>OY804592.1:56801796-57136796 GCA_963680895.1 Fragum sueziense
ATGGGGGCCTCTAATTTGGGGTGAACTGAAGGGAATTTATACCAAATTTGGAGTTGGATTTCATATTAGAAGTTCTCTTTTTCACGTAATGTTTTACCTTGCAAAATCATTATTTCTTGCAATTTAGGAGACTTGAATCCCAGCTTCACCTTTTAATATCTTTCAAAGATTTCCATTCTTACTCTAGCTTCAGAAAAAAGATCTCAAGAGGAGGACTTTGCTTTGTTTACTAATTGGCAAATGGAGGCCAATATTTCCAAGGGAGGTAACTTTTTCAAACACAAGGAAGTATCGTACCTAAAAACTCATGCACGATCAGCATAATGTTGACCCTTTTGACACAATACAAGATATCAAGGCTTAGGAAAACATTGAGAAAATGGATGGTCGCTTTAGAGAAACAATGACTTCATTTTTTCAAATGTCTTCTTCTCATAAAGACCTAAAAATGTAAAACTATATTAGGCCGCAATTGCCGTCTGCAACATGACCTATGCCTAGATGCTGATCTATGTACAGTCGACACTCGTTATGCAGACATCGGATAAGTCAAAATTCCGCTTAAGTCGAAGTTCACATGTGGTCCCGTCCTCACTTTTTTTAAACAAAATACGTTCGAACTGAATATAGCCATTGAAATTTAGTAGGAAAAGGATAGAAATTGCTTGAAACGAGCAATTTCTTTCCTTTTCCTACTATATTTCAAAAATAATCGTACTTGATTAGGTTTCAAAAAACGGTCAAATATCAATTTCATCAAAACCGCTCAAAATCGGATGAGTCGAACTCCGGATATGTCGAGATTTTTTGACGGTCCGTACGACTTCGACACAACGAGTGTCGACTGTATTTGAATATGATAATGTCTACAATGTTGTCGTCTTGTAGTAGGCCCGTAGGAACAGGGGGTGGGTGAGGCAAGGGTGATAAATCCCCCCTAAGTTTTTCCCTTTTTTTTCTTTAGAAATTTTCAAAATTTTCTCTCAAAGATAGGCTACTCAGCCTAGCTTAACCCTTTCCCAAACAAGACCTGCTATTTAGGCCTACGTGTCTGATAGGAACGGATTTGGAAGTTTTGAAGTACGGTAAATGCTGATAATCAGCAAAAATCTCTCAAATGACAAAACATCTTTTATGTTTATTCAAAGTTCTGATGTTGATTAGTAAAAAAGGAATAGGCATAGGAAAGACGAGTGGTGCTTATCAGCACTAAAAAGTGAATATTGGAATATCTTCTTTTCAGGAATTAGAACTTTGAAATTAATATTTATTGGCAAGAACAATGCGTTGGTAGTCCTCTTTCTGGCCACTCAAGAAAATTTGACTAGGAAAAATATATGGAAGTTGGGGCTTATCAGTACCTTGCGGAACAGGGATTGAAGTGTTAGGAAAGATCGTTTCTTCTAACGACGTCGCACGAACAATTTCCGACGTCGCGTGAGTCTGGTAGTCTAGGGATATGCTATCTAATCACTAGTGGTGAACTCGGCCAAAGCGATGGACGTTTTTCACTACAACAAGGTACAGATATTTTGCTTTTAAATGTGAGTTTAAAGATCTGATTGGATAGTTTTTTCTAATAACAATGAATTTGTTCTAAAAATAGACCGGGTTCACCGAGGGAGCGCGACAGATCATCGACAGACAAATCATCGACACGACTAATTACCGACAGGACATACAATCGACAGGACAAAACATCTAAAAAAAGATCGACAAATAATTGACAAACATCGACACTCATCGACAAACTGTTATCTTTTATTCAGATTGGATACTTTATCTATTTATGACATTTTATGGCTACATAAAATCTTTTATGGATCGATCCTCTGACATCCAGTCTACCCTCTGACATCCAGTCTACTCTCCCTGTCAATTCCAGTCTAACTTGTTTTCTTTTGTTACTATTTTTAACCCTAATTAACTATGATCCAATCAAGTAGCTGAACCTGGGTCACGTGATGAATTTCGCCCAACCAGGAGCTTCCTAGCCATTATTAATTTATTTCGTGAAGGAGAAAGAAACATTTCAAGTTTACAAATTAAATCTGGTTTTATTGCTTTAAACAGCTGACTTGAAGGTGACGATTATTACGTTATTATTACCAGTGCATGTTATGATCGTTTGTTGATATTTATACAGTTCACTTTAGCGGAATCGAGTGGTAATTCACGGACAAAGCGTCAAGTGTTTTCATTCTTGGTGCCTTTTGGGATTTACATAACAATAACAACCAAAATGGCGGTGCCAAAGAGGATTCAATTGTTCGGTCACTCGTACGTTAGACGCCTGAAGGAATTCATACGTGACAACGAGGACTTCTCTTTCTCACTTAATCTGGATGGACCTCCTCTTGTGCAATACAGTGGTTTTCCGGGTGCTACCATTCCGAAACTGAAGCACCATATAGACGCTGTGGCGGACTTCGAGCCCCAACTGCTGCTCCTTTTCATCGGCACCAACGACTTGTATTCCGCAAACAACACACCGGAAGTTTTCGTGCAAGAACTGTATGCTTTAATAAGACATTTTTTAGACATCATGAACATTGAAAAAGTAGTCGTATTTTCAATCCTCCATCGCCTTCCATCCACGATTCCAACGCGGTATCCAGTCGACACTGAGTGGTTCAACGCCAGGGTTGATCAGACAAACAGACTGCTACACCAGAAGTTGACAACCCAGGAACCCCATCGCACTCACCTTTGGCGTCCCAAGGGGTTTTGGTCCGATGAATCAAAACAGCGTATGTTCTGTCCAGATGGTTGCCATCTATCCCCGGCCGGACAGATCAAACTATTACACAACATTCGGGCTGCTGTGGTTGCCGTGGCCAGGTCATCCATATGCAACTGACCGGACCTCCATCAGTTATGTATTTATCTGGTTTCTCACAGTGTTAGCACCTTCACAAGTAGTTTGATAGTCTTGGCAGCCTTCATCATAGGGAGGAGGGGCTAACCCCCCCCCCCCCCCCCATTTCTTTATTCCAGCCTAGTTTATTGTCCAATGTGGTTCTCATCAGTCCCACATTCTTCGCAGTAGTCTTGGTAGTGTCCAGCTTACTCTCTAGTATTAAGGGACAAGTGCACCAGGCTGTCATTAGGTTATTTCTTATTTGGACACAGCGCTCTGTGTTTTTTCCTTTTTCCCCAGCGCTCTAGGGGTAAAAAAGGGTCTGCTGCCCCCCTCACTATATTTTGCTTTACTTTTCAGAGGGAATATTCACCATATCCGGGGTCATTTAGTACGCCATACTATTTTGACCTCTGTTTTTTTTGGCACAGCGCTCTGTGCTCAGATCCCCCAGCGCTCTGGGGTACAGGTTTATGTATTTTTTACAAAAGAGATGATACCCTCTATCTCCTGCTGGAGTAACCTACCATACTATTTTGACCTCTGTTTTTTCGGGCACAGCGCTCTGTGCTCAGATCCCCCAGCGCTCTGGGGTACAGGTTTATGTATTTTTTACAAAAGAAATGATACCCTCTATCTCCCGCTGGAGTAACCTTTTATTTTACCTGCGAATATGCTATATGTGGGGGAATTTCTGTGGATTCTCTCTCTTTAAAGTTGTTCGTTACCTACCATGTCAGGCTTTACTTACAAATGATATCAATGTTTACAAATTGCACTTATGTTTTCAGAGATTTTCGATAGAGATTTTTACAGATCTTGTTGTCTGTGCCGTTACCGTACAGCCGAACCCACTCTTTGGGACATCCTGACAGCTTCGAGGTTACGCCAATTACAACCTAATGTTTATTTAATTTAACTTTCAGTTGCTGTTATCCTTGATACAGCCATACTAACCTGGACCTAGATGATGTTGGTCCTTGGCTTACTACCACATCCAGAATGAGATCCTATTTGTTTTATTCAGTTTGGAATCCTTTTTCATTTCAGATGAAGAGACGGCGTACCATATCCGCCACTACCTCGCGGTGTCCCTGCTGTGCGACAACAAGTCAGGCAGCTACAAAAACAAACCAGGCTAAAGCTCAACAAACGCAAGCTAGGGCTTCTACTACCGTAGTCATCGACACACCTGAAGTCAATACAATATCGCCTGCTAATCCCCAGATACGGACACGACCAACCCAGTTTCGGTCTAAAATACCGACGCCAGTGGCTACTAGACAAAGTAACCACAGTCATGCGGCCTTACCACCATCCAGCTTAGGGAATAGCACACACACAGGACAGACAAACAGAAGGAAAAACAAACAAACACTTCCAGTGCTTGAAATGGAACATTCGTCATCTTCCTCATCATCTTCATCCAGTGATACAGACAGTTCAATGGAGGAGGAAGATCCCCCCCTCACTATCCCTCAAGTGGTGTCTGCCCACAGCAACAGTCTCTTACAAACAGGTAATGGGTCTCAGTTTGTGGACCCCATTGACACACCGATTTCGGCACAAATCAAAAAATCTATCCAAAAACTCATCTGGAAAAACCGTTTTGTCGATCTCGCGACTCTGTTACCCAGAGGTCAACAGGGGGGCCCGGTCCAACTTACGTTCCAAATGGATAGGCAAAATAAACTCACTCTAATGCCGCAACCCAATACAAAGCGTATAACAACAGTCGATTCTTGGACGTCAGCATTCATAAGATTTACAGCAATATACTCGATAAAATTTCCTAACGAAACTCAAAATCTCATGAAGCACATGGAAGTGGTCCGAAATATAGCCACCCGTAACCCTGGCCAAGGTTTCCTATTTTATGATACACAGTTTCGCATGTTACGGGAAACGGTCCTATGGCCCTGGCAAAGGGTCCATACCGAGTATTGGATCATGGCCATTTCCCCCTACCAAACCGCCCCTACTCAACAACAAACTAACCAGCCCTTTCGTGCCCGAAACTTCAAGCAGGGATCCCGAAGATTCCTGGAAAACACATGCTGGCGTTTTAACAGCAAGCGCTGCTCTGTGCAGCGTTGTATCCACCCCCACATCTGTGGTTACTGCCGGGGCCCTCACCCAGCCTTCTCCTGTCCCACCAACGCAAGCACCTCCTCCTCCGCGACCAACCCCAAGTCCAGCTCTACCTCAGCCTTCCCCCAGCCTCGCAAACAATGATCTCGCTACTCCGGTAAATATCCATCTACTCAGTAAATACCTGGAAGGTTATCGATGGGCAAATTATCTATCTCAAGGATTTCGACAAGGTTTTAGAGAGCGTATCCATAAATGACATTTTATGGCTACATAAAATCTTTTATGGATCGATCCTCTGACATCCAGTCTACCCTCTGACATCCAGTCTACTCTCCCTGTCAATTCCAGTCTAACTTGTTTTCTTTTGTTACTATTTTTAACCCTAATTAACTATGATCCAATCAAGTAGCTGAACCTGGGTCACGTGATGAATTTCGCCCAACCAGGAGCTTCCTAGCCATTATTAATTTATTTCGTGAAGGAGAAAGAAACATTTCAAGTTTACAAATTAAACCCACCTCCACCCCTTCTATTCCACCTTTTCACTTCTAGGCTTAAGCTATTTTCCAAAAATTTGACCTTTTGTTATATCTCCTGGTTGGGCGGGTTTTTTATTTCGCCCATCTTTGACGGGTACATTTTCCTATATTTTTCAATATTGAATTTACATTTTATCTGTTTCTTTGAGATTACGGCATTAATAAATGCCCTTTTCAACACAAAATCCTGTTGTTGTTTTTCCCGTCAAACTAGTTCGCCCAGGCCTTCTTTCGCTACTTTACCTTTGAGAGAGCGTATCCATAAATAAGCAATATTGTGCCCAGTTCCCCATAGAAAGTCCATCACTGGTGCCACGCCTCTAAAAAGCAATCATCATCGGAGCATTTCCAATATGTTTTATTTTCACTTGTCCTGTCCTTCTTATATACAAATCCTTGAAATGTTAATAACAATTTCCCTCTTTGTCAAGGAATAAACTCCATATTTGAACGGACGGGACTAAACTGGCTAAAGCTCTTGAAAATTGGTGAGCGATATTCACCTGTGCCGATATCATATTTGTGCAATCATTTGGTACATGAATAATTGTACAACCACCTTGGATCATTGGTTACTACGAGCAAGAGCTTCGCAGAGCGGCGCATTTACGCCCGAGAGGGGCTTGTCAATAAAATTGGCCATTTTGTCAATTCAAGGGCAGATAATTCAAACATGAAATGTTATCAAAATTTTGTTTTCACAACCAGACACCATGACAGACGGGCGGACAGACGGACGGACGACCGGGGCCATAACATAATACGACCCTTCGGGCGTATAGAAATGCGACAAATAATCGACACGACACGGTCGGTGATTTGTCTTTCGATGATTTGTCGTGTCTACCAATTATCGTGTCGGTAATTAGTCGTGTCGATGATTTGTCTGTCGATGAGGTGTGTTCCCGGAACGTCGAGTCAATTTTCGTACCTATAGGGGATTAGGGGGTGCGGCACGGGGGGAATTGCAAGTAGTGATGACATTGATATTATAACAAAGACAATTTAATATGTTAAGATGGTTACATTGAAATGTTTTTTATAAACGTAAAAAATAATAATTATATGATTTTATTTTTAAAACGAAAACAACATTTAACTAAAAAAGTAAAGATTTCATTTTTAGAAAAAAATAATAAAATGACTATTTTGATAGCAAAATGATTGATGTGATTTTTTCAATACTCTATAATATGAATATCGGTGAAATAGGTTTTGATACAAAAAAATAAGATTAGATCTATCTAGAAAGATAATCAAAACATCCGAAGAGATACTAGTAGTTCAGGCCCGTAGGAAGCAATTTCAGATGGGGGGGATAAAGCCCCAGTGTCTTAATATTGGGGGGGGGGGGGGCTAATATGGATTCTCCCTAAAATTCGGCATTTTTGGCCAACTTTGGGGGACTTAGCCCCCTCTTTTCCTACGGGCCTGTAGTTAATAGATCTACATAATTATTTGAATAGGAAATTAATAGCTGAAGTAAATGTATTGTTCCATATGCCCTCAAGAGCAGTCGGAAATTGTTAAAGAGCATAAAGGCTCTGCAGAAGACTAAAATATTAAATAAAAATGCTGTAAAAGCACAAAAAACCGAACATCTCAAATTTTTGGGGGAAAAAATGTAATGAGAATCAAATCAGAGTGGTCATCATTGGATCTTATTTAGGAATCATATTTTTTACATTCAAATTATTTTTATCATTGATTGGGAGATTTATCAAGAAAAAAATAGAACATAGAAAAAAAATGAACTTTAGTAAATTATGAGCAGTATATTATATAAGCAAACATTCTAAAATTTAAACAATTATAGTGAAAATTGATAGTAATGAAGAAAAAGAAAAATAATTTGTAATATTTCTTGATAATTTTTGTAGGCTTTTATTTTGTCAATGTTTTCATCCCTGTAAACAAAGAATATAAAATTAAGTTAATAAAAGGTTGTCAGATAAGAATAGGTACCTGTGCGAATTTATTTCGGCTTCTCCAGCCAAATTTTGATTCATTTAAATTTAACCCATTCCCACAAAGTGAAACTGACACTTTTTAACACCGAAGAGATAAAAGGTTATGAAAACAACATGGAAATTGAAGAAATTGCTTGTTACCAACTTCTTAATTTCTCACAATGTTTTCTGTCCAGAAAGATAGAACAAATTGAATATGTGCGCGTTTTAAATTTTGCCGTCTTGAAACGAGTTAAATGTCATAAATAGTTATTGTACCCATGTGTATATTTTACCCGCAACACATATTACACCATGAAAAGAAAGAAATTTCTGTTACAATACAAAACAAAGTTTCTCCTTTTTTATTAAATATCTCCTCCTATTATAGTCTTTGAACTTTGAACTTTATTTATTGGCAAAATTCGGCAAAGTTAATTGCCTTTGGCCATAACAATGGCCATAACGTGATATGACCGCACGTGACTGCCAAACAATATGGCCGAACTTTTTGATCTCCGATAATTTATTACCGAATTATTATATTTTCATCGGAATATCGTGAAGTTTCGTGTGATAAAATCACGTTGATAGATGTATGATTTATTAGGCAATATGGATATGTGATGGACATAATGAACTTTGGTGATTTTGTTAGTTTTATGGATATTTCTTTTGGGAGGGTGAGCACTTATCATACACAATGGACACTGAGTAAGTTAGCCCTTGCCTAAATATACCAATTTTGTAACACCATTTATTACACTAACACTACTTGATATATCGTAGAAATGAGTTTAACTTCGCCTGGTGACTCGCCGGTCCAGTTGACACAGCTCACGCAGCTGACTCCAGCACAGCGTCGATTCAACACTGACGTGGAGTCTGATCAGGAATCAGACAACTCACAAACATGTTTGAAACAGATCTATCGGTCTAATGATGTCAATGATGCTAGTTTGATCACAACACCTGTGAACTGTACCCAATTCGACAATACACAGTGTGAATCTCCCCCTACAGATTCTAACTGGGCACTGATCGACCGCGTTCAGGCTCTGTACCGTGGTAATACCCAGCCAGCATTCATATCGCATATTCTGGGCGATACGGCTTCAAACTACAACGAATTAAATGACATCCGGCATATGCTATATGAACTGTGCAAAAAGTCGAAGAATTTCCCATTTCCTCCAAAGTCTGATCTTAAGCGCCGAAAGAAAACCCGGGGTGCCGATAAACTGGCGAGTGATATATACACCATTATTTCGGTTATGGATAATCGCAATTATGACGATTTGAGAGATATTATCAGTGTACAGAGGTCGCAATCTAACGATCTTAACGCATCTGTGGTAGATCAGCAGTTGAACACATACAAAAATGAGCTGAAACTTTTACAAGATAGTTTATTGAAATGCCAATCGGACATAATCTTAGTTAAACAAGAAAAGCGTGATATGAAGAAAGCTTTTGATGCCGAAATTAAATCTATTAGATTAGACATGTTAAGAATGAGACAAGAGACTGGCGAACAGCTGCATGTGATAATGACTGATATCCAACGTATTGACGACGAAAAATCGTCCGGAGTAACGTCCCTTAAAAACTCATTAAAGCTAGTTACCAGTGATATAGCACAGTGTAAAGAGTCGTCCAATAATGGGATCCAGGAATTAAAGGATACTTTTCTCAGTGTGAATAGGAAGATTGATAAACAGTATGGTAAACTAGAATCAAAGATTATTGACTTAAACAATACCATATTGAAAAAGTACACAGTTCCCAGTGATAATGATAAAGTAGAGACAAGTACTTCTACGAGTACCTACAATACATATACACAAAACAACGAAAATGATCGTTCGCCGTCTAGGGTCGCGCTTACTGACGCCGCGGCCACGGTTGATATAACATCGTCGTCTAGCGTGAGTCAACACGAGATCCACGCTACAGAGATCAACAGATCAGCGTCAAATACCGTAAACATGGATAGCGGCAGTGCTTCTCACGTGCCTAGTGGGCAGATAGCGGTACCTGTTATTGTGACGCGCGACCGTGAATCACGTGTGTCTACCGACGATCAAAATAAAAACAATAAACCTAGTGAACCGATCCCGAATGTTTCCAATAAATCGTCTCCCAAAAAACAAACTATTCCAGTTCGTATATCAGACACCAGAAGTGCTAAAGTTCCCGGTAATAGTCGCTCTATGGAGAGAGCGAATCAAGATCCTCAAACCGAGGACGATACTGACTTTACCGAGTATGTTGCTAGAAAGTCAAAACGTTTCTATGTTGGTGGCTTCAAAAACTCAATAACTGTACCGAAGTTGAGGACTTATACCAAAAATAGACATGTTAAAGCTACCATGGTCCGCATATTTCCCCAGCAATATGGTAGAAGAGTCATTATTAGACTAAATGTGGAATCCCCAGACGCGCACAAAGTGACTGAAAGCGGCTTTTGGCCTCCAGGGGTTACATGTCGTCCCTGGATGTCAAAATCTGCATATGTGAAAAAATTTCACTCTTCAAATAATGACAATGATGATGAGTTGAATGATGACTTAAGTAATGATGTGTACACTAAGCATTCACGTACCGACAACACATACAGGCATCGTAATTATGATCGTCAAAACCATGGCAATAAATCGGACTCGGGTCGTGGTCGGCGTCGTCATGGTGACTGGGCTCGCCATGACGTCACCGAGTACGACTACGCAGTCGATACTCATAACCGTTACAGCGCTGCTGGTGATGGACACGGTAATGGTGACTATGATCAGCAGCCGCTGAATGAGGGTTTTCAAACAAATCAAAATGTATAAGTGGTATATTGTACTGGTTATTACAATACATTTTAGTAGTATAGTATTTAGTATATAGTATTTAGTATATATGAATATGCAAAACTTAAACCTTTGTACATGGAATGCCACTGGTCTCATGTCAAGTGCCTTATACTTAAGTAATATTTTTGATCAGGAACAAATTGATATTTGTGGCATATCCGAACATTGGCTTCGTGCTAATGAATTACACTTCTTGAGTAGCATACACCCAAACTACTACGGAACGGGTGTTTGCGATTCTGATTTAAGTATCTACAGTAACCGACGCGTAGGTAAAGGTGGTGTAGCGATAATGTGGCAAAAAAGGTATGATTCCGTTATTAGTCCTTTGAGCATTGACAACGACAGAGTAGTAGGAATACAATTTCAACAGTCACGTGATTGTTTTATATATATCCTGCAGGTATATCTTCCTAGCGCTAACCATAATATTACCGTATATCGGGATTATATAGAACTTCTCTTTAATCTTATAAGTATGTATTCACAACAAGGTCGAGTCATTGTAATGGGTGATTTTAACGCTCACCTCAATGGTAGTACATTTATCAAAAATGTCGACACTAGGGGATCTCTATTAAATGAGTTATCTCAATTATTCAATATGACCATTGTCACTACGCTACCTTTATGTACGGGTGCTAGTACCAGCTAGTAATCATATCATATGATGACAGACATCGTTCTCTTATAGATCACATGATTTTGTCTCATGAACTGTTATCTTTAGTAACTAAATGCTTTATTCTAGATGATAATTCTGTAAATGTTTCATCGCATCGGCCCATTATGCTGGTTTTATGTTATGAGGGAATTAATTATACGCATCAACCCGTTACCACAATGCCAGTCAACTGGAAAAGGGTTTCAGATGTTCAGTTTGTAAACTTTTCTAGTTATCTGACCAATTGCATGCAATCTAGTCTGGATCGTTTGATAAACTGTAATAATGGAGAGATTATGCATTTTATTGATTCCCTGTATGAAAGTATTGTCGTTAACATTTGTGAAGCTTCTGATAGATTTTTACCCCATAAAATTGACAGGTCTTATCTGAAGCCGTATTGGTCTACCAATCTCAAACATCACCATGCGCTTATGAGACAAAAGCGTAGGGTTTGGGTTGAGGCTGGCAAACCACGGGGGATTGAATATGAATCTTACGTTGTAAACAAGGAAGCCAAGCGTAACTTTCGTAAACTGCACAGAATAGAAGTAAGTAATTACATACAGAAACTTAACAATGATATCGACAATGCTTCCGGAGTTGATAGCCATTTGTTTTGGAAGTTATTTAATTCTAGACGTAATTCCACCAAAACAAATTCTCGTTCGAGCGAGATGAAGTTTTGTGATGTTGTTTATCGTGACCCAGTACAGATATGTAATGCATGGGGAGTTCACTTTTCATCGTTGTATTCAGATACTGAATGCGACGATTACGATTCCTGCCACTACGACACAGTTACTCGTTATGTTAATGACTTGAAAAATAAACCCTTGTCTTTAGACAACGATCGTATCAGTTTTCACGAAGTTTCTAACGCTCTTTCGTCACTTAAACTGGGTAAAGCATGTGGGAAGGACCGTATCTGCAATGAACATTTAATACACTCTGGTGCGGCTGCCCAACATTGCCTTGCCCTCTTGTTTGATCTAATGTATAGCAATGCTTATGTTCCTCGTACTCTTAAGTTAGGCACTGTTATAACTTTACATAAAGGTGGCCGGAAACCGAAAGACGATCCCAACAGCTATAGGGCTATAACCCTTTCCTCCGCTATATTGAAATTGTATGAGAAGATACTCCTAAATCGTTTGCAAATAAATATTGTTTCTCCTATTAATACTCTTCAAGGAGGTTTTCAAATAGGGATGGGTTGTAACATGACATCTTTCATTCTCAATGAAGGCATACAATTTTGTAATGAAAATGATACGCGCTTGTATACATGCTTTTTGGACGCGAAACAAGCGTTTGATCGTGTGTGGCACGATGGGTTATTTTTTAAATTACACCAGCGCGGTGTTGATTTTAAACTTCTTAAGTCGGTAATTGCGATGCATTCAGATATGTACAGTTGTGTACTCTACGCTGGTTTTCATAGTGACTGGTATCTTTGGTATATTGATTCTTTAATTGACGAGTTAGTCATAAGCAGATTAGGTTTTCAAATTGAAGGATACGATTTTTGCGCACCGTCCTTCGCGGACGATATGACTCTTCTCTCTTTGTCACAAACTGCTCTCCAATCAATGATCGATATCTGTTATCGATATGCATGCAGGTGGAGATTTCAATACAATGCGAGTAAATGCGTTGTCGTAACTTTCAACGAGTCAAAACGTTCATTCATTAATCGACCGAAATCTTGGACTATCGGCGGGACTTCGATTAACGAAACAGAAGAGTGTAGTCACCTCGGCATTGTTTGTCATAAGTATTCGAAATCTTCGTTGCAAGTGAAAAATTATGACCGCAAATTAAGAGGAACCTTTTTCGGTTTGATAAAAGAGGGTATTCATAGGAATGGTTTGAATCCACTTACTAGCTATCGTATTTACCAATCTATTGTCCTTCCGCGCGCTCTATATGGTATTGAATTTTCTAATTCGCTTACAAATACAGACAAACTTGTTTTGGAACGTAGCCACAGGCTATGCTTAAAACAAATCCAAGGCTTAAACGTACGATCAAGATCAGACATTGTACATGGCATGTTGGGCTCATTCCCAATTGAGTATGAAATCGACAAACGCAAACTGTTATTTTTGGGACAACTGTGTCGTTTAGACAGGATTTGTGCAGCTAAACAACTTTTTGTCTTCAGATTATTGTCTTTCGTTCAAAAGTCGTCTGGAAAGGGGTTCATGCCTGATATTGTTTGTATTTTGCATAAGTACAACCTTTATCATGTATTAACCAATTATATAAATGACAGTGTTTTTCCTGAAAAATGTACATGGAAAAGGATGATACAATACAACATGTCCAATTATTATATAAATGCATGGCAAGTTAGAACTTATAACTTTCAGTTTGTTTTGTATAGGGAAATTCAACCCGAATTCAAAACATGTCCGTTGTGGAATTTTGCGAAATGTAACCCAAATATGTTACGTGCTTCCTTTTCAGTGGCGCAGCTCATCGCTTATCTGTCTAGTTTTGATACTAGCTGTTCCAAATGTGGACGTGATAATTTACATGTCAGCATCACAGAACATATTTTGACTAATTGTCCATTCTTTTATGAATGTATTAACTCCTTTTACTTGGAAGTTGCGTCAAGACTTGGTCTTACAATTTGTATCCATTTATATTCGATGAATCCATTACAGTTTGTTAGAGCTATGTTCTGCATAAATTTTGAATTCATTACTTTCCTTGGAAATAACTGTGAAAACTTCTATGTAGCCGTGTTAAAATTCTGTCATAGAATTGTGGGTCTATACAGATCAACACAAATAATGTAAATGATCAAACATTCATGAAACATCAGAGTGCTCTGTTATAATCACCGATCACCTTATAAAACCTTTCTCTTTAGTTTCGTGAAAGGTTTGAGATGGGGAGACCAGTTGATTATTTTCCCTATAAGTTATCTTTTTTTCTGTTTCGGCAAAGTGCATATGAACATTTTGGTCAATTTCGAATTTTCAGACTAAAACTTTACATGTACTTCTCGCTGTCTATCTCTTGTTTCTGTCTTTATTCTTCTTTAGTCTCGATTTTGTAATTGCCTTATTAACCTGTACCATATTATTGTTGTATAATTATGTTCTTTTGCATGTATGTTTTTGTAAATATAATATGATCTTCATCTTGGAGGAAATAAAGAATAATAACAGTGTGACAATACAATACATTCAATATTAGTCAGAAAGATTTCTTACGTGGATATCGAGTTCCCAGAAAATTTAAAGTAGTAATAGTTTCATTTGTAGATTTATATGGTAGAAGAAATATCTATATTGGTTTTTATGTCGTAATAACTGTTCTGTTTTTCATCGCGCTGTGTATAAATTTCATAAGTTGTACTAGTTTTCGTTCATTATGCGTACTCATTATAACATTAAACTTATTTATAGTTGGCCATGATTGGCTGAGGGAATATTTTTTACGTTGATCAGAGTGTTTAGGACAACAGAGAAGAAAATGGAATTCTGTTTCGGGAGATTTGCTATTACATGATTTACAAAGCCTATTTTGTCGTTCTACGCCATGATACCTGCCTTTTTCTATCTCCAAGTCATGAGAGCTAAGACGAAATCGTGCAAACTGTTTTTGAATATTTGTATTTAAGTTAAGCTTTAAATATTGTTCCATCTCAAAATTAGTTTTATAGCCATAATAGTACGACAGTTTACTGCTTTCTCTAAGACAATTACTCCACTGTTGTATATATTGGTCTTTTATTCTTTGTTGAAGTCTTCCATAATAGTTAATGCTAGGATTAAAATTATCAAATAGATTATTGTAGCCTAAATTCTGGATCGTTAGTTTTAGTTTTACTGACCAAGAATTTCTTATATTTTTGTCTAATTGGTTTTTGAATGTCTTATACATTGTTGAATCCTGATTATTCATAATTTTAAGCCAAAATTTAGTTGCTCTTTCTTTCGCTAAAACAGACAATGGGAATTTTCCTAATTCTCCGTAAACGGCTGCATTTGGGGTTTGCTTCTTTACTCCTAGAAGATGCTTATAGAATTTAATTTGTAGTTTATCTACCTCTTTGTAGCCATAGATTCCCCAAATTTCTGAAGAGTACAATATGATAGGTGCCACCAGCGTTTCAAATATTTTAATTTTTGTTTGTATGTCTAGTGATATTTTATCAAATAATCCAAGGATACTATAATATGCTTTATTGGCTCGTTCTAATAAATTTCTAACCGAATGTATCATGTTACCAGTATAGTGAAAAAGTACTCCTAAATACGTGAAAGATGAAACAATTTCTATTTCTTTATTGTCTATTTTCCAAATAAAATTATTTACACTTTTTCTTTTTTCAAATATGCAAATTTTTGTTTTACTAGTATTTATTTTCAGGCTATTGGATTTGGAATAATCATGCAGTTTATTTAGCTGTAGTTGCAAAGTATTAGGATCAGTTGAAAATAACACAATATCATCGGCGAATAATAGGTTCAAAATAGAAAGTAAATCAATATCTGATTGGTGAACGAACTCACCTTTCAATATATCGCTTATATCATTGACCAACAATAAAAATAGCGTCGTGGATAAAGGATCCCCTTGTTTCAACCCGATGGATACGTCGAAAAATTCTGTTATATTACCCGTTTTTGGCTGTTTAATACAAGCTTTGACCTGTCCATAGTCACTCGACATAAAGGTGACCCCCTGTCAATAGTTCCCACTTTAGGTAGCCCCTTTTCACACATTTTATAAAAGGTGCGACTCGACGTTCCGGGAATAAACCGTCGATGAAATGTCATAGACCCTTCACCGATATGTATTGACAAACAGTCGGTGTTGTTTTAAAATCTCGTAACTACGGCTTCGATATTTTACAACAACACCGACGGAATACAATGATCGCGAAAAAACGTCCCAAGCTTTGGCCGAGTTCACCACCAGTGCTAATAATAATTGATAAAAATGTCTATGACAAGACACCCTGAAACAATCATTCGATTATAAAGGAAAAGACGTGATTCCAATCTCAAATGGCGACTCTTATGAGAAAATATCATCGGCAGCGATTGCGACTATATTAGCCTGTAGTCACCCAATAAAGCACTGATTCACATACAAAAGACTAGCAAAGAAATGAACAATTGGTGAGAATTAGAAACGCCCTGAAAGCGTATCACTCAATTGCCATGTTCTCGGACGTTACGTGTGAAAAACAAGTACTTTCTCATAGTTTGCCCTAATCGCAATTATGTCTTATTTTGAACGTGTTTCAAATTGACCCAATGAAACAAAATTAATCTTTGTTTGTTGCAGTTGAAATTAAAAATCGATATGATATATTTTACTTTGTTTTCGCCGTGAGAAATTTGACGATTCTCAATTTATTGACAAAATTTCTCACGAAAAACTGACGTGCGCTTACAAAAACCAATACCTATTGTGTCAAATGCTGTACCTTTCAAATAGGGAACGATTTTATGCAGTTAACCCTGACGTAATTTCGGACAAACAATAATATTTCATCGGGTGATGTAATAAAATCTCGTAACTACGGCTTGCTTCAAGCCGTAGCTACGAGCTTTTATAACAACACAGACAATTTGTCAAAACATAACGGTAAACCAAGTCTATTTTTGACACAAAATCCATTGCTATTGGGGCTAGTTGAAATTCAATAATTTTGGAAAAGGGTTGAATATAATGCCACTGGTCAACGGTGGAGAGAAGGGTAATGGGTTAAGAGCCCTGGTCAAACAAAAGACAGCTACAAGATAATAAAGTACAGAAATATTTGCTATCAAATTTCATTTTCCATCAGATATGAAAAAATACATTTATTAGGACCTGACATGTGGTCGGTGAATTTCAAGTGGGCTGTCTATATCATAAAACTGTACGGTTTCGTTGTTGTTTTATACCATGTCTCTTAACTTTTTTCTAAACAAGTCCTGGGTTTGAAATGATCAAGAGAAAACACTGAGGACAAAAGATGAAAATGCTGATGATCAGCATTTTCTCGTTTTGCCTCATTATTTTCTGTGTTATTTTAATATATCCATTATGCCTTTTTTGGAACATCCTTGTCATCTGCTGTAGCGTTCAAATAGAATCACCCTACAATTTTGTCGTATGGGAAAGGGGAATATTTTCTCCTGGTTGTAGTCATGCATAGATTAGCCTGCACAACAAAAACCAGGGAATTGTGCATACTAGGTTCCAGAAAAATGCAGAACGGCAGAGACAGAAGAAATCGCATCGTAGGTTACCATTCTTTTTGCAGCGGCTAGAAGAAAATATGTGCCATCCCTTATTCTTGATATAGGCCTAATCATTTTTTCAATCATTTGCGTAGTTTTATTCATACACATAAAACTCCATTAGTACTAAAATACCCAAAATGTGGCAAAATTAACGATGCAAATAGTCTATAAAACACAAAGTACTTAATAATTTATGCGACTGCACGACAAAATGGGGCGGGTAAAATCTTCGGAATTTCTGAATTCTCGAAATGGGGTTTCTCGAAAAAACTTAAGCGCGTTCTCCGACTCAAATCTGAGAATCGTGCTTAAATCGCACGAAAACTACGTGAACTTTATTTGAATGCCCTTCAACGTTGGAGAGTATTCCACTGAAGTTGAGCATGTACTTATGAGTATGTACTTAAGTTTTTTCGAGAAATCAGGGCCTGGTTTTGACGTTCGTTATCGTGAAGGTTTGGGGCAGGGGGACCTTTGACACATTTCTTCTTTTGTCTAAAAATATTCTATGTTTTATTGCACGAAAAAGATAACAATCCTTATCAGCATCCATTTAATCGTCCCCGACATGTTTCAAATAGACACAGTCCTATTTTGCTGTCTATGAAAGAGTTAATTGGGAGGGAAGAAACAACAGCAACTCCCCAGCTTTTTCGCTTCTTTCCTCAACATTTTCCTTCCGTTAAATACATATTTTTGATGTTTTCCCTTTCCCCTTTTGAAAGTGTTATTCCAATGGATGTCCAAAAACAATCCTCGGTTTTGACGAATTTCTTAACTTCATTAGTCTTTATTTGTCGTTTGCAACCCCTTTAAACCTTTCCCAAACGACAAAATTTTAGGGTGATCCACTTCAAAAACTGCCACAAATGACACAATGGAAGTTATTAAAGATATGATCTGTGTAAAATATGACACAGAAAATATTGAGACAAAAGGAGAAACTGCTGGTTATCAGCAGTTTCTTCTTTTGTTTCAATGTTTTCCGAAGCCGTTTCTATTAGGGACGTCAAAACCAGGTCTTGTTTGGGAAAGGGTTAAATTTAGAGCAGTCTAATATTTGTCATTTTCTCATGACACGAGACATTTATGCGACCTCACAGATTTATAAGCTAGATACCACCAAAGATATCGCCTTGTTCGGACACTCTTTATCAACAAAGATTTATGTTTTCCGCATCTTTAATGTCAAAATTCCCGAAATATCCACATCTAAATGTTTAACCCTTGTCGTATCGATCTTTGCGATTCCCGTTTTAAAAAACAGTATAGACAAAATGAAAATGTACCAATGCTTTTTAAGGAAAAAATCTGGAACAAGATCTCGATGCTTAGATTTGTCGAAAACTCAAGTTTTATAAATACTCTGAACAATTGGTCGTGAACTCTATTTCAGATGCCAATAACTAATTATTTGGCAAATCAAATTCTGAACTGGTCCCCAAAAGAAAAAATTGCTTACGACACCTTACGTCAGTGTTGAAATGGAAAATAGTAGAAACAGAACACTACATTTTTCATCTTTTCGCTCGGTTCTTTCATGCATGTACTTTCAAATGCTCTATCTAGTCGTCTCGCCAAATAATATCATATTTGATGAATGTTGAAAAGGACCTGATACAAAAGTGCTAGGCCATAAATGGTATCTGACAGACAAGTGAACAAGGCCCCGGTCCCTTATTTATATACCTTGTATCTTATCCGGAGATCGTTTAGTAGCGTAGCCCAGGGGGTGGGGGAGGCCTCATATCGCTGCTTTTTAACAAAGACTTCGTAACTGCAGCTTGTTTTAAGCTGCAGTTACGATGTTTTTGTTGAAAAACGACGATAGGCACTATTCATTTGATGAACGTAAAGTTCTATACATTGCGCTCGATTTCACAAATATGTTATATTCTATCTTCTGCAAATGTTGTAATTTCGAAATAGTTTTTAAATGATATTATGTCGTCTGATAAATGATGAATAGGCTAACCGTACTCAGAGGCCTCATTTCGAACATGCACTCCGGATGCGTTCAGAACCTCAAGTGAAATTGGTTTTCTACAAGGGACATAATCATGGTAACAATGATATGAAAAATGTAATTGTAATTCGCAGTTGTCTCCCTTTGAATCTTTGCGCTAGGATTTCTAAACGGAGACAGACATTGGTCCTCTATTTTCCAAGCAAGATTTTCACAGACAATGATTTTTTTAACTCTTACCTCTGTGATTGAATGGAGAAATTCATATTAAATTGTCGTTTCCCCCTTGATCTCGACCAAATAATCGAATAGATAGAAAGTAGCCTATTATTTGCGTATGAAATCCCCATTTGAATCAAACGAATGTCTGCATCCGTTAAAATGTGACGAGTATCAAGAGTACCAATAGCAGAGGGGTTGAGGTAGAATAAAAGTCTTAAAATATTTCAAGTTTCTTCCTCTAAGTAAGATAGGCATATGCGTGGCTTTTTACAAGTAGCGTAAGTCTGTAAGAAAATAGAATAAATAGGCCAATAAAACACGCAATAAACTTTTCGTCGAAATATACGAGAAAAAAGTTCCTCACACACGTGTTATGAATGTCTAATATTAATTTTACATTCATTGCACGTTCTGCAATTTCATAAAATTCGTCGTGAAAAAATTCGCAAAATAAACGAAATTAAAGTCGCTCGAGCCGTCGCGTGTCAAAGTGCGCTGATTGGTCTAGCGTAGCGAGAAACTCCGCCCCTTCAACCAATGAAACCGGTGGTATCGTGTTAAATACCTGTTCGTTTCAAGTTTAATACCAGTACAATTTAATAGTTGATCGCTAGACAGTGAAACAAGTTAGTTTGACAAGTCGATGTTGTTGGCAAGTGTAACTTTAAAGTGGATTTTTATCTGACATTTGAACACTTGTTTTCTTGTTCCCATTCAAGATGGATTTTAAAGTGTTTGGAATTATTTTGATGCTGATACATTTGTCTTCCCAGAATAAATGCGACCCATCACAATGTGATTGTATAATCAGGTAATATTATATACTAATATATATAAAAAACATAATTATAGCATTTTTCAAAATTGAGTTTCAAGATCAGCCTGTTGTCATATGGAGTTTAATATGCATCAATGTTGCTCTTTATAAGTTACTACAGATCACGAACAAGCTATTGGAGAACAATATGGATCCTGATCAGACTGTGCGTATGCACAGGCTGATCTGGATCTATGTTGGGCTCAAAAGCCTTAAGGGACGTTTTTCCAGATCCTGGCTCAAATATTTCCCATATAGGTAAAAACTTTGTAACTACCTTTTATAGAACTGGAAAAGAAGAAATGCCGAAGCCTTATCAATATTGACATTGAAGAAACTCACAAAAAGAATTATTTCTATATATAATAATTGTCATATAAACTTGACTTAAAATAACTCGATAAATATTAAGAGAAATGGAGAAGATGCTTGTATAACCAGCATTCTCTTTTCTTTCATTGCTTTTTTAAAGAATCCCATTTGATATCAAACCAATTCTGCTTAGTAAAACAACAACAACAACAACAACAACAACAACAACAACAACAACAACAACAACAACAACAACAACAACAACAACAACGATTTTCTATAGAATTGCTAGACTCCAAAGTTTTTCAGCAATTGAATCCAGACTGTATACATACTCTTTTTCAGTTTTGGTAACATTAAAAAATGTCGATATTTTAAAAAGAGGATAAGGAATCTCCCTTTTCAATCATTTTCAAATCTTTATTTGCTGGGGACGGCAAAACTACTAAACAAAAGTTTTGTAGAATATCATGCTTACTCCTTTCCCAAAAATGGAAGAAATTTGGACTTCGGCCATTTGATAGTTACTACGGACGACAAAATGGATTGAATCTTTTGGATCTTTTCAGAAACAATAAGTCGAATAGACCTATGATTCATAGGCATATATAAATTGTGAGCAATACAGTTTAGAAAATATTGAGGCAAAAGGAGAAAATGCTGAATGTCAGCATTTCTTCTTTAGCATCAACCTTTTCCCAAGCCCTTTCTTTGGACGACAAAACCTGCAGGTCTTATTTATGAAAGGATTGAATAAAAAACGAAGATGTTTCACATCAGGAAACTTCACGTCAAAACCGAAGGTAATAAAAAAGCGAATACAGACAAGTTGAACATTACATATGTATAAGTTAATGAGGTGAAACCGCACCTGCACTATAAGATTGTGTAAAAACGATATATTTTTCCTTAAAAATGTGAAACAAGAGCCTTACTTATCATCGCTTTTCAACAAAAGCCACGTAACTGCAGCTTAAAAAAAGTTGCAGTTACGAGGTTTTTGTTGAAAAAACATCGTGATCTCTATTTTAACTTCATATCAGCTTTCAATTCTGTGCCAATTAGCAAAAATCTAGGGTGGTCTGAACTCAAAGGTGCCAGTCCTATGTCGTGGAAACTCACTAGAGTCGTCAAATTGTGAAATCAATGTAATTCAAATCCATAATATAGGTTTTGATATTATCCCTTCCATAGACAAGACCTGGTTTTGATGGTGCGTTAGGTGTGAGAATATTAATCATTGAGGGAAAAGGAGAAAGCGCTATATCCACCTTCTGCAACTTCTCTCAAAATATACCTGAACCAGCACACAATCTTGCCGTTAGGTAATGACTTATAAAATCATTCCCTTGTGGCCCTGTCGTAAATCATCATGTGTCCCCTATGAACCCTTATTTCAAATATTTCCTGTGGCGATTGGCATCAGCAATGTCGAATAATTCAGTAGGTCTAGAAAATGTCAAGGCTAGAAATGAAATTCCTTGCATGTTAATACAGATTTAATCTTTGCATCTAATTAATACCGCGTTTTAATTAGTGTTTCATGTATCATATCACGATTGAATCATTTCACTCATTTGGTACTGTTTTTATGAGGCTGTTCAGTGCATCGTCGCTTTTAAAACAAAAACTTCGTAACTGCACCTTGTTCTAAGCTGCAGTTACGAGGTTTTCGTGGAAAAGCAGCGACATGTATTCTTCACGGTATAGACATATTTTCACATCAGAGAAAAGCTTTAAAACCAGTTAGCCCAAAGATTAACACAGAAAAAAGATAGACGGCACGAGATCACTAACTCAATCAAACTAATGTTAAGTTCAAAGTAAAGGCTGATGCAGTTTTACTTATGACTCGCTTTTTTCGTCATTTTGCAGTGCATGTTAACATCACCACCACCATCGCCATCAACAAAGACTACAACAACAATGGCGACCTCCACAGTCTTCAAAAAAGGTTGTGAAAAAGGTTGAAAAGATCGCAGTATTACATTTTGTTGCGTGCTCAAATGTACATCCGTTTACTATCTGCCCATCCCCACACATTGCAAGTGTCATCGTTGTCTTTTTGTCCGTATTTCAATACTGAATAGAGTTATCTCTTGAATTGAGAAGGCAATGTGATTAAAACCCAATGTAATGTAACATTTGAGCTAATATGATGAAATAATTATAAAGATTTGGTTTAAATCAGATTGATTCAGAAGGTAACAGGGATGGGATGGCAAAAAGAACCATCGACACACAAAGGTGTGTTCAGTTATAAGGGTGGGTGGATGGGGAAATTTGAATTTGATATTTTCACTGATTTCCATATTAGTAGAGCACCGTGCACGGGTCTTGTAATATCGAGTCGTGATCTGGAATCGTTATGTCTTTTGAGACCAATATATCGTTGGTGGGGAGTCAAAACCTCGTAACTACAGCTTGAAAAAGCTGGAGTTACGAGGATTTGACTTCCCACCGAAGATATAACACTTCCTCTGTGGTCTTTTAGCCTTTAACTTTGCATTCAAATACCTACGCGTTACAAAAAAGTTTGAGAGCAAAACAAACATGTCACATTTCGCGCTCTTTGTTTACATTTCGGTGTGTTAAAGCGACATTTAGTATACATTATAATAAATGTCATGTTTTAGGAAATTTGAAACAAGCTTCGTTTGTTTACTTTAAGTGAGTTGTTACACCTACTCATAAACTCCGAACACAAAATGAAATTTGCTTTTTTACATATCGCTGCTTTCCTTCAAAAACCTCGTATCTGCAGCTTAAAACAAGCTGCAGATACGAGGTTTTTTGCAGAAAAGCGACGATATAAAAGCCCACAAATGTAAGAAGATGCCGTTCAATGTAACCGGAAAAACAACGACCAGTCTATCCAAACCTTTTCAATATCCGTGTTTGATGATACCGTACCTTCTCCCTGCCCAACATGGAAATCTTTAGCATGCATTTGGGATACCCCTCTTTCATATTGTGTTTCAATTTCAATGCTTTCATGACTTGGGACGTCAAATCCAGTGGTCGTTTAAGAAAGGGTAACATTTAAGAAAGGAGTATATCTCGAAATGTCAGTTATCAATCAAGTGGCAATAAACACCGAACGATATCTCTTTTGACAGAGACACTATCATCTCAAGTATTTATATGTATTGAATCCTACGTTGTTGGTTCTTATTCAAATTCACTTTGTTGATGCAATGTACAAATTATCCATACGAGTACGTCTGAAGTTTTCTTAACCATTTCCGTAACAAGACCTGGTTTTGGTGTCCTTATTAGAACACGATTGGGAAAAGATTGAGACAAAAGAAGAAAATGCTGATTATCAGCATTTTCTCCTTTTGTCCCAATGTTTTCCATGCTGTATCATTGTACACACATTCAATCTTTATCTCACCCATTGTTTCGTCTGCAGCATCTTTTGAATTGGACATGGTCATCATTCAAGTCTGTCGTTTGGAAAAGAGTTAATCTAACCCTGAGCAGTTGATACTCATTTGAATACAATGCATTTGTACCTCTTGCTATCTAGGAGCAGTTGATACTCATTTGAATACAATGCATGTGTACCTCTTGCTATCTAATCAGCAGGAACACGTCTCGAATTAATGATTATCAACGTAATAGTAATAAACGTCAGACGTTATCTTACGTTTACAGACCACGTCTCGAGTAGGTAGTTTTCAGACAGAATTATTGGCATAATCGTTATCTAACTAGGTCCATTACATCCCAACTATCTTGTAAATACGTTTAATTTGATAATAAAATATACCTTTGCATAGGCTCTAGATAAGGTAGAGTTCTGGTTAACTATTTCCTCAGCAAGACCTAGTTTTGATGCCCCAAATATCACTGGATGGAGAAACTATTGAGACAAAAGAAGAAAAAGCTGATTATCAGAATTTTTAGCTCACCTGAGCACGAAGTGCTCAAGGTGAGCTATTGTGGTCACTTTTTGTCCGTCGTCCGTCTGTCCGTCTGTCCGTCTGTCCGTCTGTCCGTCCGTCCGTCCACAATTTCGTGTTAACACTCTAGCATCTACAAATATAAGCCAATCTTGACCAAACCTGGTCAAAACATGTATGACCATAAGATCTCGGATGAGTTCGATTATGGGTCAGATCGAACCAGAAAGTCCGGAGTTATCTGCCCTTGAATGCGAAAAATAGCTAGTTTTGACATTGTTAACACTCTAGTATCTACAATTATTTATCAATCAAAACAAAACTTTGACACAATGTTGGTGACCATAAGATCTCGGATGAGTTTGATTTTCAGTCTGATCAGACCAGAAGGTCTTGAGTTATGTGCCCTTGAAATTGACAAAATTGACATTTTCGACTGTTTTCGACTTTGTTTACACTCTAACTTCTACAAATACTGACCAATCAAGACAAAACTTTGAGACAATGTTAGGAACCATAAGATCTTGTATGAGTATGATTTTCAGATTGATCGGATCAATAAGTCATGAGTTAAACGCCCTTGAATTTGACAAAATTGCCGTTTTCGACTGTTTTTGACTTTGTTTACACTCTAGCATCTACAATTATTGACCAATCAAGACAAAACTTGATCACAATCTTAGGGACTATAAGATCATGTATGAGTTTGATTTTCAGATTGATCAGATCAAAAGGTCATGAGTTAAACGCCCTTGAATTTGACAAAATTCCCGTTTTTGAATGTTTACGACTTTGTTTACACTTTAGAATCTACAATTATTGACCTATTAAGATGAAACTTTGACACAATGTTGGTGACCATAATTTCTTGGATGAGCTTGAACTTCAGTCTCGTCAGACTAGAAAGTCATGAGTTATATGCCCTTGAATTTGACAAAATTGATGTTTTCGATTGTTTCGGACTTTGTTTACACTTTAGCATCTACAATAATTGTTGACCAATCAAGAAGAAATTTGGACACAATGTTGCTGAACATAAGATCTTGCACCAGTTTGAATTAGCTTAATTAGAGTAGAATTTGCTGAGTTTGCTGAGCCCTTCAAATTGACAAATTTGCCGTTTTCGACTGTTTTTACTCTAACAACCACAAATAGCGACAAACCGAGACAAAATTTGGACGCAATGTTGTTAACCATAAGTTTGTTTTCAGTCTTAAAGTCACAAGTAATTGATTTGAACAAATCTGTGGCTCATATCATCTTGGTTCAGGTGAGCGATATAGGACCATCATGGTCCTCTTGTCTTCTTTAGTCTCAGCATTTTCGGTGATTACATACACATATCCTATCTTTATTGGCATACTTAGTACATTTTGTCATCTGAAACAGCTTTCAACTCTTAATGGCCGTTTGAAAAAGCATTAAAGATGAACACGACATTTTTGAGACAATTCTAGATGATATGTATTCGAGATAATTACAAAGTTTACATATACGTACATCTTATTTTAGAAGAATGTGCGAATTTTCATGAATTGACATTATGACAAGCAACAGGCAATTTTTGCAAATTCTTGTGTGTCTGTGGTATGCAGTTTGGCAGTGGATGTAGACATTATGTTCTATTGAACTTTTTATCATTCATTAAAACCTTGCCAACAAACGTCATTCAATCAAATAAACACAACAGAGAAATCTGTGATACTGGTATACCTCACGATGAATGACCTAGCAGAGCATCCAAGCCTATTGGCTAGAGCTGCTCTGCCAGTTCAATTGTCGTGAGCTATATGTTAAAGGGCGACGGTAACAGATGGTCTAATTGCAAAAAATGAATTTTTTTGAAAAAATATGCAAAACTTTTGTGTTGACCACCTCGGGATGGTTAATAATATGCGATTCAGACAGAGAATGAGCCGAAATTACAAGACAGATAGCTGAATTTAGGGAGAATCCAAGCCTAAATTCAACCCCATCACTGATGGGGTTAGAATTATTTTCAAATTGTTGCGCATGCGCATACAGCGCGGACCATGATTCAAACGAGATTCATACTTAAATTTCAATATGACGTCATCATGTATGTCGTGACGTCATTTAAGAAAGTCGCATGTCCTACTGTTTTGACCTACTTTCGACATCGCTTCATGAATTTGGTATCAAATTGCGAAAAAATGAGTCGTTGCTTCAATAGTTTCTCGTAATCATTTAATCAGGTCATATAAAGCTTAAAAAGTGTACATTTCGTTTGTATTTGACAATTTTTGGGTCCAAATCTGGGAAATAGTAGCTTTAAGCTCAAATTCTTAAGTTGATGTGAAAAGAACGGCACTTTCAAAGTAGCATTACTAGATTTTCTTGTTTTTGAAATTCAGCTTGATTAACACCCCGATTGTCACTGCACGCTCTTATAATTCTTTACAAGTTAAAATCAGTAACATCTCAAAATAAGGTGTCATGTTTCTTGGATTTCAATGCACCGCCTTTAGAATTAGAACAGAACAATTAGAGCGCAGTCGTCAATGTAACGCCTTAAAATACCCACAAATAAACAAAGAAGTATCATTAACAATGTGTCTGTGTAATTGCAAAACCTCGTAACTCCAGCTTTTATCAAGCTGGAGTTACGAGGTTTTGCAATCACATTGACGAATGGTAGTTTAAAATATTTTAGTCTTTTTGGTTTTGTTAGATCCCACACATCGACATAGGATATAGCAATGGTCAACACTATAATACGATAACAAAGATGTGAAACCCAAAATATTATGGCTGACTATGTAAACGATATGTCCAAAACCATTACGACGTTAAACCATATAAAAAAACAACAAATTATTACCAAATTCTACTTTTCCTTCGATATTTTCCAAAGTTTTCCGGTTTGTGTACGCCTGGAATTCAATGGATAACGGTTGATGCCATTATAAGATTTCTGCAAACTTCCCATATTTAGGATATTCATAATAATCTTTACATTAGTTCTGATGACTCTAATGGCGTGTTACAATGAAAGCAAACCGTTTAGAAACAAAAAATAACTTCAGTATTTCATGATCAGAAACAATGGTCTTTGTACACGTATCCAATTATACATCGATGTTTTGCGTGTAAAACATGAACAACACAAGTATTGTTCAAAACATACAAGTTTTTTTACTTGACAAAGAACGTAAAATAAAGAAATGAAAGGTCATTGGAACGATGTGTTGCCAAAACTTAAAACATGATGTGGGCGATGACATTGTGGGTTGTAATAACAACATAAACCAGCAATACCCCCTCATATCTTTAGCCCTGCTCTTATCTGCAGCAATGTTAAGTCAAAGACCGTATGATTAAAGAAAATAACATTAATACTGTCATATCAGCCTAAGCACACTTTCATTTATCCCCGCCACTTTTGTCGATCTTTTATCTTCCCAGTAGCAGAAGAATGCAAATTAAAACCGCCTTTGTAGATCTGGGGGATTATGTATCGTCATAATATTATCTTAAAGGTGAAGGTTTGTTTTCGTCCCTTTATGCGCTAATTTAATAAACTCGAAAGTCAAAAGGTACATCCTAGCATATGTAATTAATCAACGATGTCCAATAAGAGATATTTACTTGAATTAAAGCCAATTAAATTAGTTGAAATTTAGAATAAAGAAAACCACTAAGGTTGTAGATGTTTAGAGAATAGTTTCATGATCTATCGGAATTAGTTTATGCTTCAAACAGATACACATTTATAAACATTTAGTAGTTCCCAAAGTCATGTTTTGCTACTTAAATTCGGGACATTTGACGTTCAGAACTTCTGTTTTCATTTTACAGGTTGGATAGCTACTAATCCGAGTTTTCTCTGATGAAATTCGCTCTTTGATATGTTGGTGTCGCTCATGAGTGACATCAACATAATAAAGAGCGAGTTTCGTCAGAGAAAATCCGGATTAGAAAGCTACTAGATAAAAACAGACGTGAGCATGAATGGAATCAATGGATGCTAGGCGACACGCGTCTAGATAAACAGTAGCCATAATAAGTAAACTAATGCATTTTCCATTCTGTATTTTCAGTGAGACGAATCGTGAGTTTAATGGGGTGTTTCGGTCTGTTCTGTCCTGCCAAGAAGGCTCCATCACGTGGTACAGTCCGGCTGGTGCCCTGCGATTAGAAATCAACCCATCCGGTCTGGAACTGTTCAAAACCTGCTTCATCGTGGACAGCGGGAAAACAAAACTCAAAATATCAAAAGAGGTTGACCTGTCATTGGATTCAAAGACTCATTTGACCAGACCGGAATACGAATTTAACAACCATAATTTGAAAACGTTATTGACTGTTCAGGGAACCAGCAATGAGTATTGCATAACCTCCGATAAGCCAATTAATCTTTATCTAGAACCGGAAGTTTCTGGTTCGACAGGGTACCAGAAAATCGGATTTATGTACGATACGGCACCGGCGTCACCGGAAGACAGCTTTGAAGGTAGGGAGAATTGATAATCTTAAAAGAACTTTATAGAACGGCACCATCTTTATTTTGTAACTCCAAACCCTATTTTCTGAGTAATTATTAGAATTATTTCGACGAGATGATTCTATAAATTACTAACAACATAGGATTTGTAAAATGATAAGTGATGAGTTGCCATTTCAACATCTACTACTCGTACCCTCTATTCTAGAGATAATTGTTTCCTTCGTATAAAACTTGTGAACTGAATAAGGCATTGAGTTACCAAACCTTGCAGCCACTGATTGTCGATTACCAATACATGCTACCAATATAATTTAATTTCGAAGCCAAACCTTGGGCTGTTAAATTCTATTGATCATTGCCAAGAACATTCACATAAAATTACATCTAACATGTAGAATTTCATGATTCTCGTTAAAAATAGACCGGAAAACAAGCCATAAGTTACCTCGACATGTTACACCTAACATTAAGATATCAACTAATTTATTGAATTTCGAATCTTCAAAAGAGTCTCCTACCTATTTCGAGTCGTAAAGATTTCAATCGCATTCAAAAGATACCAATTAGAATAGCGGCGCTCTTCAATTGAAATTTCACCATGCGCATAGGAGAAAATGAACAGCCCTGATATTTAAGACGCTTTTTATTGTGCAATGAAAGCGTCCTAATCACCAATCATGGTCGTTAAAAGGGATACCAAAGAAATTGCCCCTCTTTGTAACCGTCTTTGACCACCGAACGGTTTCGTTTTTCTTTGACAATACATGGCTCAAGATGCGACGGTGAATTTACATTTCAAAAAGCCAAATTTCACCAATAGTCCAACAAACCATATGTTGCTGGTACTGATTAGAATCGTCTCGAAGAGACGATTCTAATGAGTACCAACCACGTAGGTTTGGGTATTTTATAACGTATTTAGAGAATGTTTAGTTTACACAATCTTGAGCTTCGATGGTCATAAAATGTAAACATAGAAATGGTGTAACAACAAATGATAGGAAAGTGATACCCTTTTTGTCAAAATACCTTCCCAGATCGATGTTTCCCTATAACTTCTTAGTCATGTAACCGAAAACAATTTGTTTATCAGTGTCTTTAATCCGAGTTTTCTCTGATGAAATTCGCTCTTTGATATTTTGATGTCGCCCATTTACAAATTGGCGACATCAACATATCAAAGAGTCAATTTCATCAGAGAAAACTCGGATTACAGTGTCTTATGACCATCAATGTTAGAAAAATGATTAAAATTAAATATCTTTTTGTTTTTGGCCAGGTAAGTTCACTGAATTAGAAGTACGTTTTTACGAGAAAAATGATATAACTCAGAACCGTCGTAGGCCTAATGTAGGGGACTTGTTCTCTCGAAAGATTTCTTTTAGAGGGATGTCAAAATTAGAGATTACTTTGGGAAAGGGTAAACTTTGTCAACCCAAAAATTTGCAATTTTCCCACGGAAAGACTTTAATTTACGTAAAAACTAACTTAGAGCCCACTTACCATAAACAATCGATATTTGCAATTGTCATGGTAACCATATCGTCGCCTTATTCTTATAATGTTCTAACTCATTTTTTGTGAAAATTGAGATTTTGGTACCGTTGGAATCGTCTCGGAGTGTTCTATCGGATGGTGGTTACAGATTGTTAAAATTGAGTTTGGTTCAATAGATTCCCAGTAACAGAATGTTCTATCTGTGCCCCTTTCACCTTTTTGTCAACATTATAATGTTCTAAGCGAATATCGTCCAATGATATCAATGATATCAGCTTTTTTAAGTCACGTGATTCAAAAGTTTGAGTATTAAAGTGTTCTATTAGAAAATGAAATAAAAGAATTTATTCAGTCCCGTATTGTCCACCATCAATGTTTACAATTATAATGTTCTAACTGCATCTTTATTGATGAATAACTGGCATTGATAGACATAGATAGAACATTATAATATTAACAAAAATGAATAAAATATCAAATTTCTTTTCTCACTGAAAATCAAAAAATCGAAATAACAAAAGTTGTATTTAACCAAAAATTACAATTTTAATAGAATAAGAGAGAACAAAAATATTTGAATCACATATTTTTGTTCTACCAAAATCGGATTCATAGTAAAAAAGTTATTAAAGGTTGAAATTTCAAACTCGATTTTCTCGAAAGTGTAAAAAGTCGGGTTAGAACATTATAAGAATAATGCGACGATATTTCATCCACTTACTGTATCACGCATCAGAAGTTAATACATGTGTTAATCAATTATTGATCAAATAAGTCATCCTGGGAAGAAAACATGTCAGGTTACGACATAATTATATACATGTACAGCATAGTAGTCAAATCAGAGTTTGTCATCACATTTATCTTTAAAGCCACTAAAATAAAATCAGCATGGTTCTGGAAAAAAGACATTCATGTCATTTGAGAGTGAGATTAAAATTCAGATCGGCCTGTGCTAAAGAACATCGCTGTTTTTATCAGTCTCTGCTTATCTGATCTAAATCCAAGTCGGGCTCCAAAGCAAAGAGGGTATCTTTTTTAAATTCCATATAAATTGTAAAATCTAATGAAAATATTCTTTTTCAAAGTTTAAATGGGTAGGCCTACTGTATAAAGTGAAACTGAACAATTGTGTTTTTCGATCTTTATCCATACTCGTCACTGCCTCACTGTACACGAAATAAAGGGGTCAGCATGAGATGGGCCAAGATACTTGTCGAGATGTCGTCAAATAAATTACAATTCTAAATTGGCCTTTCATGTTTAATGTAATTTATTTTTCGTAAATTATGTTTAAATGAACAAGTAAAATAGTAGGGCAAATCAAACATAGTTAGCGATATTTAATTTACGTTTTTGATGTACTACCTGATAAGTGATACCACATTTGCTTGTATAATAGGGTTGCTTTTCAATGAAAGAATGTGATTTTAACCCTGATTCAAAATAAATTTTAAAGTCTGCTTTCATCTACATTTTGTCTTGGGCTAGGAACCACAATAATTTTAACGAAGGGCAAAAGATACATCGTTATTTCTTAATCTGACAGACATGACGAATACTACATGTATCTCTGACCCTCTGTGTTGGTAAAAAGCATTACAAATAAATACAAGCTCTGAAAGTTCTAGTACAAGCCCGGTCAACATTTTTATTTTCAGCCTGTCTTACCTTTTACTTGCTTTTACGTGTAGGCCTATCTGTAAATGAGACACAGGACTTTAAATCTTGTCTCCGAAATGATTTGCGTTTTCGAGATGACCAGCTTACTGATTAAATATAATAATGTTTTCAATCCATAGTATGTGTTCTTAAACGAAACATACATTTATAATCTGATGCCGCAAATCCACTCTTTACTTTTGAAAGACTTGACCAACACTCTTCAATATTGGACATCCATGTACTGGAAAGTCCATGATAGCAGTCAGCTTGCTCGAGCAGAACAATGGGTCTCGAAAGTACATTAACCTTTCTTTATTAAAGTCCATCTCCTAATTGTGATTGATGATGCGCGGTAAATACCTATTTAATAGATAAATGACCACGATTAGACATGTTTAGCCTTTGGACATTATAGAGATCATAAATTTATGTTTTATACCCTGCGTCCGGTCATATGTATCCGAACATCGGGGTTGTTCGCTGAACCTTAAAAAAGAGGCAATGCCGTTGTTCTGTTGTTTCTCATCGACTACATTAGGTTTGCTAACTCATTTGAATCATCCAATGGTACCCGATTATACTCGGTAGATATCCTTGACAAATATCAAAGTTTCAATTTAGTTATAGAACTATTTTGTAGAAAATTTAAACTAAGCATGCACACTCTGTCATCCATCATGCAGATTCACGTATAGATGGTCATAATGTCGTATTACATAGACCTAGGCGTAGCAACCTGTATGCAAAAACGCAATTGCGTACACACCGCAAAAAATTAACAAATGTGGATGTTTGTTTCCCTTGAAATACAAAACCTGAATCGCCATTAAAATACATACCAATTACCCACCAGGAGCCAAGAATGACCATGGTCATTCGTGGCTCCAGTTGGGTATTTGGTATTCATTTCATAAGCATCTACATGTACATAAAATTTTCAAAATGATGCCCACAAGACCAACCCAGCAGTATAGAGGCCACCAACAAACCTTTCCTGATACATAAGGAATGTGTTGTGCGTACACTTTATTTTCGGCTAGCTACGCCTGTCGTGGTTGTTGCATCGGTTTGTTCAATTCGTATTCATTGTACAATCTACTGATGCCCTATTTTGTCTCAAAGCATCTCAGTATCACCTAGCAAATATATAGCTGTTTCTATTGTTTTGCTGAATAAGAAATACTATTATCACACCCTATTACCGGCTATCACTACAGCAGTTGCTAACCTTGGGCAGTATCATCTATAAATAGCGGGTGAACTGGGTAGGTCATACTTTTCCATCTTTGTTTTGTGTTAAAGCGCTTCTCAGCTATAATTTGTAGTGCCTTTGGCTGGCCATACATTTCAGCACCTGCATTTCAAATATTAGCCCAGATAGTCCTCAAACAACAAAATTATTAGCTCACCTGAGCACAAAGTGCTCAAGGTGAGCTATTGTGGTCGCTTTTTGTCCGTCGTCCGTCCGTCCATCTGTCCGTCCGTCCGTCCGTCCGTCCGTCCGTTCACAATTTCTTTCAACATCTTCTCCTCCTAAACCATTGGACCAATTTTGACCAAACTTGGCAGGAATGTTCCTTGTGTGACACTTTCCAAAACTTGTTCGTGAATTTTTGATTTGTCAAAAAATGAGGGCGTGGTAGGGAGAAAGGGGCTTATCGGACTAGAAATCATAAGAAAATTCTTTAAAAATCAACCATTGGGCCCAATTGAACCAAACTCGGCAGGAATATTCCTTGAGTCACTCTTTTCAAAATTTGTTCACAAATTTTATATTTGTCAAAAAATGTTGGCGTGGCAGGGAGAAAGGGGCCTATCAGACTTAGAGAAATCATAAGAAAATTCTTAAAAAATCAACCATTGGGCCCAATTGAATCAAACTCGGTAGGAAAGTTCCTTGATTCACTCTTTTCAAAATATGTTCACAAATTTTACATTTGTCGAAAAATGTGGGTGTGGCAGGGAGAAAGGGGCCTATCAGACTTAGAGAAATCATAAGAAAATTCTTAAAAAATCAACCATTGGGCCCAATTGAACCAGACTTTGGGGGAATGTTCCTTTAATCACTCTTTTCAAAATTTGTTCACAAATTTTTATATTTGTCAAAAAATGTTGGCGTGGCAGGGAGAAAGGGGCTTATCGGACTTAGAGAAATCATAAGAAAATTCTTTAAAAATCAACCATTGGGCCCAATTGAACCAAACTCGGTAGGAAAGTTACTTGATTCACTCTTTTCAAAATTTGTTCGCAAATTTTTACATTTGTCAAAAAAATGTGGGTGTGGCAGGGAGAAAGGGGCTTATCGGACTTAGAGAAATCATAAGAAAATTCTTAAAAAATCAACCATTGGGCCCAATTGAACCAGACTTTGGGTGAATCTTCCTTTAATCACTCTTTTCAAAATTTGTTCTCAAATTTTTATATTTGTCAAATAATGTTGGCGTGGCAGGGAGAAAGGGGCTTATCGGACTTAGAGAAATCATAAGAAAATTCTTTAAAAATCAACCATTGGGCCCAATTAAACCAGGCTTTGCAGGAATATTCCTTGAGTCACTCTTTTCAATATTCGCTCAAAAATTTTTACATTTGTTTAAAAATGTGGGCGTGGCAGGGAGGAAGGGGCTTTTCAGACTTAGAGAAATCTTAAGAAAATTCTTTAAAAATCAACGGTTTGGCCAATTTAAATCAAACGTAGCAGGAAAGTTCCTTTAGTGACTCATTTCAAAATTGTATCTTGAATTTTTGATTTTATAAAATGTATATGGGACTGGCAGGGTTGGGGAAATTTTGTGCATTGAAAATTATACTTTACTGCGGGTTGTCACAGAGATACTTAGTTTTCTTCTAAATTGTTTGGCCTACAACCTTGAAACTTTGTGTAAGACCTCATGTCATAAATGGCTTTAAGAATACAAGAAATCATCACTATACATGGAAACTAAGCCCTATATTGTTGGTTCTACATTTACAAGCCAATTTTGAACCATTTGCTTTGGGAATCATAAGAGGAGAGATAGCTTTTCAAAAATCAATATTTTGTTTCAATATTCATCAAATCCTATGTAATTGGTGATCATTTCAATCATCTGCTTGAAAAGATAAATACATTCTGCATAGTGTTTGGATATTAATAATAAATTTAGAATGCCATTTCTATTTCTCTTATCTATTTCTCTTATCTGTTGCTCTGGTTATCTCTATGTTTATCTTATGTAAACAAATAAGAAGGGATTAGCTTAGCTTATCAGATGTTGATCTTTCGCTATATTTTTTCAAATAACAGACCAAATCTTGTAAATTGTGCTTATAATTTGTTATAATGATATATCATAAATGATCAATCTCTAACAGATCAGTTTGCTTTGAAAATTAGCCCTATGTTGTATATTGCGAAATCAAAAAATAACATCAACCATTGCTCATTCATACCCAACTTTACAGGATCGATTCGAACAAAATTATTCCCTAATTGTTTCCAAACAGAAAGCCCTTAGTTTGATGTCTTTGAATTTGACCTAATTGCCATTTTCACTCTTGTCATCTTGATTCAGGTGAGCGATTTAGGACCATCATGGTCCTCTTGTTCACCAACAAAGTCGAAACTTCACATATTTGCATATAAAATTAATCTTTCCATGCAAATAGCAGAAAAACACTGAATCAAATGTTGGAAATTTTATTACAAAATGGATATCTAGTATATTATCTACCGACTAATTGCTTGTGAAGACAATCAACTCTTCCATTATGCTGTTATTGTCAAACAAAGTTTGGTGAGCTACAAATTTATGCAATCACGAACAGCACATAGGGGGATCACGGACAGAAGATTCGTATTTGAAATAGGCAATCACAGACAGCATAAATGATACTACTTTGTTTGTCTATATACAATTCTTTTTCATTATCCAGGTGGTCATGGTGTGAAATATTTAAAATTTGCTTATGGTAATTACAACAATACATGAATGCTGGTAATTTTGTTTGATAAAAGAGCATCAGATACTGTAAAAGTATTTATTTTCGCGAGATCAACATTTCGTGATTTCGTCATCTCAAATATTTTCGCGAGTTTATGAATTCGCGAGTGCTTGAAAATAAGATCGAGAATTTCCTTGGATTTCCGGAAATCTTCGATTCGTAAATTTCCATCCAGAACTTCGCATATTTTGCTTGATTGAAGTTGTACTTCCGGAATTTTCAATCAACACCGACGATTAATCAATACAATGTATATAACAGTAAACCAAACCTATTTTATTACAAAATTCATCGCTACTCCACTCTTTTAATCATTTTAAAAACAAACGTTGTTTTAAAGGGACATTTCATTCCAATTTCAATTTTTTAAAGTATGTCTTGATGCCAAGATTGGTTATTCTAATGAGTATAAATACTATTGGTTTTTTTAAGTTGTTGCCAATAAGCGAGAAACACGCATTTAAAGTTGATACATAATCGATAAATTGCATATAAATCCGAACTGTTGTCCACAACAATTTGTTCAATTTTAACACGAAAATAAAAATTTCTCGTAAACGGCGCAATATTTTGGCTCGAAATTTTCAGAATTTTCATAAGGAAATGTGCTCTTTCAGATAAAAAAAGTAAAATTTATGACAAAAAATTCTGAAATGTCACTTTAATGTCCCTAATAGGGATTGTTTTTGAAAGGCATTGAGACAATTAGAAAAGTGCTTTTTAAATAATTTCCCTTTTTCCCGCATTACTTTCTTGATTACAATGTGTACAGATGTTAGGATTATGTACAGTGTACATCCCTTTTTGTTGTCTTCGGTACATTTAAAGATTGACCAGATTAGACTTAATGTACATATATATTGATAAATCGTCGATTTACTGTTATAACATTTCGAAACTACAGCTTAAATCAAGCTGTTGTTAAGATATTTTAGAATTACACCGACAAAGTATTATTGTTTGTCTGAAATTGACCAAACGCCAATCGACAGATCGCTCCGCCCAACATAGAATTTAAGACAAACAATGGCAATGTGGTCGTTAATAGGGGACGATTTTACCCAGTTCATCGTGACGTAAATTCAGTTTCGTAGGTGTTGTTATAAAATCTCGTAACTACGGCTTGATTTAAGCCGTAGTTACGAGATTTTATGACAACACCGACGGTTTATCAAATTATGACAGCAAACCTAGTCTATTGTTAGCACAAAATTCTTTGCCATTGGCATGTCGATTGTTTTGATAGTCAGTCGATAAATCGATACAAAAACACATGCAACGAAAAACAATCGGGGCATGACATTTTTCTGATCGTCCATTGGCTAATCAATGTTTTTGATTGACATTCGGCGTTTGGTCAATTACGTCACGGTTTACGTGATAAAATCGTTCCCAATTATCATCCGTGAAAAAGACGACTGTCCTATTAAATGAAAATACACGATACTGGCTGGCCTGTAGGGACAGGGGTGCTGGGATGGGGCTACCCCCCCCCCCCTCCGTTGGCCAAAAATGCCGAATGTTCCTTATTTTACACTGAAAATTTAGAGAAATCCAATTTAGCCCCTCCAAAATTCAGATGCTGGCCTGGTGAGGGGCTTTATGCCCTCCCCGTATAAGATTGCTTCCTACGGGCATTACTTTAACTCCTTAGCATGTTACAATCTATTCTATATATAAGTAGCAAATTGTAAAAGAAAGTTGGTGCATAACTTTGTTTGTAAGGTTAACCATCGCTAAAAGAAACGCAGAGGTTATATAATCAAAGGCAGTTGAATTCTTGAAAATCAACTTTTAAGAAAAATAATTCTCTACAATAAATACAGATATAAATATTTCTTTTCCGTAGGAACAGGCGGGCTAAGGGGGCTAAGCCCCCCTCCCCCAATATTGGCCAAAAATGCCGAATTTTCTTAATGTTACACTGAAAATTTTTGGAAAATCCAATTTAGCCCCCCCCCCCCAATATTCAGGACAAGGGCTTTAGAAATTGCTTCCTACGGGCATGTTTTCTAAAAGGGAAGGTTTCTTTCAAGTAACCGTGGAGTAATTTCGGGCAAACAATAGTATTTCGTCAGTGTGATTCTAAAATCTAAACTAATGCTTGATCTATACTGTAGTTGCAAGCTGTATAACAACCCCTACGATTTTAAAATACATGAACGTAAACCTAGTGTATTTTTGGCACAAAATTCATTCCCGATTACAAAGGCATAAAACTTCCTGGGCCGATTCTCACCACTGGTTGCAAATGATCTATGTGAGAGAGCAGCTGGAGGTTCGGTTTGTACATCGTGGTAGTACTGGTTAGAGAAATACCAAATCCACGGTTAGGTGCTCCAGCCACTGCAATATGACCATAGCAGTTTATAAAACAGCGTTACATCCCATTAAATCAAATCATAGACCCGATTGTATTAACGCTGTTTAGCACAAACAAAAAATTTCACAATCTGTCTTGGTCAAATTTTCCGATGTGAATAATCGAAAAATAACCGAAACAGATATTTGGCCATTTGGTTAACTCTAGCCGGCGTTTATAAAATCGGACACAGATTAACTTTAAAAAAATACCTTCAACATTAGATCCTATGCTCAAAAATACCATTGCGTTACTCGTCTATTATAGCAATATGTTTCCGCTTTATGTAATTACTGCTTATGAACTCGATTATTTGCACGTGATTTCAATAAGAGTTTTAATTATGAACACTATTTGGAGGCTAATTACTGACCTTGACCGGGTAATTATACTAGCAAAATATCAGAATGGTCGTTTATACAGCGATGTCATTGTTTTTTATTTGATATTATATTCCGTTTTTATTCACCTGACAGGGTGTGGCTAAGTAAAGAGGTTATTCGACGAGTTTACTTCTCGATACATTGGTTGATAGAAAAGAAAAAATGTGCGGCACGAGCATGAACATATTTCAAATTGAAACAATGCGCGATTGTAAAATGTGTTGTCATAAAACCTCGTAGCTACAGATTGATTCACGCTGTAGTTATAATGTTTTGCAACAATACCGACGAATTACCGCTAATCGAGAAGGCTGTTTCTCCCCAAGCTTAAATGGAATGAACCGTTTACTAAGCTCCGCCCTGTCTCCCAAATAAAAACAGAATATAAAATCAGATAAATGGAGAATGTTTTTATCTAGTTATTGTCCACCCAAATTAACCCGGGACATCTTAATTTTCGTGTGCTAAGGCCGTTTGCTGAGCGTGTTAACAAAACACCGAAGTGGGGTCATTACATATGCAGATGTCCCGGGTTAATCTTGCTGGACAATAACCGTGGTGCAATTTCAGTGAAACAATTGACCAAACGCCAATCGACAGATCGCTCCGCCCAACATAGAATTTAAGGCAAACAATGACATGTGGTCGTTGATAGGGAACGATCTTATCCATTTAATCGTGACGTAAATTCGGACAAACAAAATAGTATTTCGTAGTTGTTGTTATGAAATCTCGTAACTACGGCTTGATTTAAGCCGTAGTTACGAGATTTTATATCAACACCGACGGTTTATCAAAACATAACGTCGAACCTAGTCTATTGTTAGCACAAAATTCTTTGCCATTGGTATGTCGATTGTTTTGATTGTCAGTCGATAAATCGATACAAAACCACGTGCAACGTTGAACAATTGGGGCATGACATTTTTGTGATCGTCCATTGGCTAATCGACGTTTTTGATTGACAGTCGGCGTTTGGTCAATAGTACATCGTATGTGTTGTTATAAAATCTCGTAAGAACGGCTTGTATGTGGCCATAGTTGCGAGACTTTATAACTACACTAACGGTTTGTCAATACATAACGGTAAATCTAGTCTACTTTTAGCACAGATATCATTGCTATTGATAATATAAGAAACGGAATCTCGTGGTTAATAGGATTAAATCTTACGCTATAAATAGAATGGTCCAACCGGTTTTAGCTGTTAAAAAACTCGTAACCAAGACTTCATTCAAGCTGTAGTTGTGTGGTTTTAGAATCATACGGACAAAACACTTTTGTTTGTCCGAGCTTCCGTGCGGTTTGCTTTATAAAGAGTATTTGCTGCAACATGTATCTGTTTAAGCCGAGTCCAGTCGTTAACGTTGGAGTCTGTCAATCCAGGGGTCACGAGTACAAAACCCAGCCCGGCCAGTATCCATTACATTTGACAAAAGTCATTTGTCTCTCACCAATGGGTGTGAATCGTCTATGTGAGAACGCAGCTGGAGGCTTGGTACTTTTATTGAGAAGTCTATTTGTCCAATGACCTCTCGGCTTTACTTCACCATGCAAGGTGAAACATAACACAGAATAAAGAAACAAACATTTTAACCATTTCCAAAACAATGCCACTTTTTACGCTCCTTTTAGAAAATGCTTGGGGACATGTAGAGGCAATACTAGACAGGACAGATGATCATCAACATTTTATCATTTTGTCTCAATACTTTCTAGGCTATCATGTACAAAGTTATATTCTTGTCAGCATCCACTTTGTCTTCTACAACAGCCTGTCAATTTGGAAATTCACAATTTTGTCCGTATAGTTATGGTCTAGACTAGCCCGAGTCGTTTCTGTTTCCTGTATTTGAGGAGGGGTTTTCATTCCCCTGTAAAAGCTTGCCTCTATAATCCAAGTTCAAGGTTTTCATTGCTGAACAGAAACCTCTCCTAGTATTCTAGATCAGGATGTCATTTAAAAAGGGTCTGGTCGTTTATACTATAACCTTAATAGGCCTACTAGGGTCTGGGCCAGACTAAGTAATGGTCCAATATAAAAATGATAATCTTACAACCCTAAATGTAATTACTTAGCTGACTGATCTTTGATCCTTCACTAGTTTCTGTATCCACTTACCTAGTTACAATCACGTGCTTTATACAGACAGCCTCGATGTTTTATCGATATAAACAATTTTTTCTTGATATTCCGGTATCACCGATATCTCTTCTTCGTTTCGCAATGAGGCTAAAACGCTGTTGATAGCACATCTGCCTCTCATTCGAGAGAACCCGGATCCGATCCCCGGCCGTGGCAAATATCTTTAGTAACTTATGTCACCCACCAATGGTTTGATATTTTTAACCTGTGTGGGCGAGCAGCTGGAAGCTCGGTTAGTCTATTGTGTTAGTACTTGTATAAGGAACAACAGGAATCCATGGTTAGGCGCTCAATTTGCACCGCGCGAAACATTCGAGGGAAATGTTTGAAGATTCATTGACCGACTTTGGAAAAGCAGGATTCTTATATTTGCGTGGGTTCCTTCTATTTCAGTAAAGTCTGACTAAATGAATTTTAACCCCATTAAAAGATATTACAGTCATATTGTGTGCCTGAAACAGCAACGACATGATGTAAAATCCACAGTTTTCACTGTAAAGTACGCGTAGTTTTTTTAAGGTTTGCAACCCATCATTAGCACTAAAGAGCCTGAGGTGAAATTTGATAAGTGCCAGTAATTCATAAACATTTATTTGAGCCAGGATCTGGAAAAACGTCCCTTAAGGCTTTTGAGCACAACATAGATCCAGATCAGCCTGTGCATACGCACAGTCTGATCAGGATCCATTTTGTTCTCTAATAGCTTCTTTGTGACCTGTAGTAACTTAAAGAGAGCAGCATGGGTCCACATTGGGCTGCATTTGACAACAGGCCTATCTTGAAACTCATTTTTTGAAAATGCTTTAAGGGACGTTTTTCCAGATCCCGGCTCATTTATTAAATTTCCATTCCAAACATAACCATTTTGAACGGTTTAGAATTTTAATCAATGCATACTTATGGATATATTTGACAAAAATGTTAAAAATCACCTCCGATGCATATGAATACATGTATAGAGTAAAATAATATTTGTAAATTATTTTCATTTTGAAGCATAATCTTGAAATCCGGCACGTTGAATCAACTTATAAGAAGTGTATTTACAAATGTGTGTAATTTGATGCATTTCGTACGGCAAGAAAGTGGTGTTTTTAATGATGGGTTGTATACCTTAACCGACAAACTATCATCTTCAACTAATGGTTGCTTACGTCCTTCATTTTTATGCTACTCAGCTTTAACCATATCTAGATGAAAGGAACTTGCACGATTTCTATGTCTATAATTCAGAAATTGGCTAGTCTATCAAGAAATAGTGTTAATTCATTATTTATGCTCCTTTCAGGCAACTTCTTGTTGAAAAAGCTGCCGCTTTTCCAACGAGACATATTGTTCTGTGTTGCCATCAACTTATGTCCGGGTTTGCCATTCAAATTTTCAATATGCTGTTCGTGATAGCCAAATCGGCATCAGTGTTCATTTTTAATCGGTCATTCTGAAATTAATTCAATTCAGACAGTTTTCTAAATTTACACAGTGTAAGAAAATTGATTGACTATTTTAATTGTTATATTAATTCTAATGATCATCTTATCATTTTCTAATTATATGGACTGAAAGTTGGATTTTACGTAAAAATTTGTGAAGTTACGACTTTGTCGTTGAATAATTTTATTGTTTGGTGATTCTTTGGGCTAATATTTAACATGTAGGTGCTCAAATGTATGGCCAGCCAAGGGAACTACAAATTATAGCTGAGAAACGCTTTAACTCAAAACAAAGATGGAAAAAGTATGACCTAAACAGTACACCCGCTATTTATAGATTATACTGCCTAAGGTTAGCAACTGCTGTAGTGATAGCCGGTAATAGGGTGTGATTATGACTGGAAGGTACAACATGCACCTTTATATCAAGTGTCGTGGATAATTGATGCTCATTACAGTTGACCGCGCGTGAACTCGTGTATCCCCAGTTGACATTGACAATTAGGAAGATGACCACTAACTGTCCTCTAATTCTTCTGTTTATAAAACAATGCACTGGTGTCAAATTGAAAATTCTTTATGAAATCGCTGTTGCAATCGTTCGATGCATGTACAACACGGTGTCAGATAAATAATAACCAATGTTGTGGCCCATTAATTTCATTGTTCTGGAGAAAAACAGTCAGGAAACAGTTATGATCGCACGCGAACAACAAAACCACACACTACATATAGAGTGTAAATCAAAATGGGGATATTACAATATTATATTTTGTAAATACCAAACATATCAACAAAAAGATAAACTGTACATAATGAGACATTATATGTAAACTTTAAATTACTAAATACGTAATATGTATTTCTATGATAATAGTACAAACAATCACTGGGTCTGAATCAAAATGGCAATCGAATCACAGTGGTAATTGTTTCTTGTGCAGATTTACATCTAAACTGGTCATGTGTCAAATTGAATATTTCCCATTAGAAATTCAGTAGAACAACTTGAGTACAGGATATAGTTCAGATACCACCATGGTGTCCCGGTACAACAATGGTCATCTCGCATGAATAACTGTATTTTGTAGGTGTTATTGCCAAACCTCGTAACTCCAGCTTGAATAAAGCTGGAGTTACGAGGTTTTGCAATAATACCGACGATTTTGTATGAGGACCACTATACACCATGGTGTCCCAGTACAACAATGGCCATCTCGCATGAATAACTGTATTTTGTATGAGGACCCCTATACAAGTAGATAGGATCTGCCTCGGGCTTGACACAGGTGATCTTACACTCACTGGTCAGCTTCGGTCAACCTAATTAGGAATAAAGAATAATAATCTTTTCACTTGAATGCATGCGACACTCTTTTGACAAATATTATAAATATAACGTCACTTTTTGAAAATATTTCCAAACGCTGAATGCGTCACTTTGCGGTACATACATTGATGCTGACATGATCAATCTTAGCAACAAATGTACGTACATCAGATTAGATTTTAATCTGTAATGCATAGAACGAAAAATTAGACACTAACGTTAAAGAACTGAATGCCCACATCTCTAGTTGGAAGTTTGTTCGACGAACATTGCAGTAAGTAATTGGCTGTTGGACACTGTCATTGCAAAAATAATTTTGTAAAAGAAGGGTTATTGCAATGACACAGTGTCCAACGGTCAATTTCGGGCTCTTGTTATTGTTATCCGGCCCTAGGCCCCACTGGGAGGGTCCCTGGATGTAATTAGATTTCTTTTGTTGCGGTAAATAATTTGAATCTGTCTTGCTTCACCGTCCACATACCCGTAATGATAGACCACGTGACAGCACGTGACTAGGCCCTCGAGGTACCTTAATCGTCTTATCGTCGAGTGTATCGTCGCTTTTCAACAAAAAACCTCGTAACTGCAGCTTGAAACAAGCTGCAGTTACGCGGTGTTCGTTGAAAAGCATAGGTATACTATCAAATTGGGTTGCTGATGTAAGCACTTGCTTGTTTTTATACGGGCCAATGTAGGACCGATATTTACCCCACAAGATTATGTACTTCCTTGCAATCGTTTTCAAACCGTCTGGTCATGCAGTGCGATGAATATATTCAGAAATTAGCTCGGCCATTTCCTTAACCATTGCATTACCGAGCGGACCTGACCTCGTTACTCATGAACATTGCAAAAATGTCTAAGTGCGAACATGTTAACATCCACTCATCATTTCTAAAAACAAAACAAAACAAAAAAACTAATTCGAAGCGCCTGAAAGTTACTCTTCAATATGATAGCTCACGAAAATATGAATCACTGATTCATAATGTGTGATTCATCGACAAAAAGTGCCGTGCTTTTGTATCCTGATGAGCCACAGGAGGCTTCATATTGATGTGATAATTTTTACCTAGACAATCAAGCTCTTGTGCTCATTCTCGGTTACCTGAGGCGTATATTATGAAATGAAAATCGAGATCATTTTAGTAGAATTTATGATGATATATGCACGTTTTTCAACAAAAACATCGTAACTGCAGCTTGTTTTAAGCTGCAGTTACGAGGATTTTTGTTGAAAAGCGATGATATTATGATTCATCGACTAATGCATTATGCTGAGCCATGGGATGCAGAATATTCAAGCAATAAATAATTCTGATATTTATTCTAAATTAACTTTACTGAAAATTATGAAATAAAAAGAAGCATTTTATCTTCTTGCAAAGTTACTAAGGTATCACAATCGCACTTGTTGATATGTTAATATTGTCTTCTACAAAGCCTTTGAATTTAGACCATTCTAACATAACATTTTCGCGTGATTTGAATTAATAATTAAATATCATTTATACAAAGAGGTAGAAATGAAATAAGATTAACCCCATCAGCTGGTTACATTATCACGATGATTCACTATAGAGTTGCGGTTTTCTAATCTAGATCGTATCGCTTGGTATTTATTCTCAGTACCGAATCATTTCAAATCCGATTTTCACCGCCTCCCCGCTTTAACGCCATCTATACTGGCAGCGTCAGACGAAAATATCTTCCTTTAGCATTCAAATTGCTATAATTTACAGAATAAGAGTTCAATGTTATAGAAGCATGCATTTTCTCTGTGGCATGGGAGGAAACATAGACATTAATCCATTACCACACATTGACTCTTTTTGACTCCCCAAAACATATTTAGGCTTTGGAAAACATTGTGGAAAATGAAGAAATTGCTTGTGACAAGCAATTTCTTCATTTCCCACAGTGTTTTCTCCCACAAAAGATAGCAAAAAATTCAATTTTATTCACTTGATGTCTGCAACATCTTTGAATTTGGATCAACTCAAAATTTTTGCCGTTTGGTAATGGGTTAAACATACTAATGAAAACAATGTCTTCGTCCCTATAGCCCCATTAAAACTTCTCTTTGCGGAAGTCTAAATTCGGGATAGGTTTTGGAAAGTGTCAAGATGGCGGTACCAGCCTCGATCTGACACCGGAAATGAAACTACCATCTTGTTTTGTGTTACTTATTTTTATAGCTGATTTGATACTGGTCGTCCCACGCTCTAACAGTTTGTTATTAAAATGTATTTTCGTCAATAAAATGTACCCCTGATTAATTGTGCGAAATTGTAACATTGTTGAACGGTAACTATTTGTAGAACCGCGAATAGGACAGACTGACACATGTAGAGCAATACGTATCTGAATAATCGCATTTTCTCAAGTCAGTCGACTTTACAACGTTCTTTAATTTTAATAATACATGGTGAAGAATTATATTGTGTCCAATCCAAAGCAAATTTCTTAGGCAATACTTTCATAAAGTGCTTCATGCAGAATTGTCTATATCTAAAGCGATTAGAATCTACTTTCTTATGCTTGGTGACATATAGTAGATTTTTCACTCAAGTTGTCATTGTGTAGCCCCCTCATTGCGGCGTGAATGACTAACATCATTTTCAGTTTTTGATAGATTTCGATGAGGAACACTGGATTTCACGTTCTTGTATTTCTACTTTCAGAATGCCGCCCATGTAACGACACTGAAATCTTGAAGGCGTATTGTTCTAGCGATTATGGTAAGTGGATTCTTAAAGTGACTGCATTTCACGATTATTTTTACATAAATTTTACTTTTATTCTATCTGAAAGAGCATGTTTTCTTATGGAAATTCTGAAAATTTCAAGCCAAAATATCGAACCGTGTACGAGAAATATATATTTTTGTGCTAAAATTAGACAAATTGTTGTGGACAACAGTTCAGATTTATATAGAATTTGTCATTTCTGTCTAAACTTTAAAGGCTTATTTTTCGCTTATAAATAACAACTTAAAAAAACTGATAGCATTTCTACGCATTAGAATAAACAATCTTTGCATCAAGACATACTTTTAAAGAATGAAATAAATTTAATGTGAAATGTCACTTTAATATCCTCAATCATTTGATTGGCAATTCTGATTTAAAGCAAATAATGACTGTGTTCCTGTTCATTTTGATTGGCTAAACATTAATTCGAGTCTTCTCTAGCGAAAAATCGCTACTTGATATTTGGATGTCGCTATATAGCGACATCCAAACATCAAAGAGCGAATTTTAGCCAAACCTATGATGTTCTTATGAATTTTGGCTTCGTTTGTTGTCGTCTTGGTGTATCCGTTCAATCAAAGACTGGATCTTACTTTTACATAATACAATGTACATTGTAGTTGGCAAACCCTTCCACTTAAAACTGTAAAATTAAGAATTTGAAATTCTCAAAGCATGTGTCTCTGATTAATCTGCACTGAAGCTTAAATTGGTTTGGACATATTTCAAAATTCAAAGAGAAAATCCGATTAGCTAAAGTTTAAAAATTCAAATTCGTTTGTAAACAGGTTTACTGTTACGCATAATACGTGCCAAAGCAGAGTCGTGGGATTATTTTCACTGGTGGTGAACTCGGCCAAAGCGAGGGACGTTTTTTCGCGATCAATGTATTCCGTCGGTTTTGTTATAAAATCTCGTAACTACGGCTTCGATAAAGCCGTAGTTACGAGATTTTATAACAACACCGACGGTTTGGCAATACATAACGGTAAACCCGGTCTATTTTAGAACAAATTCATTGTCATTAGAAACATTTAAACGCAAAATATCTATACCTTGTTGTAGAGAAAAACGTCCTTCGCTTTGGCCGAGTTCACCACCAGTGATTTTGACAACCCTTGGTAGACAGGACTACAGCGGAGTCTTCGTTTGTAATCAGTGCAATGAAAAAGAAGTGGTAAAGGCAGTCTAATTTTGGTTGTTCAAATCCAAACCCTATGTTATGGGTACTCATTTGAATCTCATCGAGGAGACGATTAAGCATTGAAAATTATTTCGCATTTAAAACATATTTGGCATTATCGCCTCTGTTTTATGTACACAGCTCTATGTAATATTGACACTGATCACAGATCAGTGTTCGTAAGGTCGAGGTCGTAAGTTGGAGTTCCGCTCGAAACCCCAGTAACACGATTTGTCTTTCGAGTACCGGTATGACATTTCAGATCCAGGTGTTAGCCTGAAAACGCTTGGACAAGTGAACCCCCCAGGCGATAAGACTAGGTAATCCGCTAAAGCTCCCAAAGTCCTCGTCAAAAACAAACGAACAAACATTTGTAAATGCACCAATCTAGACAAAGTCGTTCGGGACAAAGTGAATACTTGTAAATGGACATATTTTATGTTTTGCACATACTTGTCTTGGCAACCTTTAGAAAACCCCTGTAAAGAGCGACTCAAACATATCCGATTTGTGACGAAAGGGTAAACTCATAAAAAGAGCCAAAAACTCGTCCATTTCATTGAATAATAAACCAGTATATTTTATATATGAATACGAAATTAAAATTGAATACACTTGAAATACCCCAGTTCACCTTTCAAAGCGTGAGGCGTCAAAAGAAAAAAAATAGTATAGAAAAAACTCGAGTCACCTGCGTTATCTTTTGATGATATGGATGAATTCGTTCACATGAATGTACTGGAAATATTGTGTACTTTGCATTAAAGTGCAAATTTTGCTCAGCAATTTGAATTTATCAAACCAAATTTATTTTGGCTGATCTATCCCTCTGAATATATTCTAGACAGGGCCTTAGCATAAAGCCTCACTGACATGCATACCGAGCAAGTGACCTCTAAATTAGTAGTCCAGTGTGTTACATTCAGAAATTCCCAGTGGAAGATTGAATTCTTTTCAAAAGCATTGTCCAACAAGGAAGTCTTTTCGACTGTAGAATCTAAAGACTGCGTTTACTTTTTTGGAGAATTAATCTTACACAATTTGTTTCTAAAGTTTCAAAACTGCAGTGTCGCGCCAATGTGCTCTAGCGATTGTCTAACGCCACGCGGGCCCTTTCTTGAAATACAATTATATGATTAATAACATGAGATTATATGATTAATATCAGAGGTTCTATTATTCAACCAAGGCCGGATAGTCATAACAGTCGACCGGTAGTTATTAATCTTGATCCCATATCCCTTTCCTTTCTGTACAATGCCAAACGTTTTGGGCTTTATGTGGCTTTCCGAGCGTCGTGGTTGCTGTTCTGAATGATATAAATTCAAACGATACCATTTCAACATTCATTTATTGCGATATTTAGCACTTCTAGGCTAGCTGCTTATAGTCACAACACAATTTACAAAATTTTGACTGTCAGGGAAATGACGATCATGATAGAAAAATGCAATCAATCAAATATCTAAAGGTATATAACTTATCTTGGACACGAAAATTAAAACAGAAGGAAATACCAGAAACGAAAAGATATTACATATGACAAAAGTGCCTTCAATTTCCGACTTAGGACTTGTTTAAAGCGAATCATTTCGGGTGTTCCATTTTAAAGATAGAATTTTATTTCACTTTTCTTTTACGAAACTTTGAAAAGGGCTCAAGAGGATTAATTGCTGTGTTGTGCACGAAGGGAGAACATTTATTATAAAACCATTTTATATTGTAAAGACGCAGATTTATGAAAAGTAAGGTCATTAGATATAATCTTTCAACGTCGACAAACCCTTCGCGTGGGTCCTAATTTTAATCTGAACAAGATTAAGAAAATAATACAAGGAGAAATGTACAATGTAGGCTATATCTCCATCTTCGCAAGCCAAGGGCTCTACCTCCACTTTGTTCCTTACGTTCGTAAGGAACAAAGTGAAGGTAGAACCATTGGCTTACGAACATGGCTATCTCGTGCACTGTACCTTCGATGTTGAATCCTCCGACTGCATCTTAAAATAAAGTGTTCTTTATTTGTAAATCTTCCATTGACACTCCGAAATCCCTAAGCAGATTGTCGAAACTCCAATCGGACTTTTTAGATAGCACATTCTATTCATTGCAAAGTTCATAGATGATTCCTTCTCCCATTACAGCTTTTCACTTGTTAACAATAGAAGTACGTGTATATTATTTAAGGTTCAAATCAAAATCGTGGAATGTATTTTGTTGCAATTTGTATCAACGCTATGAAAGTAGGCGCCGGTCACTAGTTTAGGATTTGAACATGATCCGTAATTGAAAAATCCTTTTATCCCAAAACTTGATCTCAATTGTTCCCTCTAGCTTTAAGATCAAACATTTTGTAACCTATTTCTATGGGACTTAAGTCTTTGATTTTGTAGATAACAGTCACGGACACTTTCATATTTGCCTTCCTATTTTCCAATTCTTGAATGCTGATTACGTATGCAATTAATACCTCCTATTCCTCAATGTTTCTATATTATGATATATAAATTTCTATTCTCAGTTACATTACATATTGTCAGCAATGAATTTTGATTTTGACCTATAGAAATTTTGTTTTGGAAATGGTTTATTTTGCGTCATTCCAAGTAAGCGTAGCCTGCATGTAGCTTCAGAGCAACGGAAAAGAGCAAGTAAAGTCATTATAAATTTGCAATTTCATATCGAAATCCTATGTTTTGACTACCCATTTGAATCGTCCGCAGGAGATTATTCCAATGTGTTCCCACAGCACAGGGTTTAATACAAGTCAATTTTTTCGCATTTTGAAAAGTCTGTACACCGCCATATAATTTGTCGCACTGTAGCTTACCTGCCTTGTTTCTATTTTCAGCCATAGTTGCCAATATGGAGGACGTCGAGCACTTGGATCATTTAGACAAGACCAAAATAAGCGTCTCTGTTGCTCAGCTTATTCGTCAGAAAGGTTCCCATTTTGTACGTCGCAGACGAGATTCTCCCCATCTGGAGGGTACCATCTTCGCTCCGAGAAAATGTGGTATCCATAGTGGCGATGGTCTTTTTCTGATGACTGGAAAAGTTCGGTTGGGAGAATTGAGGTTCGGATGCGCGCCATACTTCGAGGAGTGGGATAGAATCGTGACGAAAGCGGAAATGGATGGTCTGATGGAGTGCACGAGAGACTGACGGGTACCGGGAGTACCATGATCTACATCAGCCTCGTTCTGACACTCGCAATGACGTCATTGGAGGAGGGATGATCGAGAAGAACGTCATGTGAAGTCAGAAGCGAGATGTGCCTTGCGCATATGAAACAAGCACTCAATCAAGGTAAGGCCAGATTTATGACATTTCGTTTTCGGTTATAGATTCGGACAGTTAATGATAAAATATAAGTATGCTATCAAAATTGGTAAGCATTAATCCAGTCGAAAACATATTAGATCTAGCAAATGATATACCAACAGCAATTACTTTGGAATACCATTCATTGGGTTATGTAATATGTTTTAAACCATCACTTTCTAGGGAACCCAAACAGCTAAGATTTGTTTATATACTCTACTGTAGCATTTCCGTTTCTCTCCCCTAAAAGTCTGGTATGTTATTTTTTCAGGCCACCGTGTGAATGGTAACAGAGGGAACCCATGCGCATCCAGGAACAGCAAGTGACCTGTACACCTGAAATGCATACAAGTGGATGAGTAAGAATATGCAGGTAATTATTGTTGCTATGTTTTTATGGCCTACATCTGCATAACGCTGCTATTCTAAGAAAACCTCGTAACTGCAGCTTAATACAAGCTGCAGTTACGAGGTTTTCGTTGAAAAGCGACGATAAGCGAAATTTTGATATTATATCAAATTTTAGGAGAGTATTACTCAGTTTATTCTATTGATTACTTTCTTATGCAGAACTAGCCGCGTAAATCATCTTGGCTATCGTCTTTGAAGAAAAGTTACAGTAACGATTTGCCCTTATTATTCAGGAAATGATTTTGTAGAAAGCACATCTTAAGACGAAATGTTTGATTAAATAATGTAACCAATGCTTATATCTAAAGCACTTACAATAGTGTTGTATATTTCAAATAATTTCCTCTTGATTTTATCGTAAAGGTACAGAGCCATAAAAAACCCCTTGGTTGTCTACAAATCCTTTACCAAATCTCAGTTGTTCGCCAAATGATCCCTTCTTGTACATTAAGCAAGCATTTAGGAAAAAGAAGAAAATTCTAGCAGCCCTCCTGTCTTCTTCAACTAGTATTTAGCATGAAAAACGAATTTCAGTTTTAAAGTGACAATATTTTACCATTTATGACGTTTTTCAAGTTCAATCTATCTCAAATAATGATAATGTTGAAAGCGTTATAGCAACGCTGGGCAAAAAAGACACGTTCTTGTCGACAACGTTTACTTTGATGTTCGTTCGAAGATGTTATGAATTTAACGTGCCATGAAATTACCGAATAATATACCTATTAAAGTTCAAATTTTTATTCATCGTGGTTTTTCAACGAAAACCTCGTAACTGCAGCTTTAAACAAGCTGCAATTACGAGTTTTTCGTTGAAAAGCATCGACTTGTTGATTCAATCTGAACAAAGATGTGGGCTTAACGCAAAACGATGCTATTTCTTTTAAGGCATTATGGACTTATACTTTAATTGTGCTTTGGCATTTACGGATTTCCATAAAAGGTTATATGGACAGCCATTTTCCTGTATAGATTTAACTAGATTTTGATAATAATTTCAATTTTGTGAGATTTTAAGTTTCTAGTTATGATGGTTAATATGTCATTAAAAGATTAATGACGCAAATCTAAATGGGAAGTATTTAAAAACGTTAGTTGTAAGTTCAATTAGGACAGTGCGTTGGCTTGTGACAATACTAAAATACCATAAGACTATACATTTGCAATGGTTTTGTCAAAAGTCGAGCCATTGTAAAATACAAATTTATGATGCATTTCCAATCGTTTTGCACTAAGTCCGGAATTTGGATAAATTGTAAAAAGCAAAAGTACTATGAAGCATTTGGTTCGGTTAGAATATGAATTATTACATTTCTTTATTCTCTATTTTCAGTATCCATGTAGGGACAAGTGTACCGGTTCTACCTATTCGGGATATCGATCGGCCATTTCCGTAAAGTCACCGATGTGAACGTGATTGAAGTCTCCACTCACCAATACTGAAACCCGAAGGCAGGAGTGTAGTGTAGTGTAGCTGTATCTTGACGAACATGGCTCATGGACCAGCATACATTCATTTACGTTTTTGAAAAAGGACTGAATGTGTTACTAACTCAGCCTGACATGGAATCATAGAGACAGCGTATAAGTACAATATGGTGTATTTAACCCTTTCCCAAACGGCAAAATTTTAGGGTGATCAACTTCAAAAACTGCTACAAATAACAAAATAGAAGTTATTAAAGAAATGATTTGTGTAAAATATGCCAAGAAAACATTGAGACAAAAGGAGAAACTGCTGGTTATCAGCAGTTTCTTCTTTTGTTTCAATGTTTTCCCAAGCCTTTTCTATTGGGGATGTCAAAACCAGGTCTTGTTTGGGAAAAGGTTAAGTCTGATTTTATTGCTCTTTTCCACAGACTGACTTTTACAATCTTATGTTGAGCCTTACTATCTCGGTATCTTACATGAACTAACGTACAGAAGGTCATAAAATGAAACAAGTTGCTACTATCAAATTGAAATGCTCCGTGTTATCCGATAATCCACTATTTTGAACTTTGTACAGTGGGGTCTAACTCGGATTGACTAGGAGGCAGACTTGTATTTAACCCTACTTCTTTGCAGCTAATTTTGTGCAGTTTTTGTGTGATGTGACTGTAAGAAGCTGTTGATTAAAAGTTGGAAAATACGTCACTAAGTTGGTTTCACTGTAACCTTTTTTTCTGCTATAATTTGACGGTTTCGTTCGGAAATGTCATAACTACAGTTTAACTAAGCTGTAGTTTTGACGTTTTCCAACGTAACCGACGAAATATTGTCATTTTGTTTGCAAAATCGGCAATGATACCCGACAAAATGTATCACAAATTGGGTATCTTTACATCATACATATCATTAAAAGTAATATAGATCTAGTATGTATGTGTTGTTTTCTTTTTCAAACCATTAACTCCCTATGTTGTGTATCAGTTTGTCCTGAAATCATCGAGTGCATCGTCAGTTCAAAACAAATATTGAGGTGCATAAGGTCAATGTCAACTGTACTTTATAAGATAACGAGCAATTTGATTGGATGAGTCAATGCTCAGCCAATCAAATTAGTCGTTATGTTCAATTGAATTAATCCTTGCAATCTATATCAACAAGAATCGACGAGCAGGAACACGATTAAGATTAACACGATTAAGATGTCCAGAACACCATCAACACCGCCTCAAACAAAGCTTTCGGTTGACGTCCCTAATAGAAATTTTCATAAAGCATCGAGACAAAAGAATATAATGTTAATAACCAACATCTTCTCCTTTTGTCTCAATATTTTCTTTGCTACTGTGCACAGAAATCTGTCTTTATTAACTACCATCGTCTTATCTGCAACAACTAATAATTTGGATCAACCTGCAAATTTGTCATTTAGGAAAGGGTTAGACGTAATAGTGACAAAACAGACGGAAAATCCTGTAAAATAAGACATTTGAAAGATGCAAAAGAAACGTTTAATTGTCAGTGTTTTGTCAAGTTAACTTTAACCGGGTGTATTAAATGAACATTTAATTTCCCGTAACTGTCTTAACTCTTTCCTAGACAACAAATTTAAATGACGCAGGTGATTATGATGAATATTATCTATATAGAAAGAAGCTCTGGTTTTGATGTCCCTCAGAAAAAAAGGAAATTATAATTTCAACAGCCTTCGATTCAGGAAGGTCCAAAACCTCGCCGTATGTAGCGTTGAATCCCCTCTATTTACAAACATCAAATTTTCAAACTGGTCCAAATTAAGCGGAACTGGAGATAACACCATTCATGTAATGAAAAGCACGATTCTTAACATAACGCCATGGAAGACATTATATGAAAAGCTGCAAATACCGATATTAAGCATTATCTCCCTTTCTTTCAAAGCTTTCAAAAATAATAACTGAATGGCGGCGCCAAAATTCATGTCGTCGTTGTAAATGCAAAACCTCGTTTCTCGTTTTTGGAAAATTTTAAACGGGAGAGAACAAAGTGTAATAACTTTTCCCAAACTGAAATGTTTTACGTGAAATTTAGACACATTGTTCATAAATGATTTGTCATTGATACTGATCCGTAAAAATATCTCAAAACCTGCAAGGATTTTCTTAAACTGGGCACACAAGTTTGTACTTTAAAAATCGCAACAATCGACATACGAGGTTTTACATTTACAGCGACGATGTGTTGTTTAGGAAATAGTTTAATTCAGGACTAACAAAAATTTTGTCATGTTGGAAAGCGTTCAAACGTGTAATTTCACGTAACTACGTTAACAAGTAAACAGATAACATGAGGCCCAGACAGACAGAATGATTAAAGACTTAAAATGTCGTCTGATCTTTACGGATGTGCACTAAAAATTTAATTAGCTTGGCGTTTACCTTCAAACCTTGAAAACATAAAAATGTATTTTTGACAATCCGCTGTGATAAGAAGCAACCTGTCATCGCCAAATATCCAAAAGAAGTTCTACTTTCGAGATCTCTTGAAAATTTAGCAACCAAACCATGAGATTAAATGAAGAAACTGCTAATAGACCCTTTTATGCTGTTTATACCGTAGCATTTTTCCGTTCCGAAGCCATTTAACCCATGCGCGATCATAGACTAGTTACACCCCTGATACTACTTCGTGTTTACTAAGGCCGACTTCGAATGGGACTATAGCTTGGGCAATTGCATTTGGAACGCCCAAATCTAAATAGAGGTATCCCGAATGGAGCTATTATAGCTATTGCTCCAATCGAACAGCAATAGTTCGAGCAATATGACTACATTTCCGCAGCAATAGTCTGACCGACGGGAAGAGTGTAGTCCGACCATCCGAGCCATTACGTAATTAAGAACTCTTCGTATAATAGCAGACCAATCAGTATCAAGGTAAACAAAGCTTTTGATTGGCTGACACAGAACGGGGAGGATCCAATAGACAAAGCAACGCTGGTTCCCAATTATGATTCCCAATAGCTATAGTAAAAGTCTCATCCGAAGTAAGCCACAGACACAAAGTAGTGTCAGGGGCTGTAACTAGTCTAAGCTTGCGCATGCGCTAAACGACTTCCGGAGGGAAAATAGTATGGTAAAAACATATAGCGTAAAGGGGTCTATCATATTATCCAATATCAAATGCCCAAATTTTATACCTCTCCAAATTCAAAGATGTTGCAGACTACAATTTCAAGTGAATGGAATTAAGAATACTTTTTGTCTTTTTGGATAGAAAACATCGAGGAAAATGAAGAAATTGCTTGTGAAAAGCAATTTCTTCATTTTCCACAAAGTTTTCCAAGCCATTTTTATCTTGTAGGGTACCAAAGAGCGCCATTGTGTGGTAATGGATGAACCGATCAAAGGTTTTGAAAAAATCATTACGTGGGTGACAGAGAGTTTCACTTTCAACCTCCTTCAATATGCATACAAGTTGTAATTATGCGTAAGACGACGTAACCTACAGAGATAACCGAATAAAGATAAAGTAATCAACCAATTTGTAAGCCTTAATTAGTCATTTCCTTCCTACCGTTCTTATCTCTCGCATATCGGCATGGTAGGTAAGAGCAAGGAGATGACGACGTTCTTTCCGCTAAAAGAAAGTGTAGGCTAAGATCAGCTTGTACGCTTTTCGATTCTGGATTCTCTATATGGTCAAATATATTTACCGTATCCTTTCTGGTTTTAACCATTTAACAAACGGTATCATTTTTACTGTTTTGATTTGAAAACTTCTGCAGACGACGAAATGGGTGTTGATAAAGATAGGATTTGTGAACAATACAGCTTAAAAATAAAGGTAAAGGGAAAAATGCAAACAATTAGCATTTTCTTCGTTTGCCACACTATTTTCCCAAAATCATTTTGACCAAAGACGTCAAAACAATGCATTGTTGCGGAAATGGTTAATGCAGAAAGACAAGACCCATACAGATTCTAAGAACCGATATCTTCATCATTTTCCAAACATTCCATAATGTCAGATCTTGACCTTCATGTTAGAACAGAACAGAACATACGTTTTATTCAGACAAGAACAAAGTACATAGTCAATGATTACATAAATATATTACATTGCTATAGATCAAGGTCGCTCCTCTCTATCATACACACATTCACACACATACACACGCATACACACCAAACTGGACACACAAATTTGTACTTTGAAAATCGCAAGAATCGGCATACGAGCTTTTGCATTTACACCGACGACAGATAATTTAGCTGAGGTCTTTATCCGTACATTTAAGGTGTGATATTAAACATATTTGGCTTTCTGTAAAACTTTATATCAATATACCTTCGTCTTACTTTAGCATAACGAGGACATATCAAGATAAAGTGAAATTCGTCTTCAATATCAGTTTTATAACATAGCACGCATACTCTTTCATTTGGAGAAAGTCTATTCATTGAAATACGATCTGCTTGAATACTAAGTAATTGTAAAGGAAGTCTAATTTTACTAATAAAAGAGCGTACTGTAGGGTGTAAAATATCTAGATATTCTTCTCGTCCAAAAGTGTGTTTGATATCTTTATACAATTCCAATGCACTACTGGTGTTTATCTTTTCGTACCATTCCTGTTTAAAACAATCCACCATTCTTTCTTTTAAAATGCCAAAACAGCTGTTTCGTCGTACGTATGAGGATTATCAAATATATGCCAGAAACCAAAATTGTCTTAAAATCTTTTTCACGTCGGAACCCCAATTTTAAGAGAAAGCGCGGTATAATAACAGAGGACAAAAGAAAATACTGGTAATAAGCATTCCCCCTTTTCCCTCGTAGTCTTTCATAGAGATTTTGTCAGTAGTATGACTGATGTCTGCTAATTATCTTAGTGCCTACAATTGCATATCATTATGGACAGTCTAAATTTGTCGTGTAGGAAAGGACATTCATACAAAAATGAATGCGTTGTAATCGAATGACTGAGAGAAAAATAACTGCCATTTATTTCGAGCAAAGCTGAGGAGGGTATAAATTCAATACTGGCATAATATATAATGCTAATTATCATTATCATGATATGCAAATGCATCATTAAATAGGGAGTGCACACTCTCGGTACAAACGATCTGATCTACATGGCTCCTGTACAGTCTAGACTCAACCCATTTCCAAACATTGACTCTTTTTGCGGCCCTTCAAGATAAAGAATTTGGAAAACATTGTGGAAAATGAAGAAATTGCTTGTGACAAGCAATTTCTTCATTTCCAACAGTGTTTTCTACCCCAAAAAGACAGCAAAAATATAAATTTCATTCATTTGAGGTTGTCGTCTGCAGCATCTTTGGATTTTAACAAGTCCAAAATTTTGTCGTTTAGTAATGGGTTAAGGGACCCATGCTAGTTTGTCAAACATACATACAGGAATACAATATTAACCCAATACTGCACAGTGACACCATTTGACTCCTTTGCCAAGAAAAAGCTTAGGAAAACAATGTGGAAAATGAAGACATTGCTTGTGACAAGCATTTTCTTCATTTTCCACAATGCTTTCTAACCCGAAATGTAAAGATTTTTAAATTTCATCAACTTGAAATTGTCGTCTGCAACATCTCACAAAATGGAACAGTCCAAAATATGGAACGCCGGCACTGTCTTATGATGACTTCCACATGCATTCATATGGCTATTTGTCTTTATATGTAGTGGAAACTACTTTATATGTAGTGCAAACACCTTTATATGTTGTGCAAACACCTTTATATGTTGTGCATTTTTCTTTATATGATGTTCATTTTTCTTTATGTGTAGTGGAAACACCTTTATATGTAGTGGAAACGCCTTTATATGTAGTGGAAACATCTTTATATGATGTACATTTTTCGTTATATGAAGTAGAAACGTCTTTATATGTAGTGGAAACATTTTTATATTTAGTGGAAACATCATTATATGTAGTGGAACCATCTTTATATGTAGTGCAAATACCTTTATATGTAGTGTAAACTACTTTATATGTAGTGTATTGTTCTTTATATGTAGTGTAAACTACTTTATATGTTGTCCAAACACCTTTATATGTTGTGCAAATTACTTTATATGTTGTGCAAACATCTTTTTATGTTGTGGACACACCTTTATATGTAGTGGAAACATCTTTATATGTAGTGGAAATATCTTTATATGTAGTGGACACACCTTTATATGTAGTGGAAACAACTTTATATGTAGTGGACTTTTCTTTATGTTATGAGGATAATTCTGCATTGGATATTTTTACCGAGCACCGTTTCATTAAGCGGGAAACTTTCGACCAGAGCTACAGATAACAGGGAGTGATAGCTTTTTAAAATGGAATATTTTACTAATTGATAATCAAATCCGATGTTTTGGGTACACAATTTAATTGACTCATCGAGACAATTCAAATGAGTACTCACAACATAGGGTTTAGATTTAGAATAAAAATTGAAGAAAGTCTTCAATTCCTCTTATCTGTTGCTCTGATTCCGTCTCTCGTCATTATGGTCTGGTCTAAAGAGTCCCTGGGGGATTTTACCAACCGGCGATTTGAACTCAAATATTCTCATGTTCCCGGTCAGGAATTTGTTCGTTTTGCATTGATTACATCCAATTTCACCTGAACTTTTTCTTTTTTAAATTGAGAGCATTTACATTGGATCACGGCCAAAACAATACTTGATCTGATTCTTAATCATGTGGAGAAAATTGACCTGTTGACTTGACCCCACATTATCACTCTATTACCAGGTCATGTACAATAACTTTTATTCTGGGGTTGTAAGAGCGGTACCCTGTAAGAGTGCATGAACAAGTTCTTTTCTCAGATTGGACCAAGTTATGGATTCATGTATAGAATTAAGACTGTCGTCACATAATCTGGAAATTGAAAAAACATAAAAATCGAATGTATTTTCCTACTGGTTTGCCCGGAATTTAATGAAATTATGAAAAAATCTAATACACTTTTATCACTTTTGGCCCACAGTTATTTTTTTCACTTTTTTCCTAACAAAAAAGTCTAGACCAATTGTTATTAATGTAAAGAAATAATTTATTTTTTTGCTTTCTTTACATAAATCAAACTTTCATTCAGGTGTTTTAATATGTTCTTCTTTTGTCAAAGTTATTTTCACTTCTTGTGCTCTGTTAAATTGTTGTGTTTGCTGTAAACATTGTTGTGTAAAATGCTACAAACTAGTTGAAATGCATTGTATATTGTAAACAGAAAAAGTACAAATTTATACCTACTCATTTGCGATTTATTCTGTCTTAATGTTTCCAGTGAACTGAGCTTAACTAAACTGAGCCAAACAAACATTAATTGACAAAAACTTTGCATAGTTAAAAGTCATAAAATATGAATTACAAAAAAAAAAAAAATAAAATATTAAAGTAAACTAATGATCACGTGTTCTAAATCTGATTGCTGTATTTGAAAATTTGTCTGGACAAGTTACATTGGATTTATTTATAATGATAATTCGACATAACAAATAATTTAGTATACAATATATTTTGTTGAAAAATAAACATGATTTCCTGACAAAGAAAGCCTAATCTGAAAAGATACCAACATTGATGAGCAGTCTTTCTAAAGACACTTAATGTGACATAATGTGACATTAATAAATTGAATAGAATCGAATGAATTTCAGGTCTTTTGGTCTTTCTGAGAAGGAAACATTGTTGGAAATGAAAATATCGCTCGTCATATAATTCAATCTAATCTTATTCTACCAGCATTTACTCTTTTAGCCTAAATCAAAATGTTTTTGGGATATTGTCCACACTTGCTTTTTCTTTCTACATTAACAATTGTGTGGTTTGCATTAGGCGTCATTAAACAACATTAAGGGAGAAGTAAAGTGTTATGAAAATAACATTTTCTATACCCCGTCATTGCCAGTCTAAATATGTGTCGACTGATAGATGCATCGTAACATCTGAATGGTTATAAATGATTACTGCAAGTGAAAATATTGAGACGAAGAAATAAATATTTAATAATCACCGGCTTCTCACCTTTTTATGATTCCCTGATACATTTCAAAACATCTCTCAAGAATTGTTTTTTGCACCATCTTTATTTTGATTTATTCGTTTATTTTTGACAATTTAACAATTCATAAAAAAAGTTTGAAGAATTTAAATTTTAAGTAAAAGAAAAATCTCAGAAAACAAGAGATGGCTTTACAGTTCTACACTAATGGGTCTACATGGTAATAAATAGTCCCCTAATGTGTTATCAATTAGGCACTCCCATCACGGGGGTCAGAATTTACGACCCACCTTGACATCGGATGGTATAAAGTGGGAGGACCGTATTCGAATTCATAAGCCAATCAGATAACAACTCTAAGAATCAAGACATAGCCTTTGTCAATTATTCAAGTAAGAACAGACAAAATTGTTTTGTTTCGATAAAGAAAAAAATGATGTGTTATTGATACGCCGAACCATTCTTTTACCGTGTTCTTATGTATACGTATGCCTAATTACTTCAAAATTAATGCTTTCGCTTGGACGTTTTAAGAAACCATGGCAGTCGGCGTAGAGTGAGTTGGAATCGGAAATGGACCTCTCCAAAGCGAGTACGGTACACTTTATCGTGCAAAAATCCGAAGGGTATAACCTGAGAAATTAAACAAAACATAATTGAAGCGCATTTTTTATCGGTGTGAACGCTGCCCAAAAGTCACATGGGTTATCCACCGTATTGTAGGAAAACCGTTAGTAAAACAGAATGACATGTTCAAATTCTTTATTGGTTTAAGAATCCAGTCAAAGGATTGTTACCATAAAACAAACAGTATTACAAATACGAAAACATACACAATGTCATCTGCGTGAAACAAATATTATCCATACAATAATACTATATTGATTATCCATACCACTTTGAAAAGGACCTATTGCCAATTATGATATCTGTAAGCGGTATAATTAAGAAATTGGAAAGAGAAATAGAAATGGCGAGTAATTTGCCTTTTCTTTAAACTTTCCATGTTCTTTAAAGACAGATTATTTCAATTTAGCGGGAACCAGTGGTTAACATAGGCTGGTTTTAATGTCAATACCAGAGAAAAGTCAGATTATGAAGGAAAAGGGATGAAATGCTGGTATTCAGCATTTTCACCTTCTCTCTCAACATCTGAGCCATTCAAAATTACCAACTTGGTTTATTTCAATTTTATTTTCTGCAGAGGCATTCAAATTCCACTGGATCAACTCAAAATTGGGCCATTCGAGGAAAATTTACCTCGGCAAACACTATTATGCACATGATACAATTTGCCACTAAATAGGTATCTATGACCTCTCTATATAATTGGGTTAACACCTAAGTATTTTTTAAGAACAATACTTCTATAGCTTTTGGGCTTTTCCACCCACCCCCATTTTTAACCCTTTCCCAAACGGCAATAATTCAGGGTGATCTAATTCAAAAACTGCCACAAACGACAAAATAGATGTTATAAAAGATAGGGTTTGTGTAAAATATGGCATAGAAAATATTGAGACAAAAGGAGAAATTGCTGGTCATCAGCAGTCTCTTCCTTTGTTTCAATGTTTCCTAAGCCTTTTCTATTAGGGACGTCAAAACCAGGTCTTGTTTGAAAAGGGTTAATCCTTTGAAAATTTGCAGTATGGAATAAAATAAAATAAAAATAATAATAAAAATAATAAAAAAAACCTTGACATAATTATGATAAGCACATAGCCGTCATCAGTAAAGGAGTGTTTTTGTAAACCCTTTCCCAAAATAATGCCTGCATTTGATTTGGAACCGGTGATTGGGAAAGATTGGTTTTAACCTGCCTATCAGAAAAAGAAGAAGAAGAGAACTCAGAAATTATTGGAGAAAAGAGGAATATGCTGTAGGCCAGCATCTCTACCTTCATCTTCAACAATCTCATGGTTATTTTAAGACCAAATTTACACCCTTTGTCATTTCGAACTAGTAAATTCTTTACTTCTACAATAATTGGAAAAGGGTTAAACGTATAAGAATGACATATTAATTAACCCATAACCAAACAGCAAATTTTTAGACTATTCCAAAATCAAAGATGATGCTGACGGCAATTTGAAGTGAATAAAATTTTAAAACATTTTGAATTTTTTTTTTTTTTTTTTTTTATGAAGAAAACATTATGGTGAATGAAGAAATTGCTTGTCACAAGCAATTTCTTCATTTTCCATGATGCTTTCCAAAGTCATTATTTTGAGGGGAGTCAAAAGGAGTCACTGTGTGGTAATGGGTTAACACAGTGAGAATTAAAAGAACTACACTATAAATTGTAATTGTACAATCACAATGGGGAACCGTAGCGGGTTAATTGCCCCTGCGAGTAGTGTGGTGGCGCCGTTGTTCCCGGTCCAACCAGCATCCGGAAGTTCCCTTTATTTACATGTAAAAGCTATCACAGAACGTAAATATGTTGCTTACTTTCAAGCTATTTTCCTAAATTAAAACGTAAAACACAGAAAATGGATTAGAAATTTGGTTTTATGAAGAATCCGGAACTGAGAAATGAACTACGAAAACGAAATGCTAGAGTTTCAGGTAGAAAAAGCGATTAAGTAGAGCTGTAAGTATCAGCATGAAAACGAAAGTAGATAGCCGGAAACCGGCATGAATCTCAATATAAAATCTCAGTTCTATTCGCAAAATTTATTTGTTATCATAAAGTGTTTATTCTTGAAATGGATATATATAATGTTTAGACTAAGTTTTCTTCGTAAAATCCAAACCATTTTCTTATCTCACGATCTTTACATCCCTTAAAACTAGAAACATAGCATAATTTATGCTGTGTTAAAACGGTTGTAAAAGACTTATAGCTTTATGGGCGCACACGATATTGTTGCTCACTAACACCATTAGGTTGTTAATCAATTTTTAATTCTTTTGAATACAAAACGATTCCTTTTGGTAATCCTTATTGGTAAGGTTTTAATCCTTTTCCAAACAAAACCTGGTTTCAACATCCCTAATACAACAGGCTTGGAAACTTTGAGGAAAGGAAGAAAATGCTGAAAATGCTGTAAACCATCACTTTCTTCTTTTTCCTCGATATTTTCATTGAAATATGTTGTGCACAAACAGCATCTTCACCAATATCTATTTTGTTGTCAGCAGGAACTTTCCATCCTAAGATTGTGTCATTTAAAAAAGAGTTGGGTCACCTTTGAAAACAAATGGGAAAAAAACATTTTCATTTATTTTCCTGAATCAAATGTTTTGCAGTAAAACAAATAAACTACTACATGTATACAGTATTGAGTAAGCGTGTATGCTTTAGTTAGAAACATTGTTAGAAAAGGAAAAGTGCTGGATATATCAGCCTTTTCTTCTGGTGCTTTCTTAGCTTTCTCAGAAATTTGAGATCTTTCACTATTTACCCTTTTCCAAACCTACGTGTCTTAAAGTTTTCCAACATTAAAGGTAATGTAAATGCCAAATGCATCTTGATAAAGGTAGGACTTGTGTGCAAATTATCATAGACTACCAAAAAAGTATCAAGTCAAAATGAGACAATGCTAGATATCAGCATTTACTTGTTTTGCCTCAATGCCTTTCAATCCTTACCTATTATTGGTGTCAAATTCTGGTATTGTCGAGAGAGGGTTAAAACCAGATGAAATTATGGAAAATGGTTAACAAACTGAATGACATAAACTTCTAAGAAGTGTGTATTATGAGGGAAAACAGAGAAAGAAGAGGAGAATATTTGGGTTACCGGGAATCCCTAATTTTTCATTCTTTTCCCTCCAAATTATGTTAGATCTAAAAGGGTTCTACTTAATCAAGTAAACAGTGACATAATTTCGGACATTTTTACATTTTAACAACAGTTTACTTCAGCGATCGTGTGTTTTCCGTGTTGTGTATTACCAGGTAAAAGGGCGAGTGTAGTAAATTTTGGACCGTGAACCACTGCGCCACCTATCAAAGGAAAGATAATCCGCTACGGTTCCCCATTAACTCTTTCCCAAAGAATATATGGTTTTGGCAAACTTTCAAGTTACGACTTGGGAAAACATTGAGACAACCAAAGTAAACATTGATATCCTTTGTTTACTTTCCTTCTCCCGATGTGTTTGATATAGAAACAAAAAGACCACCAAGGTTTCCGAAAAGGTATTGCATGCCAAAATTTAGTGATGTTATCGTCATTTTTCCTAAAAACCTCGTAACTGCTGCTTAAAACAGCCTTTAGTTATGAGATTTTGAGACATACATGAGAATATTTGAGTTCAAATCGCCGGTTGGTAAAATCCCCCAGGGACTCTTTAGACCAGACCATAATGACGATAGACGGAAGCAGAGCAACAGATAAGAGGGGTTGAAGACTTTCTTCAATTTTTATTCTAAATCTAAACCCTATGTTGTGAGTACTCATTTGAATTGTCTCGATGAGTCAATTAAATTGTGTACCCAAAACATCGGATTTGATTATCAATTAGTAAAATATTCTATTTTAAAAAAGCTATCACTCCCTGTTATCTGTAGCTCTGGTCGAAAGTTTCCCGCTTAATGAAACGGTGCTCGGTAAAAATATCCAATGCAGAATTATCCTCATAACATAAAGAAAAGTCCACTACATATAAAGTTGTTTCCACTACATATAAAGGTGTGTCCACTACATATAAAGATATTTCCACTACATATAAAGATGTTTCCACTACATATAAAGGTGTGTCCACAACATAAAAAGATGTTTGCACAACATATAAAGTAATTTGCACAACATATAAAGGTGTTTGGACAACATATAAAGTAGTTTACACTACATATAAAGAACAATACACTACATATAAAGTAGTTTGCACTACATATAATGGTATTTGCACTACATATAATGGTATTTGCACTACATATAAAGGTATTTGCACTACATATAAAGATGGTTCCACTACATATAATGATGTTTCCACTAAATATAAAGATGTTTCCACTACATATAAAGACGTTTCTACTACATATAACGAAAAATGTACATCATATAAAGATGTTTCCACTACATATAAAGGCGTTTCCACTACATATAAAGGTGTGTCCACAACATATAAAGAAAAATGCACATCATATAAAGAAAAATGCACAATATATAAAGGTGTTTGCACAACATATAAAGGTGTTTGCACATCATATAAAGTTGTTTGCACTACATATAAAGTAGTTTCCACTACATATAAAGACAAATAGCCATATGAATGCATGTGGAAGTCATCATAAGACAGCGCCGGCGTTCCATACCAAAATGTGGGCATCTGGTAAATGGTTAAGGTAGACCTTCCATTATTAGATACAAAACACTTCGCGTATCTTCGGGTGTCATCCGTGGCAACGGAAATTGACCATGTAATATCCTTGTCAATTTCCGCGCGTCATCCGTGGCTATGGAAATTATCCCTCGTCAATTTTCGTTGTCACGGATAATCCTCGCAGTTGCCGAAGTGTTCGGTATGGAAAACCCCTTGCGCACTATACATTAAGTTAGTGCACAACCGATAATTTTCAAAATGAAAAATGCGTATAGTTGCAATTTCTAATTAATCAAACATTTAATGTTAAAAGCAACCATTTAAAAATAAAGCAATAAAGGAAATGGGCTTTCAGTTAAACTTTAATGTTTAAAGCAAGACAAAAAAACTGGGTTCACTTTGCAGTTTAATAGATTTCACCGTTTTGTTTTGCGTTTTCTTTGAAGTCAATCGAGTTTTTGTCTTTTGATTGCATTTTAAGATGTTTAACTTCGTGGAAACGAATTCGTCTACGATGAAATTAGGTACATTACCACTTTTTGAACTTTGGTTTAACCATTTGTAAACTTTCACATATTTCATTGCTCCTAAAGAAGAACAGTTTCGAAAACATTCGGGAGAAATAAGAAACTGTTGGCAAAAAAGAGAAAATAGTGCTAATCTGCTCTGTCATACCGCCCTTAACCCTTTCACAAACAATACCTGTTTTGACGTCCCTAATAGAAAATGCTTGGGAAAACATTGAAACAAAAGGAGAAACTACTGATAACCAGCAGTTTCTTCTTTTGTCTCAATATTTTCTGTGCTACATTGTACAGAAATTCTTTGATTTTCATCATCTTTTTTGACGTCTGCAGAAACTTTCAAATTGGGACCACCCTAAAATATTGTCGTTTGGAAAAGGGTTAACCCTGTTTCAATTTGAAAGCTACTGCAGACGTCAACATGGATATTTAGCTGACTTAAAACTCGACAATCGCGGGTTAAAGTGTGTAGTCTTTAGAATTTTTAAATCTATCAATTTAACCGATACCCACAAATTGACGCTTCTTGAGGCCCCATAAGATAAAGATTTTGGAAAACATTGTGACAAGCAATTTCTCCATTATCCACAATGGTTTCTACCCAGGGAGACCAAAAAAACATTTGCAAAATTCCATTAACTTAAAATTATCGTCTGCAACATCTTTGAACTTAGACAAGTCTAATATTTTGACGTCTAGTTTTTCAAGGTCATTTTACGTTGGCCAGCGTGACCTAATGGTCAAACATTGACCAAGAACCCCTGGGTCAGTCTAATCTTGACCCACCACGGATTTCTTAATCCCTATGGCAACATAATAATCCATCATTTATTTTAAACAAACTTTTCAGTCCTAAATGTTTGTTCAAATATTTGAATAAACAAAACGTATCAAAAATGAACTTTTCCTCAAAACATTGGATCAGGTCACGTCACTCTAGTATTCAGTCGCCAACTGCGGGTGTTCTCGGACATACACTCGTCGCTTTTCAACAAAAACATCGTAACTGCAGCTTAAAACAAGCTGCAGTTACGAGGTTTTTGTTGAAAAAGAGACGATATGTAACATCCATCCGCAGTAATGTACAAAAAGTATTTTGTTGCTTATAGTGTATATTAAAGGGACATCAAGCTTATGAGACGACTTTGTTTTGGTTGCACAATGCCGACACATGGACAAATTTCATACGTTTATAGACGGGAGTCTGGTCGTAAGCTGGCAGCTCAACAACGGTTCAGTTCTTATCGAACCGTTTGACTTCGAATGGGGTTTGAACCCTACACCTCCTGCCTCCAAGGCTGCCGATGTAACCACTCTGTCACGGCAGTGATGGAGATGTAGCTTAGTATCCGCTGTATAAGATAATCAATTTCATCCTATTTATACTATTAATATCTTCGTCTTCTTAACTACCTTTGATTATGGAGGAGTACTTTGGTTTGTAAAAGAGTTTATTACCTTTATGAAAACACGATGAAAGAGGACTAAAACATTTTATGTAAAATGTTACTAACCTTCCTGAAGCGTTTCTATAAATTCAGGTTCACATTTCGTCTGCTCCAATTAAAACCGATCCAAGTGTGCAGTTGCTCTGGCATTATGACAACGGTTCCAAGACATCACTGACTGAAGAGCAACCAATAGGAGGGGATGAAGGTATTCTAAATTCATCATTTTTTATTCCAAACCTATGTTGTGGGTACTCATTTGAATCATTTCGACGAGAACAGCTCGTAAACAATTGATGAAATGTTGCGTTTTGAAAAGCCTCTTTCCTCTCTTATCTGAAGCTCTGATAACTCATAATAACCATTGCAGACGACGCCAAACAAGGTCTGTTTTTACATATTAAGAAATACTTCGGAAAGCATCATTGCATAGATAAAAGATAAAAGATGCAGAATTCCAACAGTTTCTCTCTCAAAACTTTTTATGCTATTACACACTGGTTGTAAACTCGGCTAAAGCGAGGGACGTTTTTTCGCGAACAATGTATTCCGTCGGTGTTGTTATAAAATCTCGTGGCTACGGCTTCGATAAGGTTTGCACCACATAACGTTAAACCCGGTCTATTTTTATAACAAATTCATTGTAAAATCTTTAAATTCACATTTAAACGCAAAATATCTATACCTTGTTGTAGAGAAAAACGTCCCTCGCTTTGGCCGAGTTCACCACCAGTGTTACATGTTCGCACAATTTCATACACATAGTTATGCTGATGTTTGTCGCCTGCAAGTCGTTTGAATTTGGACTATCCTATATTTTCACCATTTTTTAAGGATTACGTCTGATCTATGCGCAGTCAACATATTTCTCCTTATTCTGTACATCAAATGTAATTCATGGATTTGTTCGTTTTTTACCATGCATTTAACAATGGTTAATGGGTCGTAAAATGTAATTAGTGTGAGTTATTATATAAAATTCATTCAAGGTGTTGAATCAAAGTTAAAGCTTAGGTCGATTCATTATCGTGTCAAAACCAAAATCGTTTTGTTCGACTCTTTTAAAGATTCTAAAATGCCTCTTAAGCAATCACACGAATACTGCATATTTCCTTAACTCCTTTGCGTCTGGTCTTACGTTTTGTGACTTCGACAATGACATATTAGAAAGGATAGCGTACAGGGATGGTTCACTTAAAACAAATTAATGATATAAAGAGGCAACACTTTTTTATTTTAAAAATGCATTGCACTACATTTTTATGCGAATCACATGAGTTAGCGCAGAACTCTTGATAATTTGTGTGCATAATTACACATCTATTGTTTTATAATTATGATAGCTAGCATAAAATAAGGTTATATTTGGACTTTCTTAACAGCCTTTCAACATTTCGGATTTGCATTACATGCAAATTTGATGTACATTGAATTTTCCATTTCAAAAAGGGTGAAATGCAAGGCTTCAATTTGTAGGGGGTAAGAATCGTAAATTCATAAATGAAATTTTCGAGCAAAAAAGGACCGTTATTATAATTAAAGTTGGATAACAATCTTTTAATAGTACCGGCAAAATGAAACGTCAAACAAATAATGATATGCTTAAAACGTCATTTGAATGATCAAAGTGTGCCAATATTCAATTTATTTCAGCAATTTATAATGATAAAAAGCGCAAATGAAGCGAAAAGACGCGAAACTGTTTGGAACCTTGTCTATAGTGATTATACCACTTGCAAGGTTGAAATTAATGCTATTTGTTGTCGATCTGTTCTGTTCATTCTTTTATTATTTTTCCATTATCAATTTTAGATATGCACCATATTTTTGATATGTGTAGATAATACTAGATACATGTAATATTTTGACGAGCATAGTTTTCGACACGAATCAAAGATGCATGAAATGATAACTCTGCCTGGTGACCTGTTTTCGCCATATCTGTATGGACTCAAACTTACGATAGATGGTGATCTAGATCAAAATTATTTATATTGAAAGCTTGCGTCTGCTGAAATATACATGCAGACCTTACAATGCTAGCACAATGTTTAATGTTGGCGAAGCTGGCAGTCAAGCAGAATAGCAGAGTGAATCATTGGTTATACCATTTTTTTTATTTATTCTGTATTTATGGTATCCAGATATAGCCTATAAATTACCAAATTGTTTTGGGTTAACGTGCAAGCTAGAATCCTAAATTCTTCATCAGGCGTAAAATTGTCATTATTTGCACAAGTAGAGTGACCAGCTATTCATCTCACAGCGTGAAATGACCACCTTCAGGTGTAAATTAAACCAGCGACACCTAATTTTAGACAATTCACGGACACCGAAAATTGCGGCCATGCTTTTTGATTAAATTCTCGATGACCAATCGGAATCTTCAATTTGAATGGAGGTGCATTATGGGATGATTTGTGGTTTTCAACTGCGCATGCGGATAATTTGATTTAGATTTATAGTTGCTGATACTGTGCGAATGTTTGAATAGAAGCACTGACCGTGAGATAAACAATTGGGAACTGTTGTCGAATTAGGATGCAACAAGAAAATGTTCACAAACGTGTTAACACGTCGTATCCTGTAAAGTACATCGAACTATCAGAAACCGAAGGAAATTGGAATACGTGGCCATGCATGTGCATCAAATCTTTTGGTCATATTCAGAGTTAGCAATAACACTTTTACTGCATCGTTATAGTTTCTTTTATTTACTTTTATGGGGGGTTTACACGGTGTGCTTTTTCACATGTGTTTTTTCACATGTGCTAAAACATACCGTGTAAACCCCATAAAAACCCCAGATAATGAGCCTTATGCTAGCATATGTGAAAAAGCATACGGTTTAGAGCATGTCCTATTTCATATGAAAAAGCACATGGAAATTGACCAATCAGATCTCTGATTCCGGAGATATGACCCGGTATTATAAATAAATACTGCTCGGCCCCTCATTAATCATTATGAACCCACTGATTCTCTACAGGTAACTGTTAACCCATTACCAGACAACAAAATTTTAGACTTATCTAAAATGAAAGAAAATGAATTAAATTATTATTTTTTGTCTTTTGATTTGGGAAACATTGTGGGAAAGGAAGAAATTGCTTGTCTAAGCAATTTCTTCATTGACCACTATATTTTCTTATGCATTTATCTTTTTTTGAAGTCGAAAAGAGTCGATGTGTGGGAATGGGTTAACAAGAATGTTTCTATCTATATAATGTTTTTCGGTGGTTTTTTTTTGTTAACCTTTTCCCAAACGACAGAATTTTAAATCGGGTCTAATCTTAAAGTTATTGCATTGGACAAAATAGATCTTTATTGAGGTAGAATTTGTTTCAACATGGCATAGAAAACATTGAAGCAAAATGAGAAAATGGTATCAGCATTTTCTTCTTTGGCCTTAAATTTTATAAAACCTATTGTATTAGGGAAGTAAAAAAAGGTCTTGATTGGGAAATGGCAAAATCATCATTTTGTACTAAAAGGAGACTCCAAAATTTAATGTCATTAACATTTTTATTTCGGTTTTATAAAAAAATATAATAGAGAATTATGCAATAACGTTTCGCGTGCTAAGCCAGTGAACTTAAACCCATTATCAGACAATGACTCAAATTGACTCCCTACAAAATAATGGATTTGGAAAACATTGCGGAAAATGAAGATATTGTTTGTGGCAAGCGATGTTCTCATTTCCCACAATGGTTCCGTTCTTATCTTATTTCTTAAGTATTGGAGATAAATTACAGCAACATGGATAAAGCGCATGTGATATAATATTTCATCGGAATGCAATGTACGACTGGCCAGTAAACAGTTTGACCTAGGTCAGCTAAGTTCACCAAAAGCACATGTGCTAAAACATACCGTGTGAACGCAAAAAACACATGTGCTAAAAACATATGTGAAAAAGCACATGTGCTAAAACACATCGTGTAAACCGCCCTTTACACGTCGTCATCAAGATAGTGCCGTTTGGGAAATACGAGCATATTAGTTGATTAAAACCCTTTTCCAAACGGCATAATGTAAAGGTGATCCAATTCAAAAGCTGCTGCAGACGACAAACGGATGTTGATAAAGATTGGATCTGTTTATGATTTAGTTAAGAAAATATTGTGACAAAAGAAGGAATTGCTGATTTTGCTGAAGCATTATCAATGTTTTCACAAGCATTTTCTATAAGGAGTATCAAAACCAGGTAATGTTTGTGAAAGGACTAATGACCGTAGAAACTCTTCTGACACTGTCGGTAAGAAAACCAACTGTCTAGTATATTAGACTATCTGTGACAGCTTCAATTTGACCGGGTTTTGTTGAAATGTTTGTAAAACTGTTAAATTGCAACTCAAATAAATCAGACAACCAAACTAGGTGTCTCGTGTTACAGACGACGTCAACTGGCACGGGTGTGTTTGAATTTGTGATAGCATGAAGCGTTATCTTGACATAGTATCTTATTTCGATTTTCAGAATAAGAATAAGCTGCTAGTAGTATAGGCCTATATTCCATAACGACACAATTTTGCGTACGTGTAAGAAATATTTAGAAAGCACCATGGATCATTACCTGTTATTGCTTGCCAAATTTAAAATCAAAGTTTAGACGTATGTAAGGACTTGTATCCACCTATTGTGCTTTTAAATGATGGACGACGGCAACTTTGTACGAACAGACAGACAACGGACTCATATACAAAACCATCGATGGCTTATTATTACCCCAACCAGACATCCACAATTTTTCATCTGTTGAAACTAAGATTTTCTCGCCATGAAAATTAAGAAAATGTTGTATAACTTTAACAACGAAAAGTGCAATGTTAACATGTATATTTAAATGTATTAAGAGTAACTATATTTACTAAACTAATGTACATGACTGTAACATGATACTGACCGGGTACATCGTTATGAGCCGGTGACTCACTACCTACTAATGTGACAGAAAATAACACACGCCTTTGTTAGTGTTAGGTCAACTATATGTAGATTTTTGTAATTAAAGAAACGGAATACAAAATAGCATTCTTAAAGTAGTCTTGGACATTTTGCATAAACAAATAATCATAATGAAAGTGTTTGGAGAATAAGAGGAAATGACCAAAACATCGTTGTAATTATAATATTTTTTAAATAAAGTTTTGTGGCTTCTGTAGGTTTAAAACTCCAAATCACAAAACAAATATACATCTAGCCCTACACATTTACGAGAAAGAAATGAAGAAATACCAGTCAGTCGACACTCGTTGTGTCGAAGTCAGAGGGGCCGCCAAATATCTCGACATATCCGGAGTTCGACTTATCCGATTTTGATTATTTTCGATGAAAACGATATTGAACCATTTTTGATGGGCATGATATGTGTCCATAATTGAAATATTGTAGGAAAAGGAAAGAAATTGCTCGAAACGAGCAATTTCCATCCTTTTCCTACTAAATTTCAATGGCTGTATTTGTTTCGGAATTCATTTTGATATCCATATTTTGAGGACGGGACATGACTTTTACTTCGACTTAAGCGGAATTTCGACTTATCCGATGTCGAGATGACGAGTGTTGACTGTACCTCTATCATATATTTAGCACCAGACCAAGAAGTAATACACATACAAATGGCCCCTTTTAGCATTTGGGACCAACCTAAATCTCGAGGAAACCCATGTCTTGTTATTGCCACAGGTTTAGAAAAAGCTTTAAAGGAGCGTCGCAGATTTTGATTAAATTAGACTGTGCTGAACTGGATCCATGTAGGTCCCAAATGCATTAACGGTCCCTTTTCCAGGCCCTGGATCATTTTGAAACTAACAAATGAGCGGCCCCTTGTCAAGACCGGGCCCCTCAAAACAAACAAAGGTCAGACAAATTATAAATGGGCGATACGACTGTATACGTGCTCACAGTAGATCGTGTTACAAATGATAAATGGTTTGCAATTGTTGAGCTTCTGAAAGCAAAAGAGACAATGAGAGATGTTTTGAAAACCAGAGACAACATTAGTTAGCCGTTCATGGTCGTTCATGTTGGCATTTTTCGAGCGATTACTGACACTAAAATGAAGGTAGTCTACCTATAATGAGATTCGCACCACGTCGGAATTATTCGAGCGAGGTCGTAAACATTCAGCGGTGGAACGTCGCCCGAATGGGTTCAAATACGTCACGGCAAATATTTCAGATATTCACGTCAATGTCGGCCGGATATCATCATCATCATCATCATCATCATCATCATCATCATCATCATCATCATCATCATCATCATCATCATCATCATCATCATCATCAACAACAACAGCAACAACAACAACACCCATTTCAAACACATTTTAAGTAGTTTTTTTATACGAGTCAGGATGGCCGAGTGGTCTAAGGCGCTGCGTTCAGGTCGCAGTCGGGTTCTCCCGGCGTGGGTTCGAATCCCACTTCTGACAATCTTTTTGAAAATAATTTTGAAAATATGCACCATGACCATATAATTTTGTCCGTCAGAATTTAAAGAGGCGCGGTATGACTGAAAACAGAAAACAAGTCATCGATAAGGGGTTTCCACCTCATTTAAAAACATAAAAAATGTAATTCGGGTATTTGCACAACGAGTTTTTCAGTCCTCGGATAATGTTTGTTTTGTGTTTTAATGGCCTGCAAAAAGCCATGTTTAATTCCATGTCACTTAGAAACGAACACGGATAAGAGATGTCAAGGATTTGTAAATGAGGTAATGTCGGGGTGAAAACATGTTGACATGCTTGATAAGGACTGGAGTAGGAAATAAGAATTGAAATGAAAAAATCCACATGAAAAAATAGGATTTCGTTCTATATAACATGTCAAAGAGATATTAGCCAGGATATGAAAATGATAACCTTATATCACCCATTGGTTCAGATCAGCCTATATATACAAGCTGTATTTAAGATCCTACCCATAATCTGCGATTGTTGTTTTAAGGACAGATCCTCCAGTTGTTACTGCGCAAAAATGTATTTTTTACATTTAGTTAATGTTTGGTTGATAAATGACAAGACCCTTCTCGATTATTTCAATTTTCTCTGTTTGGTCAATTAAAGTGTAATAGTACTCGGATGGTACATTTCGCTTTCTGTTACGCGTTCAATATGTGGCGTTAGCGATAGGAATCGGAGCAACAAAAGCAAAGTGGTGTCTTTATGAGCTAGTCCGCTTTAGATGGACACAATAGATGACACTTTTTATTATCTAAAACTGGTAATATGGAAGAAAATGGATAAAAGTAGTGAAACAATTTCGGACAGAGCTGCAAAAAGTAAACCAAATTTTACTTATAACTAAGAAAAACTCTTGGTTTGATATATTTTCCTTTTTTTTTGTTTTTGTAGATATGACCAAGCACTATGTCTATACCAAAAAAGAAAAAAAATCTTACCGCTGGAATGTTTTTTTATTATCAGAAACGTTGCGAAAAAAGAGCACTTTCAGCTACTTTTGAAAGAATGTTTTATTTAAGATTTCAAAACCATCACTAAATTTTCCCAAATTGATACTCATTTGGACAGAATAAAACATATTGAACACAATAAAGACTTACTTATGTAATCCTAGTCATTTCGAACACCTTTTTTGTGGGTATTTAAGTGACACCTCATTTTTGCAATTTTAGACAAGAGTAGTCTGTCTTGAAATCCAATAACTTTTTAATTCGCTTGTTGACCTATAGTTTTTAAGTCATTTTTTACTTCTCATATATTTAAATATCAGTACAGAAAAAATAAAAAAAAATCTTACAGTAGGAAATAAATGGAGGATCTGTCCTTAATCGAATTTTATGACATTGGCAAGTCAAAATACGTCTTAAATGTTTTGATGAAACATGTCCCTGGTATTTATCTTACCAGTACTACCATATTATTCAATCCGAGCCTCTACATGCTCTTTCACATTGATGATTCAAGCTCATTGGTAAAATACAGACAATGAAACAAGACAGTAAAGATACCATCTGTACAAAAAGAAAAAAAAACTTGAACAATTCCTTCACAACATCAGTCAGGATGGCCGATTGGTCTAAGGCGCTGCGTTCAGGTCGCAGTCGGGTTCTCCCGGCGTGGGTTCGAATCCCACTTCTGACATTTATTTTTAATTTTTGCCTTGGGCTTTACAGAAAAATTACCACATAGACTGGTGTCAGTCTATTTGATAGATATCATATGAAAACCCATGTTTTGAGTGCATCGAAAACAGGCATGTTGTCAATAAAAATCAATGAATAATCTAAACTGACGTCCAAAAGAAACGCTCCAATGAAATTTGTCGTTATTTTCTTTATGCCTTTTACAATGTTATTGAAATGTATACTGTATATTATCATTTTGACCGACAATTACGGCAAATGAAAAAAATATGCGTTTCTATGCATTAACATGTCCATTTCCGGTGACTGGCCACGTTTTCTACGTGCGCTTCGTGTATGTATACCACGTGATGAAATTTGTCACATTTTACACAGTAACATGTGTTATTGGGTCTTTTCGTAATTCAGGTAATACAGAGTTGTCGTTCCTGCGGGACGGTATGTTTACTTTCATTTGCCTGTAGGACAAGCGGCAACTTTAATATTTTCATCAAATCAATAAGTAATTAAATGAAAATGATTTTTATTGTAACTTAATAATAGAATCTAATAATACCTCTGCACCTCCCATAATTTTTAAACCATTCGAAGATCTATAACAAAAGAAATCTCCCATAATCCGATGATAGGTTATCATTGAAAATATTTTCCCCGTGCAGTGCCTCAAATCAAGCCAGTGTCGATTTGTGACGTCATGAATTTGCTTTACTTACTCTAGTAATATGACGTCATAGAAATAAAAAGAGGGGCAACTTTGGGGGAAAACGATACATGCATGTACGCTGTGAGCGAGTTTTTCCAAACGAATATTTTGTAATTGTTCGCAAGAATATTCCGGCCCACACGGTTTTTCACTGTCGGAAAACGATTAATATCGAAAATAGAATAAGTGAATGTTAAAGCACTGAAAATATTGAGGTAAGAGGCGATATTTCTGACAATCATCGATAAATTGCTTCCTTTTTCTCAATGTTTTTCCACACAATCTACTGATGTCAAATACGGGCTTTAATATTAAGAAAACGGTTTAAACAATTGAAGAATTAGTTTTTAAATGTGCCGAAAAATATGGTCCTTTCCAAATTAAGTCATGCTAATTGTCAGAACGATCCTGATTTTGCTACATGTATTTGTGAGCATCAAAACAAAGAATTGGTTAGGAAAGGGTTAATATAATAAACCATAATTTCAAATTTAATTCAAATTTGAAGCAGGCTGTAGACTATGATACGTACATTTACTAAGAAGAACCGTTTGGTGTAGATTATAGAATAAGAAATATTGAGGGAAAAGCAAAGTCAGCATGCTTTTTCTTTTCTCTCAAAACTTTGAGCACTATTTCGTTCAAGTAGATCTATGTAGGCTAATTCATTGTTTATTTGTTAAAGCGTTCCCAAACAAGGCCTGGTTTTGATGAATATTACTTAAGAGGAAATACTTTGGGAAACATTTTGGCAAAATTTAAGAGCATCCTGATAACAAGAATTTTCTTCTTCTGTCTCAATAGACTAGATCTACTTTGATGTGTAAGCGTTTACTGTGTTGTGACTATGTTGCGATGGAAGTTCTCTTTGTTCTCTCCGCTGGGGTCCCTCTGTTGGAATCTCCCAACGATCTACGCGTTTCGGCTAATAGCCTAGGCATACTTTCTGTCAGACTCGGGTAGGCCTTTGCCAGATATATACGATGTTTGGTTCTAATTCTTGCGACTTATTACACGAATCCAAGCTCGTCTTGTATTTGCTTCTTTCGATAAAGTTTGTGCAGTTCAAAATTTCCAATCCTATGCGCAAAATTATGGCATGCATAAATGCAGTAGCGGTTCTTTCCCACTGATAGCGCTTGTTTACATTGACACCGGAAGACGGCATACCGTCCCGCATGAACGACAACTCTGTCACGACGGAATTACGAAAATCCGGAATAGGATAGGCAACCACGATTTTAAAGGTTTCTTACGAAACATCCGAATTGAAGGATACCAACACTTAATTCTGAAAAAGCGAGCCCGCTAAGGGAGCCCGCTATATGGCCATTTTTGAATGCGACAAATGCACAAGCAAGTCGCAAGACAGTTTAACAGCTTGTGTTTCTCGATTCGGTGTCTTGATCGACGCTTTAGAGTTCCTCCAACGTTTATTGATCGGCCACGCTCAACTAGACCTCATGTAACGCCTGTAAATCAAGATAATTCTCTACGTTAACGTCATGTACGTTTCAGGTTTGTGACGTTGGGATCGACTTTCTGTCGAATAGTTGATTAATGTGGTGGCCTAAAAAGTGTTTTCTGGTAACTGTTGTTGTTGCAAGTAACGTTTGAAACAGACACACTGCTCGGAAAATAGAGCTCGTAGGTTAGCCACTTTCAAATGCGGGGAAATAAAAAACAAGCCGCCTGACGTTTTGAGTTTGAGTTTGAGTTTATTGGGGTTTTACGCCGTTTTCAACTACCAGGGTCATATCGCGGCGGCTGGAGCACCTACCCATGGATTCCTGTTGTTTCTCAAACCAGCACTACCACAACACCCTTACCGAGCCTCCAGCTGCTCGCCCACTTAGGTTAACGATTTCAAACCCATTGGTGAGTGACAATTTTGTCAGAAAGGGTATTAGCCGCGGCCGGGTATCGAACCCGGGACCTCTCGAATGAGGGTCCAATGCGCTACCAACTGCGCTAAGGCCGCGGCCTCCTGACGTTTTGACGTCTTGCATTGCACGATTAGGCATCTTGGTCGACGAGTTAGAGTTACAGAAACATTTGCCAATCGGCCAAAATCAAATAGACCTCATGAAACGCCTGTTATACAAGAAGTTGTCTTACGTTAACGTCATATGCGGTTCAGGTTTGAGACGCTGAAATCGACTTCGCATTTAGTATTCACTAACTGTGGTCATCAAATAAGACGTTTAACGGTATCTTTTGTCGTCGCAAGTAAAGTTTAAGCCACGTGCTACTGTTTTTCAAACGGAAATTCTGATACCACTCTGTTTAAATGTTTCGTTTTTTCTAAACTGTGACAGTTTGATATTTCTTTATCACCACTTTTCAAGTACAGATAATCAAATTTACAGATTCAAATAAGTATTTGTAATTTCAAATCAGATTTACTGAATAATCGGACATTTATTAGGACTGAGGCGTTTCTTTTGGACGTCAGTATATCAGTCATTTTAAAATAAATCTTGTGTGGTTTTCAATCTCTTTATGACATTTGAATTCATCTCTAGGAGGTAATGACTTATCATTATAAAGTATAATAACGTTCAAAAACACCGTAACTGTGGCTTATTCAGTCTGTACTTACTGCGTTTTGAACGTGACCGAGAATAAACCTTTGAAGTGGGTAGGATTATGTACCCCTGTCGATTGACGAATAAATTGTTCGCGTGGCTCTTATTGATGAATCATAACACCAGAAAAGACTATTTTTTTAATAATCAGATTTTACATATTTATAACTATCTTAATTGTTTTTTAAAAATTGTGATGTAAGTTTATTACATCATTTACAACAGAATTCTGCATGTTTATACAAAACTGTATATCAAAATAAAGTTCCACATATGTGCGAAATTCGACATCAATTTGGCATGTTTGGAAGAAGCACCTGTTTCAGTACACGCAGCATAATATTACAGACGAGATATCAATATTGCGAAAAAAATGTAACATAATTAAGCGAGCAACAACAGATCCAATACAAGTGCTTCAGTGCACGTTTAATTGTACTGGTATTCTTTCTTTTAATTAGCCTTTTTCCACTAAGACCCCCCCCCCCCCCACCCTCCACCCCCCACACAACAGCCACCGGAAGTCGTCATTTGATGACAATTATGGCCAATCACCGTTCGTTGCCATTGCAAGTGGGATGTTTTGCTCGGAATTAGGTCGGAGCCTCGATCTAGCATAAAGAAACCTGCGGATGTGTTGCTATTTTAGTAACAAATTTGAACTTTGTCTGTGTTAATTTCCCAAAAACAGATTGTTTGCCACCGGAAGCGCCCCTTTGGTACGGAACAAAACGATAATTGAAAGGGGTCAATTGGGTAGTTAACATATAGATATGATATAGATAACGAAAAAGATATATTATTATGAGACATATCTTTCGCATACTACTACTTGAGTACGAAGACTGACGTTGACACATGTTGCTCTAGAACGGTACTGAGACCCATTTCCTCATATCCCATATTATCTCATTTCTAAATTGTGACGAAAGTCCCTCTTATTTACGGATTGGTAGATACGTACTTCGGGCGTTAGGTAAGCCACACGCTATTTGAATATCTAATGTCATCCTATATTCAAAATACATTAAAATTCCTTTTATAGGCTTGAAAAGACTACTTACGATTTATCTTATTATAAAAAAAACATACTCTCTCGGTAATGGATTGATTTCAATGACAGCTTTATATTACGCCACAGGGAGGAAAATTGTATTCATCAGTTTTATAACCCTTCAGTTGCAAATAAAAATGAAAACATTTGAAATTAAAAATGAAATGTCTAGATATCTTTCATTAATGCAATGCATATCGTCGGTGTTATAACAAAACCTCGTAACATCAGCCTGAAAACTTAAAAGCTGTGGTAACGACGTTTTTGCAAACCGACAAAATTCCATCTGAATGATTTTACGATTTCACAATGTAACAAAAAGCAATGTCAGAAGTGGGATTCGAACCCACGCCGGGAGAACCCGACTGCGACCTGAACGCAGCGCCTTAGACCACTCGGCCATCCTGACTTACTATACTCCCTTTAATTCTGACTTTTAAAAAAATCCATTATAATGATGTCCATAAAATCGAATTCTCTATAAAATATTCTCGGAAAAGAAGGACATTCTGATAATCTCACAATTTCGCTGTTTTTCAACAAAAAACCTTGTAAATGCAGCTAAAAACAAGCTGCAGTCACGATGGTTTTAGTGAAAAGCAACGATAATTTTATATTTCCATTGGTGAGAACAGGGCCAAATTCTGACTTCAGTATCGGCAATTTAGTTAACCACTGTCGAGAACTCGAGAGTACGACTGCCAAGTGAATATTTTCTTTGCTATTATTTAACCCTTTCCCAAGGGACAGTCATTGCTGTCCCAACTGAAAGGTGTTGCAATATTAAGAGACAGATCTGGAATGCTGTCTACTTTGGTTGTCTGAGAGGGAAGCTGTTATTAAGCTATATTGTTAACTGTGATTGTATGTCTTGATTTTTGAAACGCATAAATACAATGCCAAAAACAAGGTTATGTCAAGAGATGTGATATGACCATGGGTGCGCTTTTTGACAACACATCAAGTTCGAGTTTGTTTGCACGATAGCTTTTTGAGTGTTCATGTAATATTTGTTTTGAGTTTAATGACCTACAAAAAGCACTATGTAATTCCATGTCACTTAGAAACGAAAAGTGGTAAACCTTTTTAATGATTTTGTAAAGAGGTGAAATAATATTAAAAAAGCGTGTTAACAAAATATATTAGAAGAAATTGACGGTTTTGATAACAGACGAAACAAGGTACAAGGTCACGCCCAGCTTCTCCTTTTGTCTTAATCCTTTCCCAAAAAAGACCTGGTTTTGACGCCTCATACAGATTAGGCTTGAAGAAACATTGAGACAAAAGAAGAGAACGCTGATAATCAGCATTTTCTCATTTTGGATCCTTATTTTCTGTGCTATATTCTACACAAGTTGTATCTTTATTCACACATATTTTGTTGTTTTCTTTCAAACAGGACAACCATATTTTTTCTTGTTTGGGAAAGGAATAACCATTCATTGAATACTAGTCCTAGGACTAATGCAGTCAAACAGCTACTTCGAGTAGCTCTGTGTTATCAGATTATATTACAAGCATTTCCAGTCAACTCGGACTTAGTCCATGGAGTGTTAGATCAGAACCGTCATACGTCGCATGACGTAGATCGTTTCTTAGTAAACGGTTGTAAAATGATGACAGCTGTTTAGAGAGTACAGTCGACACTCGTTGTGTTGAAGTCGGAGGGGCCGTCAAAATACCTCGACATATCCGGAGTTCGACTTATCCGATTTTGATTAATTTTCGATGAAAACGATATTTAACCAGTTTTGATGTGTCTATGATTGAAATATAGTAGGAAAAGGAAAGAAATTGCTCGTGTCGAGCAATTTCTATCCTTTTCCTACTATATTTAAATAGCTATATTCAGTTCAAATTATTTTATTTGGAAAAAAATTATGTCCATTGATGAGGACGGGACCAGATTTTAACTTCGACTTAAACGAAAATTCGACTTATCCGATGTCGACATAACGAGTGTCGACTGTAGTTCTATGAAAGTCGCTAACACTTGTCCCCATTTGGGATGATTATTTTACCGACCATTTCAAGTAACGAAATGTTACAATGAAATTAACAATTCAGACATTGTCATTAAAACGTCATCCGACTTTATAAAATGTAATCTAAAACCACCTGTTTAATCCAAAAAGTTAGTTTTATTAACATTTTAAAACATTTTCGTCATTCCAGAGAGAATTGAAATTCTAGCTGTTTTATAATTTTCACTCATGTGACGATGTTGATAAATGATGTTTCTGCTTTTCAGCCAAAACCTCGTAACTGCAGCTTAAAACAAGCTGCAGTTACGAGGTATTTGTTGAAAAGCGATGATGTGTTGGGTCAAATTTCAGTATATCACTGTATATTATTATCATTATTTAAGTTACAAGTTACTTTTTTCTGTTGATTTGAATCAGGAGTTGTGTTACTTTCATCAATTTTATTCATAACATTGACGATGTTCACTTGGCTTTGAAATACCTTGCCCGGAAGACATACCTCTACGAAAAGAAGCCTACAGCTCGAATTAAGATCCATTGTTTAAGCCCTTCGGCTGATCAAGGGTTTCTGTTAGAAAGTTCGAACATACAAAAATGGGGGTTTCGTTTTCCTAGAATTGTTGTTGTTGTTGTTGCTGCTGATGCTGCTGCTGCTGTCGCCGCTGCTGCTGCTGGACACAGAATCGAAACATTTATTTGAAGTCTTTTTTCTGTGTTTAAAGTTCCTTTCATTGCGAATCGAGCAATATTGCTTGTTTTCTTCCAAAACCTCCAAAACATCGTAACTGAAGCTTAAAACAAGCTGTAGTTACGAGATAAAACCAAGACGAAAAAAACATCAGATTAATCAAAAGCCGGAGCTTGCGGGTACTCGTCAGTTTATCATTAGTTTTCGAACGAAAAAATATATATCATTTACTAACAAAACATCTAAACCCAAAATAACCCCATTAAACTTTGACAAATGACTGATGAGCCAAACTGGCTGGGGGTCCGGGTCCAAGCCATGTCATATCTCCATGGGAACCAAATCATATGGAAATGTTTACGTTTCTAAGAAACTCGGAGAAACCCCAGAAATACACAGAAAACAATGCTAGTCTCTGTGAGAACAGGCTGTTCCGTATCTTCACAGCTTATGTGAACGGCGTATGATTACATAAACAGGGAGATGGGCAAATAACAGACAGAGGAACAAATAATTTGTGGTAAAGACATTTTCAAATGGTTATTTTTCTTCCAAGCCCTATATTGTGGGTACTCATTGAAATCGTCTCATAGAGACGATTCCAATGAGTACCCACAATATATGGTTTGATTAAGAATTAATCATATTTTGCGTTTTAGATTGACTTTACCCCTCTCTTATCTGTAGCGCTGAACGCACGCAAAAAATAAGTCGCATTTTCTAAATTGTGGAACAACCCTTTGCTTTTGATGTACTTTTCCCAGGGACTGGATATAAATTTATTTTTACTGCCATGAGAAATTCCGCCAAGATGCATAAATTCGTTCTTTTGCACAATACATTGTACAAGTTTTATTACTGTTATATCTTTTTTTTTTATAAATTTTATTTACAAATATCTTTTGCAGATAAATGATTTTGCAGATTCAATATGTGGCTAACATAGACGTTTGCAAACATTATCTAAGTTGTGAAGTGAGGCAATTAATGCTTTACCAAACAACATTTGAGACTGTCCTTAATTCACAGGAACGACAAAAGAATTAGTCAACACTGTAGAATTTGTCAATTTTGTATTTTGTGATACAGATAACTTTGAGATATTTTGTTATTAGCATACTGTCGCTTTTCAACGAAAATCTCGTAACTATAGCTTATTTTAAGCTGCAGTTAGGAAGGTTTTGTTGAAAAGCAGCGATATGCTTTATTTTCCTTTATGATTTCAAAATATTTTTCATCTAGGGACGTGCATGGAAAATGGGCAATAAGACAAGTTGATACATTGCCCGACATTGGTACTGTCTCGATAACATGTTTTTTTGAGGACCATTATAATTATATTTTATCTACAGTTGATGAATTTTGATTTGTACAATTTGTAAATGGGCATACATGTACACATATTTTACAAGCCTTTACATCTCATAGATAGATGGCCGATTTGAAACTAAGGGTCAAACAACGAAATTCAAGAAACGTGATATTGCACCGGAATTTGTAGTTTTAGGGGCCCTAACCCTGTCAGGGCCGAATCTGACCTTATAATTGCATGAAACCCCAGGGTCAGACCCGTGTGGATTACACGTTGATTCAAAAAGCACGTTGCTGTGACAAAATTTTAATTGGAAAAAGATATGAGGATATTAATTTCTCCTTTTTATACTAAATTGTGACATGGACGAGGCAGAAAATCGGAGAAGTGCACACCTGTTGCCAGGACCGAAACTTTTACATTTGTCACGCTTGTAATTATTGGAAGTATCCTTTCCCCTAAAATTTGAGATTTAAGCTATATTGTATTTTCAATTATCAATTAATGGTTTTCCCTGTTTACGCCGACGAAGAATTGTACATACTGTTGTGATAAACCTAAAAATTGACAAACGAAGAATTTAATAAATGAAAATATGTCTACGTTTCCATTTCCCCCAATTCTCTCAATTTGGTAGTTATTTAAGTTGGTAAGGTAACGTTGCTATCTTCTCCACAATTTAACTTAAACCAAGCCCAGGAGATGCAAAATTCCATTGACTTGGAATTATCGTCTGTTGCGCAACATCGTTGGATTCGAAAAGGTTTCCCGTCTGGAAAATGGTTAACTTTCGTTGGTGACATTTCCTACCTTTGTACAAATGAGCCGGGATCTGGAAAACGTCCCTTATAGCATTTGAGAGGGTCGTGCTTTAAGACCAGTCTGTGTCTATGCAGATATTGACAGATATCTAAGCTGCTCTCTTATGGTTGCTGAAGGTCATGAATAAGCTATTGGAGAACAACATGGTTCCTGATCAGACTGCGTGTATACGCAGACAGATCTGGAACCATGTTGGGCTCAAAAGCCTCAAAGGACCTTTTTCCAGATCCTGGCTCAAATGTATCCAGGGCTAATGAAACCAGGTACACGAATGAGGGCGTGTCGATGTCCGTGTCACAACATCACGTGGTATTGTCATGTGACAGATTGGCGGACATCCGGGGACTTACCGTGAGCACTTCCTGTCTATCATGTCATGGCGGACAATACAAATGTGCAGTAATCTCTTCTGCTGCATTAGTGTTCGACATGAAATTTAACACACCACTGAAAAAGGGACCTACTTGAAATTGGGAGGAAATTGACCTTTGTCTGAGTCCATGCGTCGTCGTTTTTCTTCGAAAATCCCGTAACTGCAGCTTAAAACAAGCTGCAGATACGAGGTTTTTGACGAAAAGCAACATGTTGACAATTGTCGATTCTATTCGTTTTCTGCACAGGTTTACAACAGGTTCTTTGCTTTGTTTTTCGTTTTCTTTTACTTTCTCAAATCATCATTTTTAATTTCTAAAAATTGTCTATCTGCAATAGCTCTTTTCATTTTCTTTACAACATACATACGCGCAAGAAGAAACCATTTTTGCATGGCGAGATGTGGATCAGCAATACTCGCTTCTGGTGAATTAGTGTTAGGCCAGGAAGTTGGAGTGTTAGACACTCGTACTTGTTGCACATTTGATGCGTAAATTATTTGAGATAGAATGACAAAGGAGTATCCGATTTAAACTTTTGATTAAAAGAGAGAAAAATCAAATTTGGAAACTTGAGTATGAATAGACTACTGAGAAATGCTTCATTAAAAAAATAGTACAAAATTTAGCAATACTTTAAGAAATTCAACGGCAATTTTGTTGTACGAGGTAGGCTAAAGTCGGAGAGTTCCCGGACTGATCTCTTTTTAGCAATGTTTGAGGTCAGATCACGATAAATTTTGGCATGGGTGTACGTCACCTTATTTTACTTGTCTGCGCATTTAAAAAAACGGATATACTTAAGTATTTCTCATTGCACCGAACATTGTGATTGGTTTGTGAATGAGGTGCGGCACAGTTTGAAAAATTCACGTCGCAAAATTTTAAAATCCCAGAAAAAAATGATCACACATTGGCGTTATAACATCATGGAATTTTGCATAACTTCACATCAAGATCATTTGAAAACAATGTTGAATATCGGCACGATCAGTTGAAGGTATCTCATATTAGACTGATAAAGCTTAAAATCAAACGCAAAAATGGCAAATGACTTGGATTACTAACAAAAATGCAATTTTTAGCAAATATCAATATTCAATATGCAGACATGTTGTGAATGTCTATCGCACAAGCCTAAATCTTAACATAAAAATGAGAAAAAAAGACGTTATAACCCAATACTTCCATTTTCATTAGAAAGGTAAATATCAAACCCCCAAGTTAAATTTAACTGCAATTAAGAATGACCTTGGTTTCTAAAAACTTTTGTATTTCAGAACAAGTCCTCCCAAATGAGACTAGACTGAAGACAGGCATCACCAAACCATTTCACATCGAGGAATCACTCGACACAATAGTTTTAATATTTTATTTTTCAATCATTTTGTTAACATGTGATGTATTTGCCAGGGGTTATCTGAATGCGAAGAATCTTTAAACAATCTGCCAACAAAAAATATTGACGACCGGCCCAAATTTTTTGTTGGTCGTCAATAACTCTTTGTCATATGAATAGTCAAAGATCTAATTTCTGGCATTTTCCCTCCTTCACTGCTTCAAACAGAATTCTCTGAAATCGTTGTGTCACGTGATTCCCCGTCATGCACCTGGGCCTGGATGTCAGAAAAGTGACAAGGGTAGGGGGTCAGTTTCACGTCCGGTAGCGAGAAATGGTATTAAAATATGATTATTGAAAAATCATATGGTTCGATTTACTGGACACTACACCTGGTTATTAAATTATGAAAAATGACTTCTCACCTAAAAATGGGTATTTTTGTTACTGAGAAACTTTTCTGCCGCGGTTTGGTAGCGCCATTTATACAAGTCGGTGACGATTGAAGCGTTACGTAGTTAACTTTTAAGCCTCTCTTACAACCCGTCGTGCGTCTTTTTAAATCGTACGTTTTAAAACTCTGCAAAATCGCACGATTTATAAAGACGCACGACGGGTTGTAAGATCGCCTCAACATATGTACAATCAAAGTAGGTCAAAAGTATGAATCTCTTTCGAGAAAAGAACGCATTCTTTGTGAATTTTCTGGAATTTCAGTATATCGTTCCCTGTGTCACACGCACGTGCTCCGTACTTCTGTCTTGCGTGCTCCTGGCGTTCTAAAAGACGCAGAATGGTCGTAGCAAAGAATTATCCGGTCAATTCTTTGCTGTGTGCAGTCTGCGTCGTGGTTGCGTTCACCAAAATCGTACGTTGCGCGTGCGTGCATCGCACGACTAATCGTACGTTTTAGACACAGACTGCGCGCAGACCGCACGCAGGAGCACGTACGACCGGTTGTAAGAGAGGCTAAAGGAAAGCACTGAATATTTTAATTTGGGTCGGTATCTCCTATTAAGGTCTTCCATCCCCCATTAAGCCTCTCTTACAACCCGTCGTGCGTCTTTTTAAATCGTACGTTTTTAAACGCGGCAAAATCGCACAATTTATGTAGACGCACGACGGGTTGTAAGAGCGCCTCATAAGAATTGTCCGGTCAGTTCTTTGCTGCGTGCAGTTTGCGTCGTGGTTGTGTCCACAAAAAGTGTACGTTGCACGTGCGTGCATCGCACGACTAAACGTACGTTTTAGACGCATACCGCACGCAGGAACACGTACGACCGGTTGTAAGAGAGGCTTTACATACGAAGCAGTTCTTGCAACTTCGGGTGTCGTCCGTGGCAACGGAAATTAACGATGGCATACCCTTGTCAATTTCTAGGCATTGTCCATGACAATAGAAATAGACGATGGATACCATGGTCAATTTCCGTTGCCACGGGTGACGCCCGAAGTTGTACATGTACGAAATGTTTAGTATCTAATGATGGATGGAATCCCTTACTTTGATACTGGAACAGAATCCTAGTAGACCAGTCAGTAACGGCTGAGTCTGTCATTCTATGGATCTCGGTACTTTGGTGAAATTTTGTAGAAAACTGGGTTCAACCAGTGCATTCCATTTGTCATAAAGCGTTAATTCGTTAAACAACTTTACGAAATGATCCCCTTTTCTTGTGACGAGTCAGAAATTATAAAAAAAAAAGTTTGGACAGCACCTGCAGACCACTGATACTGCAATTAGTGACCGGAAGTGGAGTAGCTGTATGGGTATTTGATGGACTTTTCAACTGACCATTCAAAAATTAACAGTACAAAACACTCCATGCACATGTGCAGCACATCTTCCAAAATGAAAGTGGTTTGGGTGGCAATGGACTTTATGCTAAAAATAGATTTGATAATCCGTTATGTATTGACAAACCGTCGGTGTTGTTATAAAATCTCGTAACTACGGCTTGAATCAAACCGTAGTTACGAGATTTTATGTCAACACAAACGAAATACTTTATGTTTGTTCGAAATTACGTCACGGCTAACTGGATGAAATCGTTCCATAATAATTCTTTCAGTATTTTTTTTTCTTTTTTCACATCGTTGAATATTGCAGATGACGACTTTATTGAAAAACCTTCAAAATCTTATAAAAACAAATACCAAAGGAGAAACTAAGAGAAACCGTACGTAATTCGCCGCGTTGCCATATGGTGGACCAAATCACAGATTTAAAGGGCAGCTTTGAAATGTCGATTTGGTCACCATATCTCTGCATTTGATATTTTCTATTTTATAACGATATAGAGGGGAAAATGCAGACAAAATGACAACATACTTTTTTAAATGTTTTTTTTTTAAAATGTTTAAATGTTAAGGGTCAACTAATCAGTTTGACAGTGAATTTGTGCCATTGCTGGCTCCAAGTTAAACAAGTTTCTCAATGAAAATTTGTTTTATGTTCTGTTACATCATGATTATAACATGCCATAGGCATAGTTCATTTGACAGAAAGAACAAAGTTGAGCACCAAAATCAACAAGACAAGTCGAAAATTTGGCGTTTCTCCCAAAACCAGCAACTTTCTCTAGACAACAAATTTTCTTCTTTGAGATATGCGAAATTAATGTGCACATTCTAATCCAGGTAGTACTACCTTCAAATGTCAATATATCACAGCGGTTTTCATAAAATTCCCCAAAGACCATTCCCGTGCCCATGCTTTTTCATCGGACGCCATTTGCAAAATCCATCGACTCCCATTCAGTAGTGTTTTGGGGGCATAAAACAATAGGCAGCGTAAAGAAATGAAGTGCACCTTTAAACCTGATTCATTGTTGATCTTCGAGTATGATACATTACATCGATCGCGTCTTCACCTTCATATAATCGTCGATTCAAATGTCAGTCTTTAGTTTCCGGCATCTTCGGGTAGACATCTTGTAAACAGTGGCTTCATACGCGCATATTCGTATCTTTGATAAGTTATTTTTCGTGACTATTATCAAGATTTTCAGTTGTAATTATCCTATTTATTATATTTACAAATATCTATAAAATTTCGATCGGTAAATCAACAAAAAAAGTTTCGCAAAATTCGGAACTATTTTCTGCGTTATTTGCTTGTGCCGGGAACCAGCATCCTCGAATTTGTAAACAGACGGCATACATCGAACAGATCGGCGTAAAAAACATATTTAATGAATGGTGAGTTGTAAGAAACATTAGAATTGATATTTGAAAGGTGGTGTGCGTATTACAATCCTTCGATTTTCAAAGAATTTGGATTATGCCATTCATAAATATGAAATAATTTGCACCGGAAATAGACTCTGTTCATATCTGAAAATTTTTCGAAAAATATTTTATTTAGCAAAGACAAAACGTACATGCATACTAAATACAATATGCATTCAGTCTCTACACAAATTAAAGTTTTAAACGACATAACAAATAAAATTATATCGTAGCATAGTTTAAGAAATGTATGTTGTAGAGCAACGACCATTACAAATTAGTAGCGTACGGATAATGTACCATGTTTTTCTTGTTAATTTTCTGTGCAATTACCGAGCAATACAACATTACATCAAAGGGAATGTTATGCTAACTTATAACACAATTCTGATAACAAGATACCTTTAAAATATGTTTACACTTTTGGAATCAATATGAAAAATGTAAGAGGTGTGTCAATAGAAATATGGAAAAAGGTTATTATTATCATGTGACATATGTCTTCACTGTAGGAGCCATCATTGATTTATTTATCAAATAAAGAAAAATAACAATTTTATTAGAAAACTTACTTTGACTGCTTGAGAATATGGCCAATTTTTTTAACCATATATAGTGTTTTAAAAAAATAGTTCCACCTTGAATTTCATATGAAAAATGAAGAAATGTCCAAAGTTTATTTCGTAAATGCATGTTTTTCGAAGAAAGTAACATCATGTAAGTAGTAGTATTACCAAGTTTAGACCACGGTGTATGTTTGTGTGAAAAACTAGCCAACTTCATTCAAGGATGACTATGTTCTCGGTTTTCCTAGAAGTCGTCCTTTTTCGCAATGTTTTGATTGTGCTATACAAGGTAAACCAGAATTAAGTTGCTTAACATCTTCTACTCATGTAGAGCTTTAATTTGATATATAATATGGCATACACATGTTAAGAATAAATGCAAAAAATAACTTTGAATTTTGCGTAGATACCGAATTTACCTGAACCTTAAACGTCTATCGTAGAAATTGCAGTCGTTTGGTTAGCCTTGTGTCAGGCCCTGTATATGTGTTTATGTCTCTTGAAAAATCAAGGGAGACTAACACTCATAAATAAATTACACATATTAACGTCCATTGGTCTAAACTATACAGGACAACACAGAGCAACAATTTTCTATGTACCTTATTTTTGTATTTCCTAATACAAATGTTATTCTTAACAGACTGACATCAGTCTATCGTTTGGTTAACACTTCACATTTAGAATACGGTAATTAATATTAGCAGTACAAATATTCTGTTCTCGTTGGCGATCTTTTTTAATCTAAGATAAAAATGTAAACACAAATTTGCATTTTACAAAAGTGGTAACAATGGACAATCTGTTCAATTTAAAACGCAAATGAATACAATTTGGCCATTTAGCGGTAAATTAATAACCATCTTGGTTTTTATCAATGCATAGGGCGGGGGCTAATATTTTCATCTCGCCAATTTTTTGCGCATATCAAATTACAAAGAAAATACAAAATAAGCGATGTCTTTGTAATTTTATGCAGTGATCATGCATGAGTGTAGGTGCACGTTCTTAAAAAGTAGTAGGTGGGCGATATAGAAAAGTGTAATTTACAACAGTTTTAAAAACATGCTCCGGGTACGACAAATAAAACAAGCACCAAGATCTATATAATTATAAGAGAGGTGATTAATTTTCAAAATGCAAAATACCTTTCAATGTTTGTCAAACCTAAGTTATGTCTGTTTTGATGTAACGATTCCAATGAGTACCCACAACATAGAGTTTGATTCTGAAATAACACATTTAGACTGCATTCACTACCTCTTATCTCTGTTGCTCTGAATTACTGCTGGATAGGTGACAACTGTAATGTAAAAGTTCTTATTCGAGTGGTATGAAAAAAGTAATGCCAATTGTACAAGAAGATAATAAAAAAGTAGTATCCATACTCAATGTCATGCCCCATTTATTTGTGGATACTGTACGCAGAACTTCTAAAATACTTCACATCAATGTATAGGTCTCGATTAATGACCTGGCCGAGCACCTCTAGCTAATAGCTAGAGATGCTCTGCCAGATCATTCATCGAGACATATACGAGGGATGTTCAAAAATTATCCGGATTGTGTCTATAAAATTTAAATGGGATATCAAATAACAACGATACTTCACTCATCGGAAGTTAGATTTAGTATGCACACTTCTGGGAAATTATTTGAAAATCCGATCACGGGTATGGATTTTACAAACAGTCAAATTCACATAGGTACTAGGGACCGGCGCACGTCACTTATCACAAGGCGACGTCGACGACGTCGTCGGAAAGTATCAAGATAATGTTGCGTATTCTTTTTCAAAGTAATTGCCATTATATTCAATACAGCGTAATTTACGGCGCAACTATTTGTTGTAAATATCACCATACCACTCCGACCCGTATTGTCTGGTAATCGCAGTTCTTTTAAGGATGAAAATATTTTACCCATCAGCTGCGCTTTTATCGTTGGGAATATGGCGAAGTCAAATGATGCTTAATCTAGAGAATATGGTGGATAGGATACGGTTTTGAGTCAAAGTATAGCTAACAACAAATCGGTAACACCTGTCATATGGGGTGATGTATTAGACCTATCCATGTGCAGTAGAAAATTCATAAGTTGGAATCGTCTAAATTTTGCCGCTTGGTAAATGGATATTACGGAAATTTTGGACAGTTTTATTAAAGTAGTAAATTGTTACTAGTTTTGAAATTAAAACTATTAAAACGAAATTACCTTCTTAAATTTCAATTCATTTATAAGAATCAAATGAATGCTGTCTGCACTAATAAGAAATTCGTCTGACAATGACCGTACCGTCATCCTCCGATTTCTACATAGCGCATCCGCAATGGTCGTAAGTGACGTCGTCGTTATTTTCCTTTTCCGGTCTTGTCCATCTAGCTTCAATGTTAACCGCTTCGTTCTTAAAACGTTTGTACCAATTTAACAGTAGGGTCCTAGAGACTGAATCTTTTCCCTTTGCCCTGGTGATCTTTTTGTATTAGTTTGTCGGCGGTTTTCCGAGGTATTTGCAGGATTTTATGACAAACCGAATTTCCAAACAATCAATTGACGCCACATTTAACAATAAAAATGCCGACCCCGCCGCTATTCAAAAGGGCATGTCTTGTGCATTTATTCACCTATTGAAGTATAAGTTGGACATGATGTAATACGTACCAAATAGACCCCTACCGAGATCCAAGAGTTATCCTGATATTGCCCTTGATTTAACGGGGTTTATCTCCCTTGAACACAACTGGGTAGTTCCGGTCTATTTTTCTAGATACGCTAAAGAGTAAAAATCATCGCTTCGCTCGCAAAATACGATTATTTTCTTTACAGACGCATATTTCGCAGAATCATCGTACACATTGGATTGTTTATTTATTACTAATTATACCAGACTAAGTTTCGACTTTGATTTCACCCAATTGATATGTTTAATCCGGGTTAAAAATCGGCCTAGTTGAAAGGCTGAAAGCCATAAAAAAATCTTTGCCAAGCTCCAGGATTTCCGATTATCAATAACGAGAAAGATTTTATTTTGTTTTGCAAATTGTAGTAATAATGTAGTTTTTAATATTTCATTCTAGTTGGATTATTTTCACTTTCTTGATTCAACATTAATTTTGGAGTTAGTTGATCCAAGACACTCTTTCAAATCAGTCATTTTGACATTAAAGTCTTCATATCGTGAAATAAATCCAAAATTTAAATAACTTCACATCTGCAACGCACTTAAATTAAATATGAATGATAGAAAATATTTTCGTACATTCTGAGAAAAAGGGAAGTATACTTTTCCTCTCAATAAGCTTTTAAATCTCCGCATTTCTTTTGGCATAGTTACTGACCTTCTAGTATGTCAAACGTACGTTTCATTGTTTGTCAAAGGATCAATAATTAATTGTCTGCCGACAAAAGGGAATTGGAATGTTAATTTCCATGGACCTTGTGTATATCACCCAATCAGTTAGCCAAATTCCTTTAATTGATCTCGGCCCGATAAAACACAAGTTACTGTATATTAAACGGATTTATCACAATAGACATAAGATTGACAGGACCGAAAGATAAATTAATAGACACGACAAAACTCGAACTTTCACCCTTTATTACACAATTTTACGACTTATTTAACACATTTGCTGACCCGTGCTAAACAAACAAAAAGAAAAAAAATATGTTGAAAGTTTAACCCTTTCCCAAACGACAGCCTATTAAACTGCTCAAAAATAGTATGTTAAAATGAGATTGCAAACCCGTGCTAAAAAAAAAAAAAAAAAAAAAAAAAAAAAAAAAAAAAAAAAAAAAAAAAAAGAAAGAAAAAAAGTTGAAAGTTTAACCCTTTTCCAAACAACAGCCTTTTAGACTACTCAACAATGAACGCTAATTCACGTGACAAAATAAGACAGAAAACGTGTAAATTGTTGCAAAACTATCAAAGGAGGGATAGAAAATGCCCAATATTAACAAGATTACCTTTTCTCTCGATATTTTCCAAACGATATTTAGAGTCATCAAAATCAGGTCTTGTTTGAAAAGTTTAAATGATTAGGCCAATCATCAGCAATGAATGATATTTGGTATTTAACTGCATAGCAGCTGATAAGCGGGGTAAACAATTCTAAAATTATTATTTCGAATCTTAAACATACATAATGGGTACGCATTTTATTCATCTTAAGAAGATGATACAATGAGTACCTACAGCATATGCTGCATAGGATTTGAAGAACAATTCAAGACATTTTGCATTTTGAAATAGCGAAAACCCTTCTTATCTGCAGCCCTAACCGGAAACGGAACAACCCAATAATTCAAGGAAGATAACTTTCAAGGGAGATCACTCCAGAACCCGTTAAAGGTCTATTATGTATTCTGTGAAAATTCCACGTTGTTCGCAATTACAGTGGCCAAATTTTGAACAGTAAAAGGGATTCTAAAAGAATCATATTTTGGGCTGCGCCGGGTACCCGTTACCATGGTATTTCAGAACGTAATTGTAAGCGCGTTTCTTTAGAAAAATGATTTAAACAGGTATAGTCAGGTGTGTATTGAATTCCGATATAAAATGATGTGAAATTCGGTAATATTGCGTGGGAAATATTTTTTTACCGGACACAGTCCGGATAATTTTTGAACAACCCTCGTATCATCAATGACTTCGGGATTGGCAAACAAACCATCGTATGGCGTTGTGTTTTACGAACAAAAATATTCGTAATCGCCCAGAAAATTGATTTGAAAATGATTAGATCGTCTGGTGCGAACAGAATAGATTACAAAATCACACGGTGTTCTGTTCAAACAATATTTTCATAAAGATTTCAAATCGCACAATGAGGGTAAACATTGTAATGCTTTAACTTAATGCTCTGACTCGTCGTGCGGTACATGGCTTTTAATTTAACTGATAAAATATTATCATTAGGGCTACTATCAAATCCATAGAAAATCGGAACCCTTTATCAAATTGGGTTGTGAATGCTTTATAAAAAGCAAAATTTTGCAATATTTTTCACTGTAAATCGTCTACAGATAGATTGTATTCATGTGTTTTCAACAGTCAATATTGTGTATTATTTTTCTGGTGGTTTCTAAACATAAAAGATTAGACAACCAAAGGTAAATGTTCATACAGAGACAAATTCGTGTTTTCATCAAACTCACTCTGCTCTATTCTATCTTTTCATAATTTTGTGCCAAAAATATTGACAACAACTCGACCTGAGGGAAAAAGTACCAGTTCACATCGATATTATTTACCATACATTTCATGCAAATGTTGAATATTAGCTGCTTTGGGGATGCGTAAATGAAAAGAAACAAATGAAAATACGCCTTTTTCTAATATTTTGAAGCGTACCATTCATTAAAAAAGATTCAGAATCGGGTTATCCGGTGAGTAAATATTCAATAAAAACAAGTCAAATATGGGACGGACTTTCTTTATGTACACAAACGGTCTTTTGCGGAAAAGATTTTTAGAATTTGTCAATATATTATTTTTATTTACCGTTTTAAACATCAAAGAGTGAATGTTTAAACTTCCTTAATATATTGACATTGGAAGTATAATGGACCGAATTACTTACTACAAGTTCTCACGCTGACAATAATGGACACAATACCTTATGACGATATCCCCTTTACCATTTTGAAGCCAATAGAATAAAAAAAAAACCCTAGGAGGTACGCAATGCCTCGATCTATCGTTTGCATGGCGGATATCGCCCCCTCCCCCAACCCCCCTCCATATTGTAATACCGAAGCAGACAGAATCCATCTTGGCATTATCAACAAGTGAATATTGTTTTGTTAATGTTTGCTTTGTTTTTTTTTCTACAATTATTTTCTTAAATATTCTTTATTGTAGGGACGTCAAAACCATACATTGCTTAAACATGAATTTTATTGGGGTTGAAAATACAAGTCGATAGGAAAGACATAAAACAACATATCTCTCAAAACCTGCTGTAGGTGCGTTGCTTCGTTGGAGATACAGTATGTTGAAGAAAGAATGCAGAAGGTCAGAGGTTATGAATAATTTAATACATTTTACAACCTACACCTGGGACATTTTCTGTTACATACCGGTATCTAAGCAGGCTCCGTCGTCACAAAACATGTCTTTTGAGTAAGATGTTAACGATACTAGGCATGGTATATTATAATGATTATAAATACATCACTGCTTTTCAACAAAAGCCTCGTAATTGCAGTTTCAAACAAGCTGCAATTACGAGGTTTTTGGTTTCAAAAGCGACAGTATTATGGTTATGAGCTATGATTTATAAAAAAAACATTGTTGAATTTGAAATTTACATGGATCCAGACCAGTCTGTACATAAGTCCAGTTTGATAAACATCTGCATTGTTCTCCTGTAGCTTCTTTATTGTCCGAAAACTATCAGCATGTCAGCAAGTAGGTTCGAACATAATCAGAAGCAAGAAAACACAAGGTGATCTAGATCCGTGTTTGTTTCATGTACCTTATGGCTTTTTCATTATATATAGACAAGTTCTGATTAAGAGTTAGCTAGCATAATTCATACAAACGACCAACTTGAACATTATGACAGGTTAGTGTTTATGCATTAGTTTGACAAATTTGCAGGTGAAAATATATCATGTCGCTTTTCTTCACAAACTTCGAAACTATAGTTTGTATCATTTTGTGGTTACGAGTTTTGTTTTTTGTTTGTTTGTTTGTTTGTTGGGGGAGGGGGGGGGGGTGGTAAAGAAAACGGCGATTTGATTTAAACAAAACTACACTTTTACAAATTTATGATAAAGCCCTTCTCAAGCAATTCATTGTCTTCACATATCCAATCGTTGAAGAAAGGTAGTATAAGCTGATCAGCATTTTATACCTTTCCCTTGTATGATTCCAAAGCCTCTTCCGTTTTTTGTAGGGACGTCAAAAACCGGGCATTAAGCGGAAATAGGTAAGAATATAATTTTATTTTGTATGTGTCAGCGAAATATACTTGCGATGTCACGTACATGCTAATATTTTATAGCTTTGTTGTATGGGCGCGATACAGTTGATATCCGTATGATATTAAAATGTGCTTGACTTAGATCTGCATAATTTTCTAGATCTACTTACATGATGTTGTGTCCATTTTGATTGAATGGTTAATGTGCAACTAAGGTAGCGAGTGTAACAAAGTTACGTGGTCATGATCACAATACCTGTGTTCTAAACAAGGCATTATGGCATTGAAGACCAACATGGATCTAGATCAGCCTGTGTCAGTTATTCCGCCATTAGTAGATTACCGTTCGTGACATATCATACTTTGCAAAGTAAATAAGAAATATAAGCGAAGTCTACATATAAGAGAAAAAAGTTTCAGTGTTTTTTTGTTTGTTTGTTTGTTGTTGTTTTTTTTTGTTGTTGTTGTTGTTTTTTTCAAAAATAAGATAATTTTATCATCAATTTTTCGTTTACCCTCAACAGTTTCTCCTTTTTGTATTAAAATTAACAATTTTCATTCACATTAGATAAGTTTTGTAGAGGGCCACTCCTTTAGTTTCAAGCTTCGCTATTTCAGTAGATCAACAAATAGTAAAAAAGCAATGTCAGAAGTGGGATTCGAACCCACGCCGGGAGAACCCGACTGCGACCTGAACGCAGCGCCTTAGACCACTCGGCCATCCTGACTTCGATTGTAGACCATCCATATGGAGTTCAGATTTCTTATGTCAACATTGGATAAGTCGAAGCTGCCTGAGTCGAAGTGAAAATCTTGACCCGTCCTGATGTGATCAGTGGATATCGAATAAATTGTATTTTAAAACAAAATTGCTCTTAATCAGTCTTTCCCTTAATGTACGCTAAACTGGACCCATGTTTCGTTTCAATCACTAGAAGACCCATATTTTCCGTATTTTGATTCACATTGCGTCACTTTTCAACAAAAACCTCGTAACTGCAGCTTGTTTTAAGCTGCAGTTACGAGGTTTTCGTTGAAAAGCAGCAATGTGCAGTTTTCTTGATTTATTTGTACATTTCCATTATCAAAGGTCTTCACTACAAATCAATCGAATTCGATCAGAACGTCTGAACATTTTGTTTCGTGATATTCTAAACCCATGAGCAAACAAACTTCGCTATTAAAGCGCAATATTTGTCTTGTCGGAGTTGTAAAAGAGCTTTGTGTCTTTTCTCTGGTTCTTGTTTGTTTTGAAGAAAAGAATTGTGGGAGAATAAAAAACATGGGACAAAGATGTTTTGACATGCTTGTGTGGGAAAATCTTGAGGGTCGTGGACCCTTTCCAAAAGATTACTACTTCAGTAAAAATCACAGTTCATAGAGTTCATGAGTTAAAATAATGAAAAGTTAAGTACATGTTATAAAAGATAGAATTGTAAAGTGCTAAAAAATACCAAATAGCATTGAGTGCTATGGGAAAAGTTCTTAAAAAGGCTGTAGGGACGTTTGTGTCGAAGAATGTGCACGTTACCATGATTCAGAACTATAATAATAACTTCAATTGATCTGAATCTGTTAAATCTGGCATTTAGGATGGCACATTTTTTGTTTTATCATTTGTTTAAAAGAAATATCTTTACAAAAGACTGACACCAGTCTGTACCACATTGAACGTCGCCAGAATTCATTTCTCGTTCTGAAGTTCCTACAAAACTCGTTTTCGGCTGGGGCAGTTAGAGTACCGTTTTTCATATTGTTACCCATTCTCCTTGAAAATTTATCAATATTGGTGTCATGTCGTGAAATGGACAAATATTGTTGTTGATTTCAGTGTCAGAGGTCATAAACATTCAATAAATGGTCAGCTTTTGAAACGTCTTTTGAAACAAACATTGACCAAACGAGAATGTCAATTTCAGGCCTCAACACATCCTGCTAATGTTTGCTTCTTAACCGTTCTTAACGAAAAGATCTGATTTTAGATGGGTCTAGTTGATTGAATATTTCATTGTGCTCTGACGATCCGTTTATAAGGCATTTTTTTAAACTACTTTCAAATTAAAGAATTATCTAATAGGTGAGTCAGGTTCTGGAAAAAGAGCCTTTTATGTTTTTAAGACAACCGTGCGTCTAGACCAGCTACAAGTACAAAGGCACAATCTTTACAATATCCATGCTGCTCTATCATAGCTTCTTCATGTCCCATATTAACCATAAAGAGCGTCATGGATCCGGGAGTGATATTCACCAACCAATCTAATTCTACGTTTACCTTTAGAATTACACGCGTCTCCTCCAATCAGATGGCTTTTTATGTAAACAATTGATTGAGAAATGTTGGTTATTACGGCCCTAGGTCAGACTTCAGCCAGGCACACACGCTGATCTGGAATCATGATAGTCTCAAAAATCTTCTGGGATCTTTTGCCACATCCTGGCTCAAATATATCTAAACAAAATATATTTTTGTCAAATAAGCCCAGTGCATGTCAACCTGACATTATTGGCCCAAGCTAATAGCTTGATATATGTCAATATAACCGAAAACATACAGATCAAAGGTCAACCAAGAAAAAGTGGCATTTCACTTGTAATTCTTCAGCCAAGAAGAGTCCTTTTGGAATCGTGGAAAAAATGAAAAGGGAAACCAGACCAATTAGAGCTATGTCAGGTTTTTGTTCAAACGAGTATTTCATGTAAAATGATTATAACATAGTTTCAATCGGGAACAATGAAACAAGTGAAGGCAATTACCAGTATGCAAAGGACTCTCTTTTATGACGCTTCAGGAAGTTATCCTTTCTAACGATGCAAATTAGCTTCAGCTGGGTCTGATTGTAACTGAATATTCGTGAATATTTTGAGTATCATGTCGAATTTTGTATACACTGTCAATTCATATTAGCCAGCTAATTCGGACATTGACCAAACACCTTTGATTTTATACTCAGTTCCAAAAGAAAGTGTGCAATTTCGCTTTTTTGCTTTTACCTTAATTTTCACAAAGTGTATGGCAATTTAGGGAGTAAAAGTGATATCATACTTCAGATTGGACCTTAAAGAACATTGGCATCAAAACAGATGTTGATAGAATTGTTCATACTGCATACACACAGTCAGATCATTATGGTGTTGATGGTGTTGAGATTTGCACTACCTACAACTTCTTCTGTGGAAGGAGTTAAACGCTTATATGCCGTTGTATGGTTCGCCTAGGCCTTCAAAGCCATTTCCGCACTAAAATTTGAACTTTCCAGTAGACGTTACGTGTGCGTCAACGTTAGAAATCGCTACGTTAGAAGTCTAGTAAATTGTCGTCGAACGGTGCACCAACTTTCTACAACAAATTCGTATGCCTTTAAGATGCCATTCAACAGGACATTTGCCATCAGAACATAAATACCGTACAAATTCAAAATTTTTTAGGGCTTTTGATTTCGCCAGGTGTGGTCTTGTTCACCGACGTTAATTGTAATTCGTTTCACGGTAATGCGCCACGTACAAGTGTGATTAAAATATGAGTTTATGATAAAGTATGCCCAAAAGATTACAGTGAGTGAAATTTCAGATCGGTAACTTAGGCACACGTAAAACACGAAAATGCAAAGTCGCGACCAAGCCGAAAAGCTGTGCGTGCTATGTGATTTTTTCATCAATATATCGTTTGTCAATAGTCTTTAGATGTGTCATACAAATTTTCCTGACGGTAGACGGTATACTTTTCGAGATATTCAAAATTCAAAAGTGCACACTTTCTTTTGGAACTGAGTATAGAATCACCAAGAAATTACATTTCACACAATTCTTGCATTCCAAATTCAACAAATACCCTTTACTATAATTAAGTTTTTTTTTCAAATATAAATTCAATGTAAAGATTGAAATTCAAGAGTTTCAACGAGTTTTGATCGAACTTATTGAAAGGTAAATGAAAAATATAAAACAGCATTTTCCAATTCTTCGAAAACTGGATAAACGGTAAAATGCAGCTTATCGGCATTTGGAATTCGTAATGCCCGACTTCAAACCTTCAAACGGATGCAATGTTTATTTTGACATTTTATTTTCCCAATTAAATGGTCGCAATGCCCCGACTGGTCACTTTGAATTTCGCCAGATTTGAAAAATATCCTGTGTTTTATTTATTTAGCTGCTGCTACAGATTAAACCCCCGAGTGAGCAGGCGACTTCATAATGGCTACCATATTTTGACGTCTGCTGGTCGTTTACCTTGAGAAAATTGATACAGATTTCTATGTTTCTGTTTTATGTTGATTGACATTTCATTCAACCCTTTCGAAGATGCCAAAATGTTCTATCAAATAGGTTAGCAATATTTAACTAGACTAAAGGTCGAAGCGCATAATTCTCATAAGAATATCCTGTAATAAAAGATTATCGTCGGTTTTCAACGAAAACCTCTTAACTGCAGCTTAAAACAAGCTGCAGTTACGAGGTTTTTGTCTAAAAGCAGCGTTAAGCTGATTAGGAATATGGTCTACTATATGTCAATAATGTTACATGTTTTTTTTAATTGCCTCTTAAAACTGGATTTTTTCTCATTTTTCAAATGACGAACACCTTAAACGGAGAATTCATTAACAGTCACATTTACATCTACTTGTTATTATGACAATAAACGAAGAAATGTTTAAAACTCATCGATGGCAAAGAAGAAAATGCCAAAGGAACGCACTTTCTTTTTATTTTTAGCTCACCTGAGCACGAAGTGCTCAAGGTGAGCTATTGTGGTCACTCACTGTCCGTCGTCCGTCCGTCCGTCTATATGTCCGTCTGTCAACAATTTGGTGTTTACACTAAATTATCTACAAATATGAGCCAATCTTGACCAAACTTAGTCAAAACATGTATGACCATAAGTTCTCGGATAAGTTTGATTTTGCTTCAGATCGGACAAGAAAGTCCGGAGTTATCTGCCCTGAATGTAAAAAATAGCTACTTTTGACATTGTTTACACTCTAGCATCTACAAATATACACCAATCAATTCAAAACCTGGACACAATGCTGTCGACGGTAAGATCTTGGATGAGTTCGATTTTTGGTCTGATCGGATCAGAAAATCCCGAGTTATCTGCCCTTGAATTTCGACAAATTTGCCGTTTCTGACAGTTTTCGACTTTGTTTACACTCTAGCATCTACAATTATTGACCAATCAAGACAAAACTTGGACATAATATTCGGGACTATAACATCTTCTGATAAGTTTGATTTTCAGATTAATCGCTTAAAAATGTTGCGAGTTATATGCCCTTGAATCTGACAAAATTGTCATTTTTGACTGTTTTCGACTTTGTTTGCTCTGTAGCATCTCTAATTATTTATCAATCAAGACAAAACTTGTTCCCAATGTTGGGGACTAAAAGATGTCCAATGAGTTTGATTTTCAGATTGATTGGAAGAAAAAAGCATGAGTTATATGCCCTTGAATGTGACAAAATTGTTGTTTTCTACTTTTTTCGACTTGGTTTTACACTGTAGCATCTACAATTATTGACCAATAAAGACAAAACTTCTACATAATGTTGGTGATCTTAAGATCTTAGAACAGTTTGAATTTCAGTCTGATCGGCAGAGAAAGTAATGAGTTACATGCCCTTGAATTTGACAAAAATTGTTGTTTTCGACTTAGTTTACACTCTAGCATTTACAATTAATGACCAATCAAGACGAAACTTGTACATAATGTTGGTGACCATAAGATCTTGGATGATTTTGAATGTCAGTCTGATCGGATGAGAAAGTTTTGAGTTATGTGCCCCTGAATTTAACAAAATTGCTGTTTTCGACTTTGTTAATACTCTAACAACCACAAATGTCGACCAATCAAGACAAAACTTAGATCTTAGATGACTTTGAATTTCAGCGCAATTAGACAAGCAGTTGCTGAGTTATCTGCCCTTGAATTTAATAAAATTGCCGTTTTTGACTTTTTTTTTTACTTTTCACAATCAGATATAATGACCTATGAAGAAGAGACATGGACACAATGTTGGTGACCATAAGTTTGTTTTTTGTCTGAAAGTCACAAATATTAATTGATTCAAACATAACTGTAGCTCATGTCATCGTTCAGGAGAGCGATATAGGACCATCATGGTCCTCTTGTTACTCAATATTATTCATAACGTAACAGAAAGATCATGTCAACAACTTCGTCATTTGATTTTGTCCTCTGAATCACCTTTTAATATAGGCAATTATTTATCAAAGATTTCATCATTTATTCCCGTGTGATCAGTTATAATGTTACCCAATGTAATTTTCAGAGAAGTAAGGGAGAACATACCTTGTTTACGCCAGGGTATCTTTGAACTTGTTTTCTTTTTTTCCCATGCTCAAAAATTGGAATTTCGCAGATTTTTCTGTGGGATACCACATAATGATATAACCAGAAATAACGTCTGCTACAAAAACAGGTGGTTACGTAGTCTCGTCTGCAACTGATTTTACATTCCCGCTTTTTTCTGTGAGAGCCTTTGATCTGAGAAATCCAAGGTTAATGACTGATGAACTACTATTTTTCTACTTTTAAACCTTTTCGAAACAGTATTTTCAGGATGGCTAAGATAGTCGGCAAAGAAATCCACGATGAAAAGGAGGAAAATGCTTGTCACATTCATGGTCTTTTCCCTTAAACCCATTCCCACACAATGATTCTTTTTTACTCTTTACAAGATAATGGCTTTGGAAAACATAGTGGAAAAATGAAGAAATTGCTTGTAACAAGCAATTTCTTCATTTCCCACAATATTTTCTATCCCCAAAAGACCAAAAGATTTTAGATTGTATTCACTTGCATTTTTTTTAAAATTGGACCAGTCTGAATTTCTTTCATTTGGTAAAAGGTTTAAGTTTTTAAAACAATCCCTAATTTGTTCGTCAATAACAGGACCTCTATGTGACAGGATTAATACTTATTTACAAAAAACAAACTTTCCAGGTACAGTTGAATGTAACTGTAAAAATATCGGTTATTTCTAAATAATACTCATGTCAAAATGAAAATCTAGTCTCGTCCTTATCAAAATATTTACGGAAAATAACATTTAAAAAATCATTAATTCAAAACAAAACAAATATGTTAAACCAATTCAACACAAGAAAAACAATATGTCTCCATATAACAGAATTTGAGAAAAAAATATTGGTGTAATATAATTTATGGTAGATAAAAAAAAATAGATAATAACGAACTTGTAAAACTTATAAAATACTAAAATGTTCATAAAGACTCAGGATAAACTTTTCTTGTGACATTATTAATGACTCTTCACATCGCTGATTTTAATATATTCGTGTTATTAGATAAAATGGCGCGTGCGGGACATTAAGACTCATCTTTAATCTTTTACCAACGACACAATTTATGGCTGGTCCGAATTGAAGCCTTCTATCGACGAGAAAATTAATGTCAATAAAAATGAACTGTTTTTGATGTAAGTAAGAAGTTATTTAGAGATAAAGAGAAAGTGGTGATTATCAACATTTTCTTCTTTTTGCTTAATCTTTTACAACATGTTAAAATGGGGGTCGTCAAAAGCCATGTGTATTATAGGTAAGGGTTCATATACTCGTACACCGAAAATGACATTCATAAAATATATCAAGTAGATTTCACCATTAACATAAAAACCTTCGAAATCTGTACCATAAGCTCTACTTAAACTTTCCAAAGGCAATCCCTTAATTTGAGGTGTCTTTTAGAAGATGCATTGAAAAGCATCATGTCCTTCTTATTTCTAAATATTTTTTATGTATTTAGATTTACATACTTCTCTTTTTTCTTTTTCATTTTCCTGTATATAATTATGTAACATCCTTGATTTTGATCTCAGTCTAACACTTTTAATAAAACACTTTGTTATTTCCCAAAATGGTTTTATGTGGACTTGTATCAAATCTCTGGCAGTGTTAATTTTTGATTTTGGGGGAAGGGAGTCAGGTCCCATTGGTGTTGGGGTGGGGGGGGGGGATTTGCGCATGAACGCCCCAAAAGGGGGAAATTTCAATTCATGCTCAAACTCTCAAATACAGTGTTATAGATCTATACAATTAACTTGCTTGTATACCATAATGAGGCATTCAAACAGCAATTTTAACTGTTAGAGGTGCCTTGAATTAAAATATGATTTGGATTTTTCTTTTCAACAAAATAATCTAGCTCCAGGAGGGGAAAAATTATCTAAAATGGGGGGAAAATATATTCCTCAGAGAGGAGGAAGGAGCCCAATAACGACCTTTTTTAGGGAAAAAAATCACTGTCTGGTAATGTGCTAGTTGATTTTCTTTGGGCAAAAAAAGAGGTAGCCTACGATAATGACCGTAGCTCCCGTCCCACCGACGAAGGCTTAGACTGGTGAAACACTACCAGCTTGAAATTTTGACGCACTAAATGGGTCAAAAGTCTATATAGAGCGTGCACGCATAAAATATACGCGTCGACGCATATTTTTTCAATTGCTCGCGTAAATTTTATGCGTCCACGCGCATATTTACGCGTCGACACATGAAATTTACGCGAGCAGTTGAAAAAAATATGCGTCGACGCGTAAAGTTTACGCGAGCAGGAGTAAAAAATGTGAAACCGAGGCTGGCCAATGGGAGAAACCTTTCCCTTTATACCATAAAATTGATGGATGAAACGAAAGATCTGATTGGTTAATAGATGAAATAGGCGTCGACGAGTATATTTACGCGAGTATTTGAAAATTTATGCGTCGACGCATTTATAAATTTTCAACTGCTCGCGTACATTTTATACGTCGACGCGTAAATTACGCGTCGACGCATAAAATTTGCGCGTCGATGCGTATATTTTATGCGTGCATGCTCTAAATAGACTTTTGACCTATTTGGTACGCCATATGAAATAGCTATGCTCAGAAGAGATAACAGAATAACTTTTCTGAATTTCCAAGACGTTCCCTTTAGTATGACCTGTCCGTACTTTTTTTTAAATCTTAGCTCATGATGGATTTATCATATCGTAAATACGTGTAATATATTTGATTTATTTCTATATCAAAATATTTTTCATAATAAAATAGCTCATTTCTCCGCTTTATGAAATCCAACAGATTTATCAAAATCAACATGAAAGAGCAAGGTTAACACTTTTGCAAACGTCATTTATACCGGGGTCAATGGAATTGACCACGGCTTACGGTATTGTGGGCGTATAGATTTCAGTGCTTGTTATATTGTGTTTTTGGGTTGAGTTGCACGAGTCTCGTTCTGAATTTTTTCCGGTTTTCGGACACCCTCGGTTGTCCTTTTGCCAGGCTTTATCCAAGATACTGAGATTGTGAATTGGTTTAGTGCTAATTACCTCCGTTGTCTGGGGTCCCGTGACATTGAAATATCCGAGTTTAGTGAACCAGTCAGTTTTTGACTTTGTGACGTCATATAACTAGCCGATATGACGTCAACATGGATTTTTCTGCGTTCTCGCGACGTTCCATTTCCCGCGCGTTATCAGACGTCAAGTAGCGTTGTTTGGAAACGCGCGTCTTTCATCAAATGACTACGACGTTAGAAGTTTTTTAGTCCACGTCAATTCTGTCTGCGGGGTGTAGGATTTGTGAATTATTATTCAAACCCGTTTATCTTATATCGGAGCTAGAAGCGCCAGCTAATTTGAAAGGAAAATAGATTTTCCATTTTTTAACCAAAAAATATTTTAGATATAGACTAGAAGGAAATATTGGGGGAAAATGAAGGAAAAGATTTATAGATCTAATCATTTTGAGAATTCTTCATTAGGTTTCACAGCAAAATATACATAGATCTCAGCATCTCGTGTCAACCCTTTCCCAAGCAAGACCTTCTTGAAGATTATCATGGAGATGGAGAAGGCTTCGGAAACATTTGTACAAAAGGAGAAAATGCTAGTTATCAGAAATTTCTTCTCTTGTCTCAACGTTTTAGTAACTATAGACATTTTCCGTTAAGCTTTCATACAATATCGCTGAATTGAGTAAGGGTTACGTTTTTTAGGCCAAATAATGGAAGTATATAGATCTACTGGTCCAATTTCACGCTTTCTCAAACGACAATATTTGAGGGTCGTTCAATTTGAAAGTTGCTGCAAACGACGAATTCGCCGTTGATAAAGATAGCATACGATCAATGTACAATATAGCACAGATAATATACAGACAAAATGAGAAATGTTTGATTTTCAACAAGTATATCTATAGATATATCTTTTGTCTGATTTTTTTCGTTTTGTCGTCTCTAAGGGACACCAAAATCATGTCTTGTTTTGAAAGGGTCAAAGAAGTCACCTTGGACGACAATGAGTCAGGAATGACCGGATTGAACTTTGCAAAGCTAGATTTTCTTCTTCTTCTTCTTCTTCTTTTTTTTTTTTTTTTTTTTTTTTTTTTTTTTTTTTTTTTTTAATTATTATTTTTATTTGAAAGAAAAGAAAATTGAGACCAAACTGAACGTATTCTAATTTTAACTGATATGTCAGGACTTTGCACGTCAATCATGAACAAACCCTTTCCAATACATCATAGATCTGTCTTTGTCTTCTTCAATTCTGAAGGCTAATGAAAAAGACCAGACAAACGTAGAATGTTGTCTTGAGAACTCAAATTGAAACAAGGTTTTGAGGTTTCTTTTTTTCCCTTGCATTTGGCCAAATACAATAATAATTAGGCTATGGCTTGGGACCTACACCACTAAACGACTTCTCTTACTAATTCAAAAGCTAAATTTTTTCACGTCACTGAATCAGTCTTTTACTACCAGATTATCATTAAAGAATCACATATGCATGGGCGGATCTAGAGGTAGGGTCAGGGGGGGGGGGGGGGTCTGACCCCCCCCCCCAACCCCTGGCATTGGCCAAAAATTAAATTTTGACTATATAAATTCAGTGTAAAGTTACATATTTACTACATTTTAAGCCATAATTTGGGCTTGGACCCCCCCTTGAAAAAAATCTTGGGCTTGGACCCGCCTGGGAAAAAATCCTGGATCCGTCCTTGCAAATGCATGAATAGGATAGAAAATAACAACTACTAGACCTATATCTTGACCCCGGTTAGAGGCTCTGCCTTATTTTCATATTAGACCAGACCAGAATGACAAGAGGTGCGTTCTTTAGAGCGAGAGTTTTAAAGATTTCTTAAGGCGTTTTTTGATACAGCGTCTTTGAGACCGAGATTATAAGCGAGGTGTTCCGAATGTTCCATACTTCATACAAATGACGTCATCATGACGTCATTTGTATGAAGTATGGAGCATTCGGAACTCCGCGGTTTATGAATCATGGAGCATTCGGAACAACTCGGTCAACTTTCTCCCATATAGATTCTACAGAATTAACCGAGGGGTTCCGAACGAAGTATTAAGCAATGGCGGCTTGCAGTGATCGTCTTAAAAATCTTGCTCAAAAGAGCGCTTTATCCTAAATCATCTTAAGAAATCTCAAGATATCTCAAGAAATCTGGCTCTAAAGAACGCGGCTAAGGTTAACAAGCGATAGGGCCTATTCAAAATCGAAACATGCTGCAGACGACACCATTTGTGTTGATAAACATAATTATCATTATGGGATGACATAGCTCAGAATATTTTGTTATTGATTATCAGCATTTTCCACTGTTACCTCTATGTCCAGCCAATCATTTTTATCAAGTATGCCAAAACCGGTCTTGTTTGGAAAAGGGTTAAGGTAGTCCACCCATAATAAGATTCGCGCGACGTCGGATTATTCGGGATATGTCGAAAACGTTCGACGGTGGAACCTTTCCCCCGCCGAATGTTTACGACCGCATCCGAATTAGTTCGGATACGTAACGACGACGCTCGAAAAAATCCGATTTTTTATTAATCTCAAAATGGCCACATTACAGGGGGTACTCTACCTTAAGTGTCCATTTTCCAAACTCCGACTTATATCATTTTAAGAAAATTACCTTTTAGGGTGATTTATCACCTGTAAGTAATGACATGTTTTTGCTTTTTGATGAAATGTCTTCATTTTACGCTGATGGGTGCGTAGTTAACCCATTACCACACAATAACTCTTTTTGACTCCCAACAAAATATTGGCCATGGAAAACATCGTGGAAAATGAAGAAATTGCTTGTGACAAGCAATTTCTTCATTTCCCACAATGTTTTCCATTCAAAAAGACCTAAAAATTAAAGATTCCATTCACTTGAAATTATCGTCTGCAGGATCTTTCAATTTGGACCGCCCTAAAATTTTGTCGTTTGGTAATGGGTTAATGAGGTTTGGTAATGATCACTGATAATATCTTGTTTATACTTACTTTGACGTCTTTTAGCCCATTTCCAGATGTCAAAATTTCGGGGCGATCTTATTTGAAAGTTGCTACAAACTACAAAATTGGTGTTAATAAGGATATAAATTGTGTATAATATATGCCAGAAAATATTGAGGCAAAAGGAGAAAACGCTGGTTACCAGCATTTTCTACTTTTGTCTCAAAGTTTTCCAAAAGCTGTTGAAATTGGGGACGTCAAAACCAGGTGTTGTTTGGGAAAGGTTTAAAGGAGCCTACGCTAGTTTGTCGAACATGTAAACAGGTAAAAATATTTAACAAATCGCATATCATCGGTGTCACTTCAAACGTTTCTGTTTAGCGAAATTTCGCATCAAGTCCATTTATAGTCCAGTCATGATAATATGGCACATGTTTACAAATTTACTAATGTAAATGAAATGTAAACGGAGAGGCATTGTTGGCACAAGACCGTATGGCACATGCTTACATTTTGTCAAAATGTAAACAAAACAGTTTTGTATAAAAGATAAATAAATTCTTGATAAGTAGTGGCGTAGACATGTTGGAAATTTAGGTACAGGGATAGCCTAGTACAGGGATAGAGCGGTCTGTTCACTGTTCAGAGTTTTCTGCGTTTTATGGAACAAAGTTTTGTTTACAATTGAACGAAACGTAAACATGTGTCATACGATCTTGCGCCAACAATAAAAGGTTCTTAATTCTCAATGCATTTTGCCTGCGTTGGTTAGAATCTTGCAGGTGTGAGACACCATCGCATGCAAAATAACTAGTTTTGAGTTCGATATCGTGTTGTTCTCATATTCAAATTTTGCAAACATGTGCCATAATACCGTGGCTTGACTATAGGCATTCTATTCTCGGTCAATTTTCTATCATTTATCCTCATTTTCCCATTTCTAGTAAAGTTTTTGGGAAACTGGTCATCGACAGAAAGTGACTAGGACTAAAATTCTTCTTTTTGGTCTCAGATAATTGCTATACACCACAAAATGTTTGCGAACTCTGACTGTTTCCAAGTAGTTCTGGCCCCGGTTTCTCGAAAAAACTTAAGTATATTCTCGTGAGAACATTCTCAACTTCAAAGGGATACTCTCCAACGTTGAAGGGTACTCGATTGAAGTTCACGTGGAGTTCATGCGATTTGAGCACAGAGCTCAGATTTGAGCATGAGAACGTTCTTAAGTTTTTTCGAGAAACCGGGGCCAGATGCCTGAAATATCTAGCAATGGTCCCTTTATAGTAACCTATCTACAGACTTTTGACCGACGTTCTGAAAGCACACTGTAATAAGCTTACAACTGTAAGGTCGAGCTAAAACTAATTTAAAATGAAAATGATAAATCATCCAAGGTAACTCCGAAAATATTTCAAAGATCAAAGAAGGACAAGTGAAAGCATTAGATCGGTGACACGTTTTATTATCACCCTTGCTCGCTTTGTGTGTTTGAAGTCCAAATGTTATCTTATCGCTCCATTTGAATTTACTAGTATTGCAAATATGGTCTAATTAAAAAAGGCTTGAGTTTGCAATACATCATGTAAACGACAAATGATTTGAGTTGAGTTAAAAGCCGTGTGCTTCGGAACGATCGCCTTATCTAAATAGCTTTATACGTAGATGTTCTAAATAATAATTTGAAAAAAAAACTTTTACCTAAACAGCAAAATGTTATAGCAGTTCGATTTAATGGAGTTGCGGATCACACAAGAATGTGTGATCACATAGAATTTAAATTTTGAATATTATGATACAGAAAACATTGAATGAAAATGAGAAACTGCTGGTCATTGGTCAGTATTTCTTCTGTTGGCTCAATGTACTCACAAGCCTTTTCTATCAAGCCGTAGTTGCGAGATTTTATAACAAAGCCTACGAAAAGCTATTGTTTGTCCGAAATAACATCATTGTTTACATTATAAAATCGTTCCCTATTCGTGCAAAACAGACTACCCTGATTTTGCATAGCCAATGAGCTGAAATTCTAACATAGAAACAGGATCTAAATATTCCATATCGCCCATTTCCTTGAAAAGAAGGCTTGGTTTTAACGTCCAAAATTGCTTTAGGTGGGAAAACATTGAAGTACGAAATTTATTACTATAACAACATATATCAGTCTGCATACGTTTTCAAATTGGAACTGTCTGCATTCCATCGTTTGAGAAAAGTTTTAAGGTACAATACCCGTAATGTGGCCATTTTGAGATTCATAAAACATCGGATTTTTTTTCGAGCATCGTCGTTACGTATCCGAACTTATTCGGGCGCGGTCGTAAACATTCGGCAGTGGAAAGTTCCACCGCCGAATGTTTTCGACGTCGCCCGAATAATTTCGACGTCACGCGAATCTCATTACGGGTAGACTACCTTAATATCAACACTACCAAGAAAGGGAAACAGTTTTCACTTTCTTAACTCATCACATTATCTGTGCTTCTATCATTTATGTCGGCTTGTCTAATTTTCTTTTGATCTGTATCGTGAAATATGCAAATTGTGTACAGGTTTCTAATAAAAGTTACCTGTCAAACGATAAATTGTCGTCAAAATATGCACCGAGTCATGCGAGAATATGCTTCATTCATGAAGTAGGAAAATGATGATATTACCATCTCTTTCTAAAACAACATTATACATGAGTATATAAAGAAACCCCAAAACAATGCAACAAATAGAAAAATGTTAAGCATAGGCGTAGCAACCCGTACGCAAAAACGCAACTGCGTTCACATCACAAAAATGGATTTGTGTTTTTGTTTCCCTTGAAATAAACACTTGGGTCGCTATTATAATGACCATGGTCATTCGTGGCTCCAGGTGGGCATTTGGTATGTATTTCATAATTATCAACATTGAACTTCCAAAAAAAAAATCTGGAAGATGCGCGCAAGACCCACCAGCAGTATGAAGCCCGCCATCAAACCTCCCCTGATACATTAGGCATGGGTTTTGCGTACTCTTTTTTTTTCGGCTAGCTACGTCAGTGTTAAGTCATTTTATTTAAAGGGTAGAAAATGTCGGAGACCTTAGGGATAAATACTGAAATACTGGTCATTAGCATTTTCCATTTCCGTCACAATGTTTTTAAATCTCTCTCTTTGAAAGACATCATAATCATGACTTGGGAAAGGGTCATTGGTACCATTTGTGGCCTCAATGTAACAAGATCAACCATCGTCTGATTACAATATAATCAGAACCTCACTAGGCTCGTATATTTCCCTATGACAGACAACAATGATCTTGATCAGACGTTTGTGCGTTTGCACATGCTCATCCGGGTCCATTTTCGTCTAAAATGTTATAAGATGCTTTTCATAGCTCAATAGTTTTGTTATTGGGATGGTATTATTTCACTGCCAACAATCATGCAGTATGATTTTATTCCAATTATGTATTTTTGAAATATGACTCGGAGAGGCATCAAACGAAATCATATTGATTGTCATAGCTCACGATAAACGGCTTGGCAGAACAAATCTAGCTTTTGGATAGGGATGCTCTTCCGGGTCATTTATCGTGAGCCATACATTTTGTTGATAACGTTCGAAAATAATTTATCATAAACGAAAATTGAAATAATTGCACTTATTAGGTTTTGAACTTATGTTTCTTCATAGTCAGGATGGCCGAGTGGTCTAAGGCGCTGCGTTCAGGTCGCAGTCGGGTTCTCCCGGCGTGGGTTCGAATCCCACTTCTGACATTATTTTTTATCGTCACTGAAGGAAAGTTAACGAACTCGATCTCTTTTCCTAGTCGTTTTTGAAATGCTTACCAGGATCAACGTACATCGACTTTATAATGGTTTGAACTTTTTAATTTACGTGGCATAATTTTCATTCTTTTTCAGTGACGCGAGACTTTTTTTTTTCAATATTGTAATGCAATTTTGCAAGATTGATGCGGTTGCGATTAACATTCTTAATTAAATTAGATATGCAGCTAAACCTTGTGTTTTCAATAACTTCAATGTTTTCACATAAAAGAGACAGCAAAATATTTGTAAATTTTATACGACTTTACAGTAAGCTATTTACCGTCGACTGCGTTCACAAATGTCGTAACTACATGTATAATAAGCTGTACTTGCGGCGTTTTCGAACGTGTCTAACGTCATGCTTTGGTATATTATGTTGTGAACCAATACTTAGGTCCAAATTGGTCACGACATATGAACAGACCGAGGAGCTTATACATTTTCCTTTGTTTCTTCTTCTTCTTCTTCTTCTTCTTCTTCTTCTTCTTCTTCTTCTTCTTCTTCTTCTTCTTCTTCTTCTTCTTCTTCTTCTTCTTCTTCTCCTCCCCCTCCTCCTCCTCCTCCTCCTCCTCCTCCTCCTCCTCCTCCTCCTCCTCCTCCTCCTCCTCCTCCTCCCCCTCCTCCTCCTCCTCCTCCTTATCCTTCTCCTTCTCCTTCTCCTTCTTCTTCTTCTTCTTCTTCTTCTTCTTCTTCTTCTTCTTCTTCTTCTTCTTCTTCTTCTTCTTATTATTATTATTATTATTATTATTATTATTATTATTATGACACTACACGCCGTAATCGATCCAAGTCAGAATGACGCAACGTCTACGTCAACGTCAACGCAAAGTAAATCGGGTACCCGTATAGAAATACCCGATATAACCACAATGCTGCTAAATTTACAGTCGGACCTGGCTGCAATGTCGAACATCGTGAAACACAATAATGCTATCCTACTAGATATAGGAAATGAAACCAGAACCCTTACAACAAATACAAAACTAATACTGGCGTCCGTAAACGGCCTGCGTAGCAAATTTGGTGATACCGCAAAACTCGACCAAATTTCAGACGATATGAAGAACATTAGTGCAAGTATAGGTCGAATAAACAAAAAGATTGAGAATACAATCGTGAACAATGAAGCCGTAGCAAAAATAACAGAAACGCCGATCCAACGTCTGCACGCTAAAGATACGCAAAAAACTCCAGATATAAACTACGCTAAAGCTGTGAACAACGAAATCGTTTCACCAGATGTTCAGATTGTAGGTGAAACTCGCCTCCAAACGAATGCAAATACGGACAAAAATGTGAATGATAAAGCTCATGGATCCCTTATAGCAAAAGTTGACAAAGTTGTAAAGTCGACAAACAAAGGTAAACCTGAAGAAAAGGTCGAGAAAAATCCATCCATACACATCCACCTACAGACTGAACGTAAACAACGTAACAAAACACAAGAACGTAAAGATACGTTACCACGATCCGATATACGCACAGCCGCGGCCGACAAATTCAAAGCTGTGAGAAAAAGAAGAATAGTGTCGTTCTATATAGGGAATATAGACCCAGACGTGTCGGATAATGATATATACCAGTATCTGACCGAAAACGACGTTAAGTGTACGTTCATCAAAATGTTCTACGGGAAATCAGGATCGGCCGCTAGAATCAACATACCTGATGAATTTACCGAAAAAGTTGAAGATCGAGAATTTTGGCCCGTCGGTATTAGCATACGAAAATGGCAAAGAAAAACAGAGTGGGATAAAGAGAATAGTTATCGTAACAATAGTAGATATCCGTATGAAAGTACAAGCACGCAGTTTCGTCGAAAGCGAAATGATAACTATGATAGTGATTTTAAGCGTGATAATGAAAAGTCCTATGAACGTGATTATGATCGTGATGGTGACTACTATCACAGAGATGACTATTATGACAAAGATTCCGGAAATGATAATAACGCTTGGGCTACAGATGACCATGACGATTGGAACGTACAAGCTGATAACGAATGGGGTGACGGATCGTCCCGTTATTAGAGTGTGTTGACTTTACAGAAACTCATTATGGCTAGTATCACCCAATCCGTGTATACGTTTTTATCATATCTATAATAATGACTCTAAATATCATTTCCTGGAATGTACGAGGCATTATGTCCTCAACCTGTGGACTAACACAATTACTAGATGACAATGATGTTGATATATCCGTAGTATTAGAGCATAAGCTGATGTCACATTCTCTAGAATATATGAACTCTATACATGAGAATTACACTGCCGTCTCCATTGCCGACACGTCAACCAGTCATTATGGACCATTGAAGTGCGGCAAAGGAGGCGTATCAATACTGTACAAAAAGAGTCTCAATCCCTATATAAGCAAGGTAGATTGCATGCAAAATGAACGTATCCTAGCGATAAAACTCGATCAATCACCGCTGACCAAAACGCCATTGTACATAGTCGGTGTATATATGCCAGGTGATAGCAACATTCATGCATATAAAGAGACACTTAGCTGCTTATCAGCAATATATAGTATTTTGGTAGAAAATGGTGATGTGATATTGCTGGGAGACTTCAATGCAAGATCGATAGATTTCGTTCCAGGTAGAGCGCACGTAACAGTTGACAAAGACTCGCTGTTCTACAATTTTCTAGTCCAACACGGATTAGTCTCCCTCTGTAAAACAAGTCAAAATGTCGATTATACATATACCACCCTTAAGACAATAATCGATCATGTCCTAGTCGAACAATATGTTCTCAAAAAATGTTCGAAATTCACTACAATAAAAAGCAGATTAACAATTACTTCAGACCATTTACCCCTTTACCTACAGTTAGAGCTGGTCAAAATGTCGCGACCAAATGTGATAAAGCCCGAGCCGTGCAGAATATCATGGAACAAATGCAACCAGTCTGATCTTGATCGGTACGAACAATATTTGTCCAAAAGTATTTTACCCCTGTATAATGAGCCGCGTCATTCCATAAATGAAACTTCAGATTTTATCGTTGGTAAAATTATCGAAGCGTCTCGAATTACTTTGCCCAAAAGTAAATTTAACATACACGCCAAGCCGTATTGGTCTATGGAGTTAAAAGAGGCACACAAAACTTCCCGGTCCAAACGCAGAATATGGATCCAGGAAGGTAGACCGCGTGGTATGAATTATCCAGCGTACTCCGACTATAAGCAAGCAAAGAGCAATTTCCGCAAACTACAGCGTACTGCAACGACTAATTATCTTAACCATGTATTTGACGAGCTAAATAAAAGTGCCCAGAACGATATCGCACTTTTTTGGTCATTGTTAAAAAAGTACAAAAAGTCCCCTCCCATGTCTATACCCCAAATCGTCTATAACGGCAAAACGTATGATTCAGAGAACGTTACGTCGGGATTCGAATCCTACTTTGAAAACATTTTCAACGAAAGTTCCTCAAGCTCGAGCCACGCCCAAGCTAAAGTTGTGTCCGACGACATCGACAGGTTGTCAAACACGCGGGTATCGCAAATGGCCTTAAAACTTGAAAGGGAATTTACCCTTGACGAAATTGAATCGGCTATAAAAGATCTCAAAAAAGGGAAAACGCCATCCCATGATGAAATCTGCAACGAACATTTAATTAACGGCAAACTACCGATAACAAAGGCCCTGGTCATACTTTTCAATAGTATATTGCAGCAAGAAACAGTGCCAGATTCTTGGCGATGTAGCCTAATTATACCTATTTACAAAGGTAGCGGCAAACCCAAGCACGACCCGGCAAGCTATAGGCCGATATCCCTAGTCCCGACCTTTTGTAAAATTTTCGAGAAGCTCTTGATTGGCAGAATTCAATCAAGTCTACTTTATAGCGGATCGTTATTCCCGTCACCACAACAACAAGGTTTCCAAGCAAGACTAAGTTGCACCACAACAGCATTCTGTCTACAAGAGGTAATTTACGACATTGCCGATCTTGATAGCCAATCGTTTGTAGCATTTTTAGATTTTAAATGCGCATTTGATAGTGTATGGCATGATGCCTTATTCCTAAAACTGCTTAATTTGGGAATAACTGGTAAAGTATGGAGGTTAATACGGGACTCCTATATCAATTTGAATTGCCGCATTGTCGTAAACGGCAATACGTCACATCCGGTGCCAATAACGCGTGGCGTCCGTCAGGGAAGCGTAGCTTCAACTTTTTATTATCTAGTCTTCATCAACGACCTTTTGGATGAGCTAGAACAATCAGACAAGAGTTTACGTCTTTACCAAGGCATTAATTCCCATCTAGGTAACCCTGCGTTCGCCGACGATCTCACGATTATCTCCCTTACACCTGATTACCTACAGAGTATGCTGGACATCGTATATAGATATTCCTATCGGTGGAAATTTGAGGTTAATTGCCATAAATCTTGTGTCGTTGTGTTTAAACGGTGTAAGAATAACCCGTCATATGAGTTTATGTTAGGAGACTCCTTTATCAAACAATGTGAATCTGCAGTACACCTGGGTATAAGACAGGATAGTTCCCTATCCCTTGATAAGCGAATATCAGAGCGCTGTCAAAAAGCCAAAAATGCTTACTATGCAATGTCTGATCTAGAGATGAACCCCAAAAGGTTAAATCCACTCACTTCAATTAAGCTGTATATCTCCGTTATTCTCCCCATCTTACTGTACGGGTGTGAGCTTTGGAACGATCTGTCCATCTCAAATTTGAAAGCTCTCGGCAATATACAGCATTACATAATAAAGTTAATTCAGGGCTTTCATACCAGGGTAAGGTCGGATATGTGTGAGTCAATGTTAGGCCTAAATAGAATAACAGCTGTGATCGACAAACGAAAATTCATGTTCCTCTATAAAATATTAACTCTACAAGAAAATTCATTATGTAAACGGTTGTTTCTTAGAAAGTTTTTCACTTTCATGTATAACCCTCAAAAAGTAACGAGAGGCTATATTCCAGATATTTGTTGCCTATTGTCAAAATACAATCTTAATTTTCTCATGAATATGTATATAAACGATAACTGTTTTCTACCTTCAAAAAATGTTTGGCGACAAATCATCACACGTGCAGTTAAGGAGAAGGAAACAGATGAATGGTTGATGCGCATCCGATCAGCTGATTTTTCCAGATTTGCGCAACTCCATAGATCCATTCTACCCTGCTCCTTATACAACCTTTACAACACGGAACTGCCGCCACACAAAATAGCATTCGTAGCTAGATTGTGGGTGGCTGATCCGCGAGCTGATCTTGTTCGTTGTGATCTGTGTGGTCGCGTGAATCTGGACAATATTAAACACAGACTGGCCGAATGCGCTTCTACCTACCCTTACAAGGTCGACTTAATTACTGATGTATGTGCGAATGTGTCACGTGATGTGGGGCAAGAATTGTTGTTTGCATCCAACGACAGCTTCGTGCTGATAGTGTTGGGTACAAACCCCAATTCCTTGCAATCAGACTACGAAAAAGAATTCCGTTTTAAAACCATCCATTTCGTTTATAAATGTTTCCATAAATCTCAAAACATGTAACAATATCGCTGCTTTTCAGCGAAAACCTCGTAACTGTAGCTTTTAATAAGCTGCGGTTGCGTGATTTTCATTGAAAAGCGTCAATATGCTGACCTTAAACGTTTAAAATGTTTCAATACTTCGATTTCGAAGTAGCAATCTTGATGTAGATAATATTTATAATTTTGTTTCTTTGTTTACCTATTAACTTGTAAAATGCTTTGTTCAATTAATCTCCTTTGGAGGAATTAAAGAGAATGAATGAATATTATTATTATTATTATTATTATTATTATTATTATTATTATTATTATTATTATTATTATTATTATTATTATTATTATTATTCAAGGAAAGATTCGTGAAAGCGATTTTATTACGATACAACTTGGGCTTGATTAAAGCTGGAGTTACGAGGGTTTGCAATAACACCGACGCACATATCTTTATAAAAGATTTGAGAAAATTAATATACAATGTTTGTTCAAATGTAGTCAGGATGGCCGAGTGGTCTAAGGCGCTGCGTTCAGGTCGCAGTCGGGTTCTCCCGCCGTGGGTTCGAATACCACTTCTGACATGATTATTTTAGTATTGTTTTGTTTAACAATGCATCTGAATATACTTCATGATAAATGACCTGGCAGAGCATCCCTTACTATTAGCTAGAGATCGATGTTATATCAGGTCATTTATCGTTAGCTATTTAGAAAAAAAAATCTACAAAAGAAAATGTTAGTGCTAAACATTCGTTCTCTTTTCCTCAATGTTTCCTATTCGTGAACTCTGGGAATTATGCAAAGTTTGATATCATCTGATTATAACGTTGCGATATCCCTATTGCATGAAAATAGAAATACATAAAATGGGTGGACTTTTTCCTACATACATGTTCATATTTTCTAACGAAGATTTCTTCATTTTTTCAATCTTATTTTCAATAACATCAATTTAACTTATGTCCTATAAACGATTCAAAATCTTTTACTAATGAGGGACTAGACCGATAACGGAAAAGAGGGGAGGCAGGATGTATATTTGACTATTTATAGTAACAACTTATACACACTGATACCTGTTCAACCCTAAAATAAACCAAAATATTTGTATCGATTCTCGTTTAACTTTGAATGTATAATAGATTCACAATTAAACGAGAATATTTTCAGTTGTTTTGATAAAGCAATTCAACTGTAATTATTCTCGTTCAATTGTGAATCGATTATATAATACCTCTGCATTTCAGACAACCATAACATTTTACTGTTTTTGTTATAAAGAAGAAAGATTATCATTTAAACACGTGTTAGCCAAGTTTCGTCTGCCAAGATAGCAGTATAACGTAACCAAGTTGATAACAAGCTGGTAATTTTCTGTCTGATTTATATTGCAGGGTCAGACAAGGGGAGATAATGTTACGTCAAATACAGACTTGGACCTATTATTGCCGACAAACATTTGGAGAAGGGCTGTTGCATGTGCTACAAAATGGGACTGGTTTAAAATTGCATTTACATACAGTGTTGACAAGGAAAATAATGACGGAAAGGACAAAAGTGCTGATTATCAGCAGTTTATTCCATTTGGCTCAATGTTTCCCGAAAATATTTCTGTTTTTGGACATCAAAACTAGAGTTGGTTTAGGGAATGGTTTACTTCGAGAATATTTTAGCAACTAGTACCACAGGTGGCATGCTTTAACATAGTAACACTGACGACAATTCAATATAATTCTGCTTTTCTTTCAAAACTCCAAAACTACAATTCTAAATAAGCTGCAGTTACAAAGGATTTGGAGAAGAGCGACACTGTCGGTTATTGACAAATTTGGTAATTTACTTGTTCAGTTAAAATTTCCGTAAAATATATTACTCGAACTTTTCCCACTAAAAAACTTGTCAGAAGTGGGATTCGAACCCACGCCGGGAGAACCCGACTGCGACCTGAACGCAGCGCCTTAGACCACTCGGCCATCCTGACTCCTGCGCATTTTCATTCATTACCAAACGAGAAAATTTTGGACTGTTCCAATTTGAAAGACATTGCAGACGATAATTTCAAATTGGTTAAAATTTCAAAAATCTTTCCATTTCAGTTTAGAAAACATTGTGAAAAATGAAGAAATTGCTTGTCACAAGCAATTTCTTCATTTTACACAATGTTTTCCAAAGCATTTATCTTTTGAGTGGTCAAAAAGAGTTAATGTGTGGTTATGGGTTAAGTAATGGAACAGGTTTCAATCTAGTGGTCTGAAAATGTTTCACTTTCATTATTTTTTGTAAACAAACGTAGTCTGAAATCGTTTCAATTTCAATTTTCAATTTTTTTGTAAACAAACGTAGTCTGAAATCGTTTCACTTTCATTATTTTTGTAAACAAACGTAGTTTTCGCGTCACTAATCGTCAAATGGCCGTAGAAGGCTTTGATATAAACGAAGAAAATGCTAAATTAAAACATGTCTAGGCCTACTTTTCTTTCGATGGTATAAGGTATACTTTTCACAGATAGAGTTCAGTTGAAGAATTTAAAATAAGCATAGCAGTAAATTTTATATAAATAAATGAAATAGTTGGACAATCTAGAAAATCAAATCTTGACAAAGCAATGCCAGTGGCGGATCAAAGATTTATGTAAGGGGGATCGAATATACAAAGGGGGTCGTTTTCATATCATTAAAGTGACATTTCAGAATTCTTTGTCATAAATTTTACTTTTATTTTTATCTGAAAGAGCATATTTCCTTATGAAAATTCTGAAAATTTCAAGCCAAAATATTGCGCCGTTTACGAGAAATTTATATTTTTGTGTTAAAATTGAACAAATTGTTGTGGACAACAGTTCCGATTTCTATGCAATTTATCGATTATGTCTCAACTTTAAATGCGTGTTTCTCGCTTATTGGCAACAACTTAAAAAACTAATAGTATTTATACTCATTAGAATAACCAATCTTGGCATCAAGACATACTTTAAAAAATTGAAATTGGAATGAAATGTCCCTTTAAAAGATTTTGACTGAATTTCTGCATGAAAATTAAATAATCAGGCTTCAGAGGGGGAATCCGCCACTGAATACTTACCTTGAACCGACACAAAATGAAATGGAATAAAGTTTCAAATAACGTTAAAGGGTGGCGTTTTAATATTTGGCAGGTTCAAATTTTGTTTAAATTTGGATTTGTGCGCGATAAAAAATAACTCCCCACATGTAGTTTCTAATCACGCAACAGGTTAATAAAAGTGAGATTAAAATCAAATCACGTCAAACGAGATTTGTAACGTGATCTTTCAGGTATTACCAAACAACAAATTTTGGAATGGTCCAAATTCAAAGATGTTACAGACGATAATTTCAAGTTATGGAAATTTGAAATCTTTTGGGTTTTTTTTTCTTTTTTTGTAGATAACATTGTGGGAAATGAAAAAATTGCTTGTCACAAGCAATTTCTTCGTTTTCATCAAATGTTTTCCAAAGCCGTGATCTTTTGGGGAGCCAAAAAGAGTCAATGCGCGGTAATGGGTTAAATAAGGTATCGACAGAACGTCACTTAGTTTGCCTGCTGTTTGATTCTTTGTACCACAATAAACCTTTTTCCAACCGTCATAGTTTTAGACTTGAACGAATTGAACAATGATGAAAAGGACAAAATAGCTATTTATAAATGTCGGGAACCTGTTTTGTACAACATTGAAATCATCGAGGAAAAAGGGGAAGTGTTGGTGACAATTAAGTACAGCTCCGGCTAAGAACCATGCAAAACCTGCAAAAGGCGGTACATCGCATGTCAAGAAAATGCATGTTTTCTATTTTTCCCAACTGATTTAGTCATAAAACAAAGCAAATGACCATTTTTTTTGGTCTGCACATTGGTTTATGATCGCCAGAGCGATTTTAAATTTTACATGTTTTACTTAAATCCCATTGCTTTACATTGTAAAATTTGAAGGTTTTTTTTCTCTCAAGACCAGAACGTTATTACAAAAGTGTTATGCCTATTATGTGAGGAATGACTTTATGTTCAAATATCAAAAGTCAAACCCGTGTGTTTTTTAGGTAAAATACGGTAAAGGGCAAAAATATGTGTGATATTTGTGTAGTACTTTAGGTACTTTGATTAATTACCATGAATACTTTGATTAACCCCTGACCAAAATGGCGGCTTTGTATGGTCTTACCAGGAAGAATCTGATTATTTTGGTTTTCACAAGATGATTATGTATTTATACACAAGGAAAGACACAAGAGGTTAGTAATATGATCAGAGCATCCTGGCATTGTGTGCTGTATCAATGAGGTTGACAGTTTTTATGAGAAAACCAACATTGTTCGCTGTTTTTTTTTTAAAAAGCCTTTGTAGCAGGCTAAAGGAGGAAAGTGTGCAGTGTGGACGTCTTTCTAGCTCGAATTGTTTTAGTCTCACACCACTTGAAATACATCATAGTTTGTTTGGTAACTCATGATTGTGTAATTCAGTCAAATGCGTGTGATGGAAAAGGGTTTTTCAAAGTGAAAGTAGAAAAACAGAAATATCCTTTCCTCCCATGCATTCGATAGGCCCTATGGTTTTGATAGCTTTGTTATTTTCAAAAGTGTTTACAATCTGAATATCATTCCACATGTATCTAAACAATTTTGCCAAAAGTCTTTGAAATTTGGAGAAAACTGATAATTACACGTAATTTTTTTTTTATGCTCCCCGAAGGGAGAGCATATAGTCGCCGCTTTGTCTGTCCGTCCGTCCGTCCTGTCCGTCCGTCCGAAGCGATTTCTCCATAACCCTTGGGCCAAATCAAATGAAACTTGCCATGTGAACTCCCTATGACAAAATGCCGATGTACTTTTCCCGGGTTTTGGATTTGAGGCCTCGTCATGGGAAAAGGGGACTTAAGGTTAAATACAGTTTTTCTCTAATTTCTCCTAGTCTGATGGTCAGAATTTGATGAAATTTCATATTTGAGTAGCAAATCAGATGCCCTTGACAATAAACTATTTAAAATTTGCGTATACAAAATATGTCATGCAAAACGGGGGCTTAACATTTGTTAGCTTTATATTAGCTCTGCATGGCATATATTTATTGTGACAATGCCTTATTCGGGGAGCATTGTCCGTCTCTGACGGCTCTTGTCATAATAAAAACTGTCAAACCGGCCCCTTGTTATACCAGCCCATGGTTAAACCTGCCCCAAAATGGTAAAAGAGGTCCCTGGTTAAACCAGCCCAAAACGATAAAACTGGCCTCATACTTGATTTTCTATCAGTGAAACTGGCCCCAAATTTTCTATGACAATTATCATGATTATCAGTAATGATTATATTTATGGGGTCGGTTTGACAATTCTGGGGCCGGTTTTACCGTTTTTCTGAGTGTATGGGCTGGTTTAATTTTAACCCTTTCCCAAACAAGACCAGGTTTTGACGTCCCTGATAGAAAAGGCTAAGGAAAACTTTTAGGGGAAAGAAGAAAATACTGGTAGCCAACAATATGACAGTCATGCATACCTATGTCTTTAAGCTTTCAGCCAAAAGTGCCCCAAACTACTAATTAATGAAAGTCAGGGTGTTCCCTGTGCTTAAGAAGTTTGGGGTCTGGTCATTGTGACCCCTAGTCTTCAAAGCTGGAGGTCATTTCTCCAATTTTGACGTCACATGCATTGACATCTGCATCCATATTATTGTTAGCATCAAAAGCCTTATGGGCCCGTTTATTCCATATTCTTGCTCTTTTATAGTTTTAAGCAAAACGCTCTTCACCCCCATTGAAGTTGAGTTATGCATATAATCATTTTGTCTCGGCACTTGCTTTTTTTTAATTTAAAATCTAGATCCCCTCTTGTCAAGAGAAAATAAAAATAATAATAGAATATTTCAGAAATATTCTGAAGTATAAAATGAGCAAAACTTTTTTAAAATTAAGATTAATTCTTGATGCAATTTAACAAAGTTCCATAATTTCAAACTGTCATGTATCTCAATGTCATTTGAGTGACATTCCTCTTGCTTTGAGATAATGAGTCTGTTCTTTATTTACTTTCAGATGGCTCTGTACCGGTGGCCTTTTATGATGTAGAATCTCTTCTTGAAATTATGTAACTGTCCTGAAATTGAATTCCAGCCAGGTATGTGTGCAACAAAATTTGCTTTATATGCTTTGATTTCATAATATTGCTGTCTATTTTACTGATCATTTATATTTTAAGTTGATTGTAACACCAGACTGCTACCTCTAGTTATTGCTAGCCTGGATGGCTACCTCATTGAGAATGATCTAGCCATATTGCTCTTCATACTTGCTGTTTGAATTTGTTTCATATATTGTTCTTTTTTGACCTGATGTCTATCTGTTAAGATTTAATTGTATCAAGTCCTCGACCTCTATTCTTGAAAAAATATTTGCATGAAAGAGATGATTAAAAATGATTTATCTTTGTGTTTTTCTTCAGGTGAAGAATTAATCTGCACAGCAGAAGAAGACAGACATTATTAAAGTCAAACAGCCTGCCTGCCAAGATCATCTAAATATTTGACACAATTTCCATCTTTTATCCACTTGTTGACAAGATCATGAAATACCACAAAATGAAGCATGATTGTACGTAACAGATTCTGGAGATTGTAGTTGTACACAACAGACTGAACTGTTCGAGGAAATGGCCGTGTAAAGAAGTACATACCATGAAGTCTCTAGATTTGGAACACAATAATAGTTCAGTGGTCCCATAAAATTTTCACACCTTACAGTGAATTTGGGGGGAAAAGTTATAACATTGTGCTGTCAGCAAGTGTGGGCGCTGAAGATCTGAATGGTTAGGTTTTCAAGGTCAAAGCTTATTTCAACGACTAAATGGTGAAAAGAAAGAGATTGTCTTTCTCATCTACACCCCAACGAACACTTCTGCCAAGTATAAAACAAATTAGACATACACTATAAGAGTTGTGTGGACAAGAGTCTTTTAGCCAAATTAGGGTTCTTAACTCAATAATTTGTGATGGAATTTTCATGAAAATGTGTGTTTCACATCTACAGGTCCCTATGAACAAATGCTTTTGCTTAGTATGAAGCAAACCTGACAGAAACTGTTGTAAGATTTTTATGAATAAGATTTTTGTGGAACTTACCAACAGACCGACCAACCAACCGACCAAAAGGCTTATTCCAGTATACCCCCTAAGCTTCAGTTGTGGGGGGAATAATAACAATTAACAATTCTATCTCATATGGTATAAATGATTGAATGGATTGTAGGAAAGCATTTTTAACATGTTCTCAGTTATCGTAGATGTTGCTAAAGATTACAATACATGTGTGTTCAATATGATCTTTGGTTAGGCTATAATAAGAAATGAAACTGTTGAGATAAAAAAGAAAATCACTTGTTATCTGGCTATCTGCATTATATTCTTTTGTCACAAGTTTTTTCCAAGCCTTCTCTACAAGATACATCAAAATGATGGTTTGTTTGGAAAAGGGTTAATGCAAGACTTTTATTAGCTCACCTGAGCACGAAGTGCTCAAGGTGAGCTATTGTGGTCACTTTTTGTCCGTCGTCCGTCTGTCCGTCTGTCCGTCCGTCCGTCCACAATTTCGTGTTAACACTCTAGCATCTACAAATATAAGCCAATCTTGACCAAACCTGGTCAAAACATGTATGACCATAAGATCTCGGATGAGTTCGATTATGGGTCAGATCTAACCAGAAAGTCCGGAGTTATCTGCCCTTGAATGCGAAAAATAGCTAGTTTTGACATTGTTTACACTCTAGTATCTACAATTATTGATCAATCAAGACAAAACTTTGACACAATGTTGGTGACCATAAGATCTCAGATGAATTCGATTTTCAGTTTGATCGTACTAGAAGGTCTTGAGTTATGTGCCCTTGAAATTGACAAAATTGCCATTTTCGACTGTTTTCGACTTTGTTTACACTCTAACATCTACAAATATTGACCAATCAAAACAAAACTTTGAGACAATGTTAGGGATCATAAGATCTTGTATGAGTTTGATTTTCAGATTGATCGGATCAATAAGTCATGAGTTATACGCCCTTGAATTTAACAAAATTGCTGTTTTCGACTGTTTTTGACTTTATTTACACTCTAGCATTTACAATTATTGACCAATCTAGACAAAACTTTGACACAATGTTAAGGCCTATACAATCTCAAATGAGTCCGACTTTCAGATTGATTGGATAAAAAATTCCTGAGTTATATGCCATTGAATTCGACAAAATTGACGTTTTCTACTGTCTTCGACTTTGTTTACACTCTAGCATCTACAATTATTGACCAATCAAGACAAAACTTGGTCACAATGTTAGGGACTATAAGATCATGTATGAGTTTGATTATCAGATTGATCAGATCAAAAGGTCATGAGTTATACGCCCTTGAATTTGACAAAATTCCCATTTTTGAATGTTTACGACTTTGTTTACACTCTAGAATCTACAATTATTGACCTATTTAGACAAAACTTTGACACAATGTTGGTGACCATAATTTCTTGGATGAGCTTGAATTTCAGTCTCGTCAGACTAGAAAGTCATGAGTTATATGCCCTTGAATTTGACAAAATTGATGTTTTCGATTGTTTTGGACTTCGTTTACACTTTAGCATCTACAATTATTGACCAATCAAGATGAAATTTGGACACAATTTTGCTGAACATAAGATCTTGCACCAGTTTGAATTAGCTTAATTAGAGTAGAATTTGCTGAGTTTGCTGAGCCCTTCAAATTGACAAATTTGCCTTTTTCGACTGTTTTTACTCTAACAACTACAAATAGCGTGTTGTTGACCATAAGTTTGTTTTCAGTCTTAAAGTCACAAGTAATTGATTTGAACAAATCTGTGGCTCATATCATCTTGGTTCAGGTGAGCGATATAGGACCATCATGGTCCTCTTGTATTCATGAATGTTAATTAATCAATTTAGTATTTGTCATTGTGGATACAAGACCTAAAAATGTGAAGAAGTATCATGGATTGGTGTCCTCTTTTATGCATTATATTCACTATATTAACCCATTACCAGATGGCAAAATTTTAAAGTTGTCCAGAGTCAAATATGTTGCAAATGACAATTTCAAGTGAATGAAATTTTGCAATTTTAATTGTGGGTAAAAAATATTCTGAAAAATGAAGAAATGGATTGTTTCTTCATTTTCAAGATGAAACTTTTAGCCTTTATCTCATAGGGTATTAAAATTTGTCATTATGTGGAAATGGGTTAAGGTAGACTTAGAATTTTTGCGGGCAACACTGTGAAAATTAAGCTGTAGAAGGTATCTATTATTTTTTCTAATTCCTAATGTTTCCATCCAGATAGAGTGCATTACGAATGTTTAAGACTTAGCACGAAATATTCCGTCGTTGCATGAATCTTATAAGGGGTGGACTACCTTAATATACATGTACTCAAAAGAAGAAATATGACATTGATTTTTGCTTTAACTTTAAGCATAGGCATCATTTTCATCTCTCTATACATCAAATTCCTTACATTAATTTGGTATTGAGAAAAAATTGGTTGAAATGTAGCTAAAATATTTAGATGTTAAAAATGGCTGCACTACCTTAATGTATTTTTAATCAAAATTAGAAAACAATAACAGAACTGGTTTCTGTCTTTCATTTTTAAACAAAGACACCAGTTTACTTGCTAAAAGACTTCACTTCCTTATTTTATGTTGGTCTTGGGAATACAATTTGGTTGAAAGGAGCAAAATTGTACAATTACTTAAATTCTGAGTATAGTTGCACTACCTTAATTCATTTATAAAGAAAAGATGAAGAAAAAAAACCCACATGTTTCTTTCATGTTTAAGAATAGATATCAGTATATTTGTTCAAAGACATCATTTTTGTTGTTTATCCCTTTCCCGAACAACAAAATTTTGGACCAGCCCAATTTGAAATGAGTTGCAGTCCACAAAATAGTTTATATAAAAGGTAGAAAATGTGTATTTTAGAGCTTAGAAAATATTGAGGCAAAGAGAGAGAATGCTGATCATCAGCATTTTCTTCTTTTGTATCAATGCTTTTCTATCAGAGACGTCAAAACCCAGTCTTGTTTGGAAAAGGGTTATACTAGTCCTGGGACAAAAACTTTACGTTGAAAAGTGTATAATTTCTATATTTTAATCGATTCTGAGAATGGTTGAACTACCTTCATTTTGCATTTATAGATTAAAAAGTAAAAAATAAAAATAAAACACACACACAGGTTTCTTTCTTTCATGTTTAAGTAAATACATCAATTTATTTGTGAAAAGACATCACTTTTCTTAGTAAATGTTGGTCTTGGGAGAAAAAATTGGTTGAAAAGTGCATAATATTACAATTTTTTTTTTATTTTGAGACCGGCTGTACTACCTTAATGTATATATATATAAAAAATGGATTTTTCTTTCTTTCATGCTAAATAAATGACATCAGTTTATTTATGGAAAGACATCACTATCTTAGTTTATGTTGGTCTTTGGAGAATAACTTGGTTGAAAAGTGCATAATTTCGCATTTTATTAGATTTTGAGAATGGTTGTACTACCTTAATGCATATATATTGAAAATAAGAAAAAAAAACACAGGTTTCTTTCTTTCATGTTTGAGTTTAGACATCAGTTTATTTGATCAAAGACATCACTTTCTTAGTTTATTTTGGTCTTGGGAGAAAAACTTGGTTGAAAAGTGCATAATTTCGCATTTTTTTAGATTTTGAGAACGGATGCACTACCTTAATGCATATATATTGAAAATAAGAAAAAAACACACAGGTTTCTTTCTTTCATGTTTAAGTTTAGACATCAGTAAATTTGATCAAAGACATCACTTTCTTAGTTTATGTTGGTCTTGGGAGAAAAACTTGGTTGAAAAGTGCATAATTTCACATTTTTTTAGATTTTGAGAACGGTTGTACTACCTTAATGCATATATATTGAAAATAAGAAAAAAACACACAGGTTTTCTTCTTTCATGTTTGAGTTTAGACATCAGTTTATTTAATCAAAGACATCACTTTCTTAGTTGTTGTTGGTCTTGGGAGAAAAACGTGGTTGAAAAGTGCATAATTTCACATTTTTTAGATTTTGAGAACGGTTGTACTACCTTAATGCTTATATATTGAAAATAAGAAAGAAAAACACACAGGTTTTCTTCTTTCATGTTTGAGTTTAGACATCAGTTTATTTAATCAAAGACATCACTTTCTTAGTTTATGTTGGTCTTGGGAGAAAAACTTGGTTGAAAAGTGCATAATTTCACATTTTTTAGATTTTGAGAACGGTTGTACTACCTTAATGCATATATATTGAAAATAAGAAAAAAACACACGGGTTTCTTTCTTTTATATTTAAGTTTAGACATCAGTTTATTTAATCAAAGACATCACTTTTTTAGTTTATGTTGGTCTTGGGAGAAAAACTTGGTTGAAAAGTGCATAATTTCGCATTTTATTAGATTTTGAGAACGGTTGTACTACCTTAATGCATTTATATTGATAATAAGAAAAAAACATGCAGGTTTCTTTCTTTTATGTTTAAGTTTAGACATCAGTTTATTTGATCAAAGACACCACTTTCTTAGTTTATGTTGGTCTTGGGAGAAAAACTTGGTTGAAAAGTGCATAATTTCACATTTTTTTAGATTTTGAGAACGGATGCACTACCTTAATGCATTTATATTGAGAATAAGAAAAAAACACACGGGTTTCTTTCTTGCATGTTTAAGCATAGAGGTCAGTTTACATATCCTAATACATCATTTCATGAGATCTTTCTGGTCTTGAGAGATAATTTACTTCGAAAATAGCCATTTTTCAGAATTTTGCCAAAAAACAGTATACCAGTTACCCCACCCACCTTCACTAGCATGGTATGTGTGTAATAGTTTGAAAATTTTGTTGTTTATTGTTGCATTTTTTCTATCTAGGATGAATCTACATAACTAAACTATAAAATAAATAATTTATAAGCACTACTCGCATTTCTTGGTATATCAAAGTACTGAAAAAACAGTATATTCGCCTTTGGAAAGCACAGAATGGAGCTGAAAATGAAAATCCTTGGTTACCATGGTAACAATCAACGGATTCAAGAAATATTTCAGCTTTCGACTTTTGGACACTAAAGGGTTACACTGAGGTACAAATAAACCAATTCTGTTACTATGGATGTACCGCCTATTGCATGGTCCTTAGCCGGAGCTGTACTTAAATTCTTTTAAAAATTGTTAATTTTTGTTGTTGTTGGTTTTTTTTTGTTTTTTTTTTTGTTGTTGTTTTCTTTTGTTAGAAATAGAGCCAATGCTTGCAGACTACGAGAATTTTTTAGTCGATATTCCAAATTGGCAAAACTAAAATGCTTGTCTGTGAACCCTAAAAAACTATAACTTGTTGCGAATCGGCCAATAGGACAATAGCATAAAACTATGCACATTTTCCAAATTTAGATATTCCAAATTACCATTACATAAAACATATCATTTCTTAATTGACTAGGTGTACGTGAAATAAGATATAGAACGGCGTAGAAAGTGATACTTTTATAGTAAAAAGTAATGAAAAAAAGAGTGAATTTGAGGATGATCGTTAGTCGCGTGGCTTGCCACTGATATGGGATAACTTTCGGTGTGTCACTAGTTTAAACCCTTTCACAAACGAAAAAAAAATAGGGTGATCCAATTTGAAAGCTGCTTCAGAGGACAAAAATAATGATAACAAGAGATGTTTGTAAAACATATATGCCCCCTCAAGCGCCTACATTTTATGTAGGTCAAAGTCCAAGGTCAAGTTAACAAGGTCCAAGGTCATGGTCAAATATGAAAGGTCTTGGTAGGAGGTGTCTATGTGTGAAATATCAAAGCTGTATATGTAAAAGTAAAATGAAACATAGGCCTGGTTAAAGTTTTTAAAAGTAGGCCAAATACCAAGGTCAAGGTCATGGTCAAATGTGAAAGGTCTTGGTTGGAGGTGTCCATCTGTGAAATATCAAGGCTGTAGGTGTAAAAGGACATGATACATGTGCCTGGTTTCAGTCTTTTTAAAAGTAGGTCAAACTCCAAGGTCAAGGTTGCAATGTTCAAGGTCATGGTCAAATGTGAAAAGTCTTGGTAGGAGGTGTCTATGTGTGAAATATCAAGGCTGTGGGTGTAATAGGACATAAGATAAAGGCTAGGTTAAATATTTCTAAAAGTAGGTCAAACTCGAAGGTCAAGGTCATGGTCAAAAGTGAAATATCTTGATTGGAAGTGACCATGTGTGAAATATCAAGGCTGTATATGTAAAATGACATGAAATAAAGGCCAGGTTAATGTATTTTAAAAGTAGGTCAAACACCAAGGTCAAGGTCACAAGGTCCAAGGTCATGGTCAAATGTGAAAGGTCTTGGTCGTAGGTGTCCATGTGTCAAATATCAAGGCTGTATGTGTAAAAGGACATGATATTTCGGCTAGGTTATAAAGTTTTTTTTAAAGTAGGTCAAAGTCCAAGGTCAAGGTCACAAGGTTCAAGGTCATGGTCAAATGTGAAAGGTCTTGGTAAGATGTGTCCATGTGTGAAACACCAAGGCTGTATGTGTAATAGCACATAAGATATAGGCCCAGTTTATTCTTTTTAAAAGTAGGTCAAACTCCAAGGTTAAGGCCACATAGTCCAAGGTCTTAGTCGTATGTGATAGGTCTAGGTCGGAGGTTTCCATGTGTCAAATATCAAGGCTGTATGTGTAAATGGACATGATATATCGGCCAGGTTAAAGTTTTTTAAAAGTAGGTCAAACTCCAAGGTCAAGGTCACAAAGTCCAAGGTCATGGTCAATTGTGAAAGGTCTTGGTAAGATGTGTCCATGTGTGAAATATCATGGCTGTATTTGTAAAAGGTCATGAGATATATGCCGGGTTAATTTTTTTTAAAGTAGGTCAAACTACAAGGTCAAGGTCACAAGGTCCAAGGTCATGGTAAAATGTGAAAAGTCTTGGTAGGAGGTGTCTATGTGTGAAATATCAAGGCTGTAGGTGTAATAGGACATAAGATAAAGGCTAGGTTAAATATTTCTAAAAGTAGGTCAAACTCCAAGGTCAAGGTCATGGTCAAAAGTGAAATATCTTGATTGGAAGTGACCATGTGTGAAATATCAAGGCTGTATATGTAAAATGACATGAAATAAAGGCCAGGTTAATGTATAATTAAAGTAGGTCAAACACCAAGGTCAAGGTCACAAGGTCCAAGGTCATGGTCAAATGTGAAAGGTCTTGGTCGTAGGTGTCCATGTGTCAAATATCAAGGCTGTATGTGTAAAAGGACATGATATATCGGCTAGGTTATAAAGTTTTTTTAAAGTAGGTCAAAGTCCAAGGTCAAGGTCACAAGGTTCAAGGTCATGGTCAAATGTGAAAGGTCTTGGTAAGATGTGTCCATGTGTGAAACACCAAGGCTGTATGTGTAATAGCACATAAGATATAGGCCCAGTTTATTTTTTTTAAAGTAGGTCAAACTCCAAGGTCAAGGCCACATGGTCCAAGGTCTTAGTCGTATGTGATAGGTCTAGGTCGGAGGTTTCCATGTGTCAAATATCAAGGCTGTATGTGTAAATGGACATGATATATCGGCCAGGTTAAAGTTTTTTAAAAGTAGGTCAAACTCCAAGGTCAAGGTCACAAAGTCCAAGGTCATGGTCAATTGTGAAAGGTCTTGGTAAGATGTGTCCATGTGTGAAATATCAAGGCTGTATTTGTAAAAGGTCATGAGATATATGCCGGGTTAAATTTTTTTTAAAGTAGGTCAAACTACAAGGTCAAGGTCACAAGGTCCAAGGTCATGGTAAAATGTGAACGATATTGATAGGAGGTATCTATGTGTGAGATATCAAGGCTGTATGTGTAAAAGGACACGAGATATGGGCACGGTTAAGAATTACGTGTAAAAATCAACAAAGGGCAATAACTCCAAGAAATTGATTGGCAGAGTTACGGTTCTTATGCACTGCACCTCTCCATAATGAAATCTATTCACCTGTAAAGTTTCATGATTCTACCTTACATATTTTTTGAGTTGTGCTCCGGACAAGAATCAAGTTATAAAATCAACAAAGGGCAATGACTCACAAAATTTGATCGGCAGAGTTACGGTTCTTGTGCACTGCACCTCTCCATAATGAGATCTATCCACCTGTAAAGTTTCATGATTCTACCTTACATACTTTTTGAGTTATGCACCGGACAATAATCAAGTTTGAAAATCAACAAAGGGCAGTAACTCAAAAATATGATCAACAGAGTTACTGTTCTTGTGCACTGCACCTCTCCATAATTACTCTCTTACGAACAGAGCGCATTCTCCCTACATTCCATTTCGATAGAATGAGCTCTGTTCTCGCGGGGTCGTTTCACGTCTAATCTCGGGGCCATGGCGGGATTTCGGTATCCAATCGTCGCCAATATACTCATAAACAATCGAAATTTCTGATACAGGAAATGATTGGCTGACGCTTCAAATTACCGGCTTCAGCCAAAAATAGAAGCGACGTAATGTATACGTAATCAAACAAGATAAAACTGAATGAGTTTGATTCGATAATTCAAATGTTACCGGCTTCAGCTAAAAATAGAAGCGACGTAATGTATACGTAATGATCATGCAAGATAAAACTGATTAATTTTGATTCGATAATTCAAATGATGTGCTATAATTAGATTATGACGACCAAATAGGCTGTTGGTGTACCAAAAACGGCAGAGGTCATATTTATAATCAATAGGCCTCGGCGTTGGAGAGTACTCCATAATGAGATCTATCCACCTGTAAAGTTTCGTGATTCTACCTAACATAGTTTTTTAGTTATGCTCCGGACAAGAATCAAGTTTGAAAATCAACAAAGGGCAATAACTCAAAAAATTTGATCAGCAGAGTTACAATTCTTGTGCACTGCACCTCTCCATAATGAGATCTATCCACCTGTAAAGTTTCATGATCGTACCTTACCTACTTTTTGAGTTATGCTCCGGACAAGAATCAAGTTATAAAATCAACAAAGGGCAATAACTCAAAAAAATGATCGGCAGTTACGGTTCTTGTGCACTGCACCTCTCCATAATGAGATCTATCCACCTATGAAGTCTCATGATTGTACCTTACATACTTTTTGAGTTATGCTCCGAACAAGGTTTGGTCTACGGACAGACCGACCGACCTACGGACCGACCGACCGACCGACCTTCCGACCGACCGACCGACACTTGCAAAACAATATACCCCCATTTTCTTCGAAAGGGGGCATAATAAAGACATGACTTGTGTAAAATATTGCACAGAAAATATTGAGACAAAAGGAGAAACTGCTGGTTATCAGCAGTTTCTTCTTTTGTCTCAATGTTTTCCTAAGCCTTCTATGTTAGGGACTTTAAAACCAGGTCTTGTTTGGGAAAGGGTTAAACCCTTTCACAAAGATGACATGCCGTTTACGTCAACGAAAGGAGGGTCTTGGAAAATTGGTGGAAAAAAGAGAAGATACTGCCCGACTTGTTTGTCGATTTGGACGGGTTTTATTCTGTCCAGCCAATGGTTTGGTGCGCCCGTGAGTTCACACTTGGCACTACTAACGATTTCCAAAACAACGTCTGGCTTTGATTTCCTCTGCGAAGAAATGTAAATTGTCGTTTTTCTTTAAAAAAAAAAAAAAAAAAGTGCAGTTACGAAGTTCTCGCAGAAAGGCAGCAAAATTATGTTTACCAACATTCAGAACAATTTTAATCCTTAGGACCAAACGATTCCTCGCTTGCAACTTTTTTTCCAAATTGGACCAGCCTAGACTGTTACTGTTGTTGTTGAGGGGGGTTGGGGTTGCGGGAGGATATGTTTTGAAATGAAAGCGAAAATCCGGGTTTTCCCGTGTCCCGGCATTCCATTTCAAAGTTAGAAACGTCAGTTTCATTAAAATCTCCATAACCAGCGAAGATTTGAAAATCCGATAAAACTATTGCTACGGTTACTGCGTTTTGTTGATAACATTTTCCTACAGTATTACTAACGGCAGGAAACTTAATGGTACCCTTAGTCCTACCATAAATGGAAAAGTTTTTGGTCATACTAAATTCAAAGGAAGTAGAATTTCTGAAATTGTAAACAAAATCACTGGAGTTTACGTTCAAATGACAAGAAATTAATATTTCCTGGAATAATGTTGAAAACATGTCCTAGTTTTCCCTCAATAGGCTTGGGGTTCGACTTGGTCACATACACAACCCCACGTCCACATTACAGCCAGTATTTTCTCAATCTCCTTAACATTTCTATCCTTTTTATAGAGATTCTCTGCTTCATATGTCAATCATCGTTTATCGAAATGAACTAATTTCCACTGGCGAAGGAAGAGGGGGCCGGGCCCACAATAATTTAGAGGTGGGGTCAACATATCCTCCCCCCCCCCCCCAAATAATACACCCATATTTCCTTTAAGAAAGGTCCAGGTATAAAATGATGTCTGATAGTGCCTAGATTGCAGGAAATAGCTTCTTAGAATTCGAAATTGTCCCCAGACCCTTCTAACAACGCTACGCTAGGTCGGGTTCCATTTACTTAAACATTTCCCCCCCCCCCCTATCATAAACCTTCCCACGCCAATGATTTCAATTGTAAATTTTCTAAATATTTTGTATCTGGATAAGGATTAAAGAATTGAGAGTTCCAGGGGCCAGTTTCATCATAGCATTAATTTTGCAAAGTGTTTTTGTTTTACCTGTGTTTTACGAAACGTTTGTAGGACAAAAGTGGCACTTCATTATATCTCGAGGGATTGGCGATACGTTATTCGTGTCCTAAACGTGTAATAAGACATTACTAAGACGTAAATACGTTCTAAATACTTTGTTCAAACTGGGGCCGTATTCACCAACATTTCTCAATCAATTGTTTTTAGTATAATTATACAACAAGCCATCTGATTGGACGAGACGTATGTCTCGGCCGATCGGATGGATTGTTGTATAATTCTAAAGGTAAACTTCGAATTAGACTTGCTCACAGGCGGCAATCACGTGACTTTGTTATGATGTGTTTTCCTAACCTTTGTAAACAAAACACTCGGTATTATAGTACCGGCCGAAAATGACAGTGACGTGGGCTAATGTTTACTACTTGACAACCAATCAACTCTATTCGTATTTGTAACGGTGCAAATCAGACGAATTGATTGGTTTTGCAACAGTAAACATCAACCTACGTCACTGTCATTTTCGGCTGGGACTATTGTAAGTACAAATGAAAAAAAACGAATGTTCGCAGCTTTGACAGGGATTTGAGGGAAGATCTTGGTGTCAAAATAAACCGGAAATTACCACGTATCTAATGGTACGTATCTCAATACTGATAGTTTTAAGTATTTGATTTAAAATTTGAGAAAATGTGTGCTTACCAAGTGTTTTTGTTCACATAAGTTAGGAAAGCATATCATAACAAAGTCATGTGATTGCCGCCTGTGTTGTTGGCGGATAACACCCCTGGTCCCAGATCTTTATAACATGTCAATAAAATGTGGTGTATTTCTCACAAGCTTTAGTGGTTTACAGGTTTCTAATTAGCATCTCTATTTAAAAGATCAAAACCTGAATTCATAGTTATGGACATAAGGAATCGACCCTGGTGCCATAAACTATGATTTTAGTTGTCACGGTGGGGATTGTGCATGCTGGGATGGATAACGAATACGGACAAAAATAATCTCGAATCTTGTCAAATATTTTGCAATAACTCCTTTATTTCTTTGTCGATTTTCAAAAGGTCTGTTGCATGTACCCCGCCTTGAAAATCCCTTTCCTCGGATACATGGATTATTTGTGGCATCCTTTTAATTTTTCAAAAAATTGATCCCAACTGACCAGAAAACGAAATGATAACGACTACGGCAAAATAAGCCACGCTTCAGGTAGGAAATTGTGCAATAATTTTCTTATTTCTGTGTCAATTTTCAAGCGGTTTGTTGCATGTACCCTGCCTTACTAAGCACTTTCCTCGGGTGTATTACTTATTTGAAAACTCCCCATATTTTTCCCAAAAATTGATCCCAACTGACCTGAAAAACGACCAGATTTTTTGTCGTTTTTCTGGTCTGTTGGGATCACTTTTCGCAAAAAGTACAAAAAAGTTTCGTGTAAAGCACACATCGGAGGAAAGAGCTCAGTAAGGCGGGGTACATGCAACAACCCGTTTTTTAATTGACGCAGAATAAGGAAGTTATTGCAAAATGTCTTACCTGAAGCCAATCTCCTTCGCAGTTATCTCCCCTGAATTTGGATTGGGGAGATCTCTGCCGGCACAGCTTGAGTTACCAGGATTTCAGGTAATTGATTTTTTTATTTTGATTTATTTTAAAAAAGTAAATATGCTTTAAGTGATGTTTTAAGAATATGAGGTGTCAGTTATGAATCTAAATAAAAAATATAATTGGATTTAAAAAAATGATTTCAGAAATATAAAATAAATCTACGATATCACGTGACATTCACCATGGTCACGTGATTTATATGCCTGCAGTGATAATGTAAGGCATTGTCGCTGTGTGGAGTTTGACCTGAAGCGAGGCAAATTTGTCCGTAGATTTACCCATCCCAGCATGCACAATCCCCACCGTGGTAGTGGGATTTTTAATTTTGGCAAGACGACGAGCACTTAGTTTGTGGATGCATTATACATATTAGTCTTAAAACATGAACTCTTTCTTAAACAAGTTGTCGCTTTGACAAATCTAAAACAGAAGCATTAAAACATTCAAAGGTGAAAAAGTAGTAAAGGCCCAGTCACACTACAGCGTATAGAGCCAGCGTATGAGTAACGTATCGTATATTTCGGAAAATTATCTACACGCACAACTTTTCAGCGTATGGTGTCATCTTAAGATCAAACAACGGTTATCAAAACAAAATTCCTAGCGTACCGTCGACGTATGAGTAGCGAACTCACTGCGTATTCCGACTTATGAGTAGCGTACATTAGCGTACCTTCCACGTAAGAGAAACGAGTGTGGAACGTCAACCTAACGTATGATGAGCGTAAACAAAAAAAGAGTATAAAATGTGTTTTTGGGGGCATGTAGAGACAGTTCCTGAAGTACCTGATCTTCATTTATCAATCCACCAATAAACTGGCCATTTGCACGGGAAAAAGAATGGTTCATTTTCAGAGATGCTTCAAATGCCAAAATTTGTACAAATTAAAATTTACACAAAAACATTGAGGCAAAAGGAGAAGATGCAGGTTACCACCATTTCCGTATTTTGCCCCATTGTTTTCTAAAGCTGTATTCACTCAGAGTCTTCAAGAAGATCGATGTTGAAGAAGAGGAAGAAAGAGAAGGAGACGATAAAATGAAGGAGAGGAGGAAGAAGAAGAAGAAGAAGAAGAAGAAGAAGAAGAAGAAGAAGAAGAAGAAGAAGAAGAAGAAGAAGAAGAAGAAGAAGAAGAAAAAGAAGAAGAAGAAAAAGAGGAAGAAGAAGAGTAAAAAGAAGAAGAAGAACTTCTACTTCTTCTTCTTCTACTGCTTCTACTTCTTTTTTCTCATTTTTTCTTGTCTTCATTCTTCTTCTTATTCCTCTTCTCAGGCCCGTAGGAACAGGGGGGCTAGGGGGCTAAGCCCCCCCCCAACCAATGTTGGCCAAAAATGCCGAATTTTCTTAATTTTACACGGAAAATTTTGCGAAAATCTAAATTAGCCCCCCCCCCCCAATATTCAGGACAAGGGCTTTAGCCCCCCCCCATATGAAATTGCTTCCTACGGGCCTGCTTCTTATTCTCCGTTTTCTATTTCTTCTTTTTCTTTCTCTCCTTCTTCTTTTTCGTTCGCTTTGTCATCTTCGTCGTCATCATCTTCTTCTTCTACTTCAGCTTCTTCTGTAATTTTCATCATTATCATTCATTTAAACTGCTAATTGTAATAAATTATTCAGATGTTGCAGCACAGCAACCTCCACATTTGCGTTGCTGGTACTCAACGTAGAAGAAGCATACTCGGCGTATGAGTAACGTACTTTCAGCGTACCCGACGTATGATAAACGTATGTTTAGCGTACCTCTAGCGTATTCAGCGTATGAGAAACGAATGACGAGCGCGAAATTCATACGCTGGCATATGCTGAAAATTTTTGTGCATGTTCAAAAATTATTTTGGCACTCAACGTACATCAGCGTATACCGATGAACCCCAGCGTATGAGTAACGTATAGCAACGTACCCTTAGCGTACCTCCAGCGTATTTCAGCGTATACCAGCGTATGCCCAAAAAATCCATACGTTACTCATACGCTGGCTCCATACGCTGTAGTGTGACTGGGCCTTAAATACTGATGATCAGAATTGTCGCCTTTTCGTGGCCGTTGTACATAACTCTGGAGCACGTTGCAACACTTGTGTGAACAACACTATTGAATTTAGACTAGAATTATCGTAAGATGCCCGAGAAAGTTTAAAAGATGAATAATTCGTATAGATCTGTCAATGCATAAGAGGAACAGGTAATTGAGACTAACACGAATCAAAGACAGATTGCATACATAATGTATAGGTAATATGCTAACGACCATTGTTGTTCTGTTGAAACCTCCAGTCATGATTTGATCAACTGTTAGTAGGTAGACCGGTGGATCGTAGTGTGGCCTGTCTGTCTGTATATCCGTCAATAACATATGAGCCGGGACCTGGAAAAACGTCCCTTATAACATTTGAGACAGCCGTGCTTCAAGATCAGGCTGTGTCTAGATGCAGTTTAGCAAGCATCCATGTTACTCTCAAATGGTTGCTACAGACCATGAGGAAGCTATTGCATTATTGCAAATCCGACCATGTAAAATTTGAATAGATAAATCACGGTGGGGATTGTGCATGATGGGATGTATAACGAATATGGAGTATACGAACAAATTTTGCCTCGCTTCAAGTAAGAAATTGTGCAATAATTTTCTTATTTCTGCTCCAATTTTCAAGCGGTTTGTTGCATGTACCCTGCATTAGTGAGCTCTTTCCTCGGATATATAACTTGTATGTAGAATCTTTGTACTTTGTCCAAAAATTGATCCCAACCGACCAGAAAAACGACAAAAAATTCAGGCCCTTTTTCTAGTCGGTTGGGATCGGTTTTTGAGGAAAGTACAGGGAAGTTCCAGATAAGTAATACATCTGAGAAAAGGGCTCAGTAAGACGGAGTACATGCAACAAACCGCATGAAAATTGATGCAGAAATAAGAAAGTTATTGCACAAATTCTTACCTGAAGCGTGGTTAATTTGGCCGTAGTCGTTACCATTTCGCTTTCTGGTCGGTTGGGACAATATTTCGGAAAAAGTATCATGAGTTATCTAATATGTCATACATCCGATGAAAGAGCTCGATAAAGCGGGGTACATGCAGCAAACCGCTTGAAAATTGATACAGAAATAACAGAGTTATTGCAAAATGTCTTACCTGAAGCGAGGCGAGTTGGCATCAAATTTTGTGCAAAAAATAGACTGAGTTTACCGTTATGTTTTTGATAAACCGTCGGTGTTGTTATAACATCTCGTAACTACGGGTTGATTCAAGCCGTAGTTACGAGATTTTATAACAACACCAACGAAATACTATTTATTTGTCCGAAATTACGTCACGGTTTACTTGATAAAATCGTTCCCTATTGTCGGTAGTCGTTATCCATCCCATCATGCACAATCCCCACCGTGTTAATACCATTTCATGCAAAGCCCCCTTTCGAATCGCTTGATTTGTCAAATCATGAAGATCCCTTGACATGCCAAAGAATCTTTCACTATCTTAAAAATGTTTGGTCCTCGTTTTGATATATCAGTTTTGCCTTGGTTCAAAGTGTAAAATATGTCGAGTTCAAAGATAACCAAGATAGAGATTATTACAATCAGTCGAGGAGACTTAAGATTATCAGAAGTTATCGTTCATACATACACTTAAATTATCGAATTCGATTGTATTTATCCGAATATCTTTAGGTCCGAATATAGGATGAGTTAGCCTGTGATACTAGAAACATGTGTTCATGCACGTAAACGATTTTACCCTTTCCCAAACGTGCAAATTTGAAGACGGTGCAGATGACAAAGGCTTTGTGTATAGTAGCGCAGATAGAATATTCAGGAAATATTTGAGACTAGCACTGACTAGATTAGACTCAGTATTATATAGGTTATGATTTTCTTTTATTACTTAACCATATAGGAGGGCGGTGATGTGTCGTAGGCACTACAAAATTTATTGTGCTTGAAAATGGACGAAGGAGCCTTTCGTCGATGTAATTCCGAAACCTCGTAACTCCAGTTTTCATCAATCAGGAGTTACGAGCTTTTGCGATAACACCGACATTGTGGCATTTGAGTCTAGCATTGAACAAGTCGGCATGGACTTGAACAAGTCGGCGTATATGCTTTTCTTCTATAGTCCCATTATTTCGTTAATGTAATAAAATCTTGATAGGCGAGCAGCATTTATCGTGACCAGTCTGTACTTATGTTCTATTCTGATGCCATAGGATTTAAAGACACATTTCCACATATATCACCAACAGTATTTTATACCGCATTCATGTTACTCAGTAACGCACAATTATCAATAATGTTTCTTCAGATCAGTTTGCTATGTGTCGCGTGTGTTGTAGATCCTCTGCTATACAGATTGGTGCCTCGTTCGGTATACTGGCCTCTGTACTGGAAAATGGTCCTTCTATTTCAATTCAATCCTGTAATGGTGAATTCCGTCAGTAATTGCTTATGTCCCTGCGCAATGAAAATAGAATTATGCCATAAATTTACATACAAAATACAAATAACTATGAAAGAAGTTGTCAGGACAATGTTCATTTTACCAAGTACTATTTCTTATAATGCGTCCAACTTACATGTTTATATTTTTGGGCGGTGGGTGAGAAAATGATACTGCTTTTTAACGGTAATCAAAAAGGAATATTTGGTCGATGTAAAAACTAATACATCTGATTTGTAATAAAGATTGGTCGTGTCGCACGGTACGTAATAATCATGTTTTATGGCGCATTCATGTTAATCAACACCGTTACATTTATCATTGAGATTACCCCTGATGCTGCTTTGCTGCACCGCGCATGCAATGCTTTTGGACCGTGGTGTCACAAAATTAATCAAATATCTCGAATAACGCCCGAAGTCCTACCAATATTCATGCATTATCGACATAGTGGGGGAGCTTATCCCAAAATACTTCACTTTGTGATACAAGCACCAAATTTGGCACAAATGTTGCTCAGAGTGTACTATTTTCAAAACAAATGGTATCCACGATGAAAAACCAATATGGCGGACATTTTCCAAGATGGCCGCCATCTCTTGAGGTAAAAAATCAGAAAAAAATACTTCATTTCGAGACACAAGCACCAAATTTGGCACAAATGTTCCCAAGAATATATTCTTTTCAAAACATATGGTATTCACCATGAAAAACCAACATGGCTGCCAAATTCTAAGATGGCCGCCATCCCTATATGTAAAGAAAATCAAGAAAATCCTTCTTTTTGAAGATACAAGCACAAAATTAAGCACATATGTTCATAAAAGTGCACTATTTTCAAAACATATGGTATCCACCTTAAAAATCCAACATGGCTGCCATTTTCCAGAATGGCCGCCATTTTCATAGAAGAAAAAAATCTGAAAAAAATCCTTATCTTTGAGATACAATCACCAAATTTGACACAGATGTTTCTTAGTGTGCACTGTTTTCAAAAAGCAAGATATCCATAGGTGAAATAAACCTTGTGGCCATTTTGCAAAATGGCCGCCATTTCTATATTCAAAATATTGGAAAATATTTCTTTTTTGTGATATAAGCACCAAATCTGGCACTCATGTTTCTCAAAGTATACCATTTTCAGACATAATGACTTCCACCAAGATAAAACAACCTCATAGCTGCCATTTTCCAAGATGACTGCCATCTCTGTAGATCACATATGGGTCAAAATAATTTCCTATGTTATAAGCACGATTTTTTCAAGTTTTTGTGGATCAATTATTCTTTGTGAAATATGATATCTTACATAGCCATATTTTTGTCATAACGTGATAAAGACTATGACAATTTATAGCAAAATTGTTCTTGTGCTCAATAACAAAATGATTTCCAAATTTGACGGACTAACTAGAATTCACTGTTAACCAAACAATTTTGTCAGTATTGCTGTTCTTGTGAAATTGTCTTGGTCAAAATTTTCACCATGGTGTGTTAAAGAACTACTTGGCTACCCCTTTAAAATACATTCCTTTAATCTATAATTGACGATTTAATACAAATAAAGCCATAATTATGTATCAACAACTTTTAAAATATTAAGCTGCAATTTAGTGTCATTGGGATCATTTTGTAGATCTTTCAAATATTTGAATCTTTTAAAATTGTATACAGTTATCTCACAAATTTTGCAGCAGCATTGTTAAAGTTTCACGGCAGATAATATGAACGGTATTTTGAAGAACATATAATTTAAGAAACATTTGTGCGAAATGGGGGCTTGCATGACAAAATCAAAGACCACTATTTAGACTTTTGCAAATGTGGACTTATTTGAAATCAACAAGGTGTTTTGACTTTCCACGTCGATACCATGCATTTAAAGAATGTATGTTCTACGAATTATATGTGACTATATATCAAAGTATACGGTAAGGAATATTTTGTTCGTGAACAAAATTCGTCAAATACATGTATATCTAAAAAGGCCCAAAACTGTTTTTACATAGAATGTTAAGCATTATTAATTCCCTATTGAACTGACAACAGGGTTCGTTGTTTATTTTCTATTTTAAGAATATGGAAAACTATATCATTCTAGCTATCATCATTTGATGTTCATTCTTTCAGAATTGTATTTAAGGCCTCTCAGCCCATTATATATTTTGTACAGAATAACGATATACATAGAATACGTGGAACGAATAAGTTACTTCCTTTATATTGCAGAAATAATCTATATTTTGTATTTCATAGTTTGTAGTTTATGATTTGTCATTGGCCATGAATAACCCGTGTCTTTAATTTTATACCAAGACAACTATTTTGGTGGGAAGCAAACTTTTTACGATGACAAAGCTTGTTAAGAGATTACTTCTTGATGTTTCAATGACAATTTATGTAGGATTGAACACCACAAATTTGGCTATATTGAATTATATTTCAATACTTGTATAGATGATAATCGAAATGGCCACCATATAGGCCTATTAAAATGTCAGCTGTTTTGTCTTCACCTACAAGAATAGTATTCCATGAACATAGGAATGCGCTATTACCATGCAGAAACTTTTATGTGCATTGCAAAAAACAAAATGGTAACACATTTAGTTACAATCCTCTCAAAACACGACAGCAAAAAACATAACTGACATAACCCAAACTAAACGTTACAACTGCTTTGCAAATGTTATCAAAGTCAGGTTATACATGATTTTTTGAAGAAATATGTTGTAATGAATGTCAAAATAAATGTTGAAGTAAGGCGAATTGAAAACTAGATTATCTACATGTATATACGTACTAAAGCCATTTTGAAAAAAAAGGAAGCAAATTCCGATACCTCACGTATGATAACATATTTTACAAAGAACATCTACTCCACAAAAAAACGTTTGTGTAAAAAATCTGTTTTTTACATCGAAAATGTTTTTTACCCATATTGAGATCTATATATAGATGGCAGCCACCTTTGAAAATGACAGCCATGTTGTTGTGTTTTCACAGTGGATACCATAATTTTTGAAAATGGTACACTCTTAGGAACATGTGTGCACACTTTAGTGCTTATATCAAAAAAAGAAGCATTTTCTAATATGTTGAGTTACAAAAATGGCGGCCATCTTGGGAAATGGCCACAAGATTTATTTCACGATGGATATCTTGCTTTTTGAAAACAGTTAACTCTAAGAAACATCTGTGTCAAATTTGGTGATTGTATCTCAAAGATTAGGATTTTTTCAGATTTTTTTTTCTTCTATGAAGATGGCGGCCATTCTGGAAAATGGAAGCCATGTTGGATTTTTAAGGTGGATACCATATGTTTTGAAAATAGTATACTTTTATGAACATGTGAGCTTAACTTGGTGCTTGTATCTTCAAAAAGAAGGGTTTTCTTGATTTTCTTTAAATATAGGGATGGCGGCCATCTCAGAATTTGGCAGCCATGTTGGTTTGTCATGGCGGATACCATATCATTTGAAAAGAGTATATTCTGGGGAACATTTGTGCCAAATTTGGTGCTTGTATCTTGAAAAGAAGTATTTTTCTGATTTTTTTACCTCTTGAGATGGCGGCCATCTTGGAAAAATGGCCGCCATATTGGTTTTTCATCGTGGATACCATTTGTTTTGAAAATAGTACACTCTGAGCAACATTTGTGCAAAATTTGGTGCTTGTATCACAAAGTGAAGTATTCTGCCACTTTTTGGACTTAAGCTCCCCCACTAACAGGGTTGTATAGGCAGAAGTAGCAGGCAATGATCGGAATGCAGGTACACTATTTCATTCTTTTGACGCATGATAAGGATGACAATGTCAGCAAGACAAGATTTACAAGCTCTTAAAATCTTTGTGAATGGAAGATTTGAAGATCTTAAACGTATGAATCGATTGCTTTAATGCGGATTGGGTAGCATAACATCAGACTGCTTGTAAGATAGACCAGATAGTGCTGACCTTGTCATAATTATGCTGCTTGAAAAAAGTCCAGACAATCCTTAGAACGGCATAATAAGGGTTAACCTTTACATGACATTTAGAAGCCCCCTTGCAGCTTTACAAACGGAGCCCACATGTTTACATAGATACAGTTTGTTTATATGATCATTATGCACATTTCAGCACGATAACTTTCAGAGCCGTGACATATCTATGTTACGTTGATCTGATATGTGACTACGTCAATCAACAACGTCTCTCGTGCATTTATCGCACCTCACCACGCGCTGCAGAGCGTTTTACAAAACGTATGGCCGTCTTTTTACGTTAAAAATAATTTCAGCACTTGCAGTGATATAAAATTTATGCATTTCTGGAATTAATGGTAAATTACTTAACCCAAATTGCTCCAAACGCCAAAAACATTTTGTGGCAAAACGGAAACTTGTCAGAAGTGGGATTCGGACCCACGCCGGGAGAACCCGACTGCGACCTGAACGCAGCGCCTTAGACCACTCGGCCATCCTGACTCTTATCTATGCAATTTTCATGGTTTATTGTAAATACAGCAAAGTATGATATTATCTTTACTCTTTTGTTTTATTGTCTCCATCCTACAAATAGGTGCAAATCATATCGATGTGTGATAGAGCAGCTGGAGGCTCGGATTAGATATGGTCGCTTTTCAACGAAAACCTCATAACTGCAGCTTGTTTTAAGCTGCAGTTACGAGGTTTTCGTTGAAAAGCAGCGATATGGTGGTAGTGCTAGTGATAGAAATACCAAGAATCCACAGTTAGGACGTCGCGCACGCTATTGGGGAACTTTTCAAAAAACGTTACCCTCTGCGATTCATAACTGAATTTTGCAAGAACCATTTTCTTTCCTAAAACTTTGTTATATTTCAAAATAACCGTAAAACCATGATCTACTTCAATGACATACTCTTTTCAGGTTATTAGTTTGTATAAATTTGCTAGAAAGACTTTTAGTTCGCAAATTCGGCGAAAAAACGCGTGTAACATGTAACATAAATTTTCAACGGCGACGGATATTTATAAACAACTTTGCGATTAAGTAACGTCAAACACATTGAAAAGTATATTATATGACAGTGGAAATGCTGTAGAATGTTTTGCCGAACGGAAATCAAATTTCGATGTCGATTACGCAAATAAGCCCAGTTTGTTCACCAAAAATCGCAGTGTAACAATTAGAATTACGTCGCAGAAAAAATGAAAATTTCGTTTGATATTTTGTGAATTAATGGCTGAAATGCAACAAAACTTGATACAAGAAATATTATTTTTCTCTATTTCTATAATATATACAAGAAAATTAGTTGGCATAATAAACGAAGCATTAATGATATAAAATGCGTGTGGACAGAAATTGTTTCAGGTCGTTGAAAACCCTACTTTTTTACCCTTTGGAGTTTAAAAAATACCGGTTCCCTTATTCATACAACAATTTAATTTCAATATGGAAATATTATTTTTTTCTTGATTGTCATATCAAAATTTCAACGCAAAATAATAAAACGTAAAAAAGATGTTCAAATTTGTTCGTGTGGACAGAAATTTTATAAACGTAAACTTTTATTAATTGGCGTAGCCTTAAAAGTGTCTATTTGGCGCATTTTAAGACGAAAATAAAACGAATCAAAGAGGCGTTAAAGCATAAAAAGTGCAAAAGACAGAAATGGTTGAGATTTTCTTAAAACACGGTCTTGTCTTTTTAAATCACATTAGTTTGTAAAGAGAGTAAGCATTAAACGCACAACACAACCGTCTACGTAAAAACTTAAACGTTCCGCAATTATTAGAATAATGACGTTCGCTAGTTTGACGTTACATTTAGTTCCCCAATACCGTGCGCGACGTCTAAGGTGCTCCAGTCGCCGCGATATGATTATAGTTGTTGAAGTGGCATTAAACCCAAATTAATCAATCATTCATTGTCCTTAAAATATAACCATAGACAAGAATGTACCGTTCTTTGGCATTGCATCTAATAGTAAATGATTTTATCTAGTAAACACTGACGTAATTTCGGACAAACAATAGTGTAATCGTGGGTGTTGTTATAAAATCTCGTAACTACGGCTTGATTTAAGCCGTAGTTACGAGATTTTATAACAGCACCGATGGTTTGTCAAAACATAGCTGTAAACCCAGTCTATTTTTTGCATAAAATTCATTGCCATTGGTAATACAGATATGATATTATTTTTGCTAATTTGTTTACAGTATTCTTTCGGATCAGTTCCTATCACACACAAACAGCCTATCAGTGACATCAGCATTTTGTTCCTTTTACCCTTTTCAAGGAGAAATGATTGTACAAGTTTCAAGTTTCTTTATTGTATGAGACAATGATTATCATGTACATAGCCTTTGGGTAAAATGACGAATGCATGATGGAAGGTAAAATGGCTATGTGTTCCGAAAGATAGATTTTAAAAAGGCAAAGGCTTTTTTATAATAAGTCACCCATATTTAAAGGGCCAGCCAGTTTTGGCTTATGAGACACTCTCTTCTGTATTCTCAGTACCTCCCGATTCCCCACTCATGATGCCGGGCGTCTGGTAGAAATAGGTCTACGGTAGTCATTACTCTAACTACTAGTAGCTAGCGGCTCACCAATCGGTCACTTCATTCACTAACCCGGCATGTATATCTGATAGATTTGGTTTGGCATCTATTAATAAATTAGAAAAAAAAAACAACACTTTACACACGGTTAGGAAACTACAGAGACAGAGCCAATGGCTCTGCCGCTTAAATCCTCTGGGGCGCTTCCGGCCATGTGTGGCTCTGTCTCTGGGAGCACGATTTTTGGACAAAAATAGGTGAGTATTCAACTTTGTTGTTCAATAATTTTCTTTTTGTGCTTAAAAGCGAAAAAACGGGAATGTCATGCTCCCCTTAGACCATTTATCTGTCTGTTCTAATTCTGTGGGCTTCAAAGTCGGCAGAATTTTCACAGGATCATCGTCGTCGTGAGTCGACCCTATGTGATTTTTTCTTGTTTACATCGTGCATTTATGTACATTCCAACGGTAAATAGCCAATTGCCGAAGGCAAAACACGTTATATACTAATCGAGGGATACTCTCTATTAGACACCCCTTTCCCATGTCACAAAACCTTAGAAATGATTGGCAAAAATAAAATTTGAGCAATTTCTATCGGTGGCTCTGTCTCTGGCGGCTGGTTCTGTCTCTGGCGGCTGGCTCTGTCTCTGCGTGCTAACTTTGATAAATTTAATCCATCACAGAATTCGTGTCGAAGCCTTATTGACTCACACACTGAATATATCATATTGCGTATGGCGAACGTTTCAGTCATTGATTAAACGCTTTCCAAAACATCAAAATTTCGGCGCTGTTCAATTTCAAGCTACTACATGCGACAAATTAGGTGTTGACGAAGAAACATTTTGCACCAATGTAATTCGACATATTTCCAATTAATCTCTCCAAAACAAGACATTGGTCTGATGCATTGCGAGAAAAGAAAATATTAGTATGTAGTTGCTTGAATGCCAGTATATGGGAATTTCTAAGTGGTCTGACAGGTTTGACAATATTTTGAGGAAGAGGGACGACTACTTTATCATTGACAACTTTATAGAATCTAAACAGCCGTAAGTCAATACGGCGAAAATCTGATCTTCTCCAATATAGGTTGTCTAACATAGCGGAGACACTGAATGTGGGACCATAGCATCGCATGGCCCAGCGAGCTGCTCCCCGCTGCACATATTCAATCTGGTTAATCAATGTTCCCGAGTGGTGAGCGGACTGCAGTCCATGCTGCAGCGCAGTATTCGAGCTGGGGCCTGACAAGCGGTTATTCCATGAAAAGTCGTTTGAGATTGTAACACCTAAATATTTTGCTGAGAAGACAAGTAGTTAGCCTAAGTGTATTATGTAGAAAGTACAGTGTCTGTAATTGTGTCTTTCTCTTGGTAAACTGTATGACTTGGCATTTTGGCAGGATTAAAAGACATGTCCAAGTCTGATTCCCATCTCTCGAACTTGAGTAGATCCTGTTGTAAGAGGCTGGAATGGAATGTGATAGTTTGTGGCATGTCAATGATAGTGTCATCACCAAAGAGACGTACTTTAGAGCATTGTACATATTCATGGAGGTCATTGATATAGATAAGGAATAGTAGGGGCCTAAGACCGAACCCTGAGGCACACCTGAAGGAACTGGTATGATGCAGGACATGGATCTATTGACCAACACTGATTGTGTCCTATTGTCTACAAAGGCTTTGATCCATGCCAGAGTGTGACCTATAATGTCATAACAATGTATTTTTGACACTAGTTTCTCATAATTTACCATATCAACCGCTCTTTTAAAATGTAATAGGATCAAGTCATCTTGGCTTTATCTTCATTTATGAACTGGAGGACATCATCTACCAAGCCCAAGAGTTGGGCCAGACAGTATCTTTTTCCCCAACAGCCGTGCTGTAAGTCGCAGAATATGTTTTGTCGAAGTGTTTAGCTATACTAGATGCACTAATATGTTCAAGTTGTTTGCATAAGATGCAAGTGAGAGAGATCCGGCGAAAATTGGCTGGGTTGGACTATTTTTGAATACAGGGGCGACGTTTGCCTTTTTTCCAAATGCTCGGTAAAGAATTGGTCTCAAGAGATTTCTTAATCCAGCTGTGTTATGATAGGCGCAAGTTCCTTGGCACAATTCTTTAGTATAATTGGTCTTAAGGAGACTATGGAGAGCGCCCACGTGACTTTTTCGAAATGTTTATTATGCGGCTACCGCTTTTCGTAGACTAGATTTGGTAACTAGCATTCGAATATTCTCGGTTCTTATCGTTACTCAAGAACCCCTCGAATGTATTACAGTTGCCGGCATGAGAAGATCCTGCCCATATCACTGCGCAAGGTAATGCGGTCACAACAACGGAAGCAGACCAAACAACTATTTAAATCTACGCCAGAAAAATATTTGAAACAAACAACGTTCAAACGTCGATTGTATCCTCGTAAATGTCACAAAATTTTACCAGATAAAATAATTGATGTGATTTACCGATCATTGACAGAATATTTCACTTGAATTATAACGTTAGCTAAAGGGTTGAATTGTTTTGGTGACGTCATTTACGCGCGTCTACTTTCACGTTCAATATGGCGGTCACTGTATTACGCTCGAGATCATGTTGCAACCACGTTCCAACGCGGCAAAAGGTTGCAAACAGTCTCGAGGGTCGCGATTGGGTAACTAGGCCAGGTGTCCTAGGCTGACTTCGATTGGCACTATAGCTCGCGAGGACGGGAACCATTATTGGGAACCAGCGCTGTTCCGTCAATTGAATTCCTCCCCGTTCTGAGTCAGCCAATCAAAATCTTTGTTTACCTCGACACTGATTGGTTCGCTGTTATCCGAGGTGTTCCGAATGACGAAATGGCGGGAATGGTCGGACCACACTTTTTCCGGTGGTCGGACTATAGCTCGGGCCATTGCTGTTCGATTGGAGCTATAGTTGCGGAAATGACGTCAATAGCTCGCACTATCGGTGTTCGGTTGGAGCTATCCTCTGAATGATCCGAGCTATAGTCCCAATCGAAGTAAGCCCTAGTCAATGGAAATAAACCGGACATAAAAACAAAATAAATGGCGGACCATTTGGTCGACTGAAGAATGTTGACAGTTGATTGTTCTTTATTCTTTGCCTTCGGTTGAAAGATACGAACTTCATGGCGTTTTAAATCTTCGGCTAAATGGAGTATTATCGCTTGCCATTGTTGAAGGGTCATCAAATATCCAGACTACGACGAGGCGGGCAAAAAACAAGACAGTTTCGACGAGAAAAGTTGCGAGGTTTGCGAGTTAACTGTTACTTCCACTGCCAACAGCTTCTACTACGCAAATACTGTCATTACGGGACTTTTAGACGAGAAAATATTTAGAAGTCATGGACACGTAAACCATAGATCACGAAGAATACAGCTGATTACGGATTTTTCGATAGGAAACGAAAGTGATTTTTGTGGGTTTGGGAAGTTTCTAGTTAGCCGGTCCCCATACTAAATGGTTGCCAGTAAAGTGACAAAATAAAGTAATTTTTCATCAATAAAGAGGAAAATGAGCAGGGGTGTGGGGGCAGCAGCCCCCAAACAACTTCCTAGTCAATAGGGACCGGTATACTAGATGTGTTCCTAGTAATTTAAATAATTTTGAGAGACTATTCCAATGGCAATGAATTTTGTGCTAAGAATAGACTTGGTTTACCGTTATGATTTGGTAAACCGTAGGCATTGTTATGAAATCTCGTACATACGGCTTGAAATCCCCAACCCTATGTTGTGGGTAGTAATTTAAATAATTTTGAGAGAATATTCCAATTGCAATTAATTTTGTGCTAAAAATAGACTTGGTTTACTGTAATGTTTTGGTAAACCGTCAGCATTGTTATGAAATCTCGTACCTATGGCTTGAATCGACAAGCCGTAGTTACAAGCTTTTATAACAACATCCACGATTTTCTATTGTTTGTCCGAAATTAAGTCACTGCTTGCTAGATAAACTCATTCCCTATTAATCAGATCATCTACCTACAACACAGGGTTTTATGGAAATTTAATATTTTGTTTTTTGAGAATTCAATACCCCTTTTCAGCTCTGCCAAGATTGAAAAGTCTATAAAGAAACATTGAAAGAGTCTATAAAGAAACATTGAAAGAAAAGAAGTTACTGATTTTCATGATCTTCTCCTTTTCTTTCATTTTTTCTATCCTTTGCAGTTATAAATAGTTTTACAGAGATGCAGAATAGAGGCCTCCGGAGCAGAGGTGATATAGGCTTACTTCTTTTAAGATATGGTCAGTCATGGCGAAGACCGTCGGACCGGCAGACATGTCTGATGAAATTTCCCTCGGTCTGATAATTTTTTTGCTAATGTCAGTCCCACTGTCTGACATTGATTTTGACCTGTAAGCTAGAGAATGATAGTTCGGACTGACAAAATTTCATTTGGTCTGACAGGTAACTCATTACTGTCAGACCGAATGTCTGACAAAGATTTGTTGTTCTTCGCCATGTCTGTATGGTTTATCATTTATAGTTCAGCAAACTCTATCTTGTTGGTAGTCATTAAGACCATCTCCTCAAAAATATTTAAATGAGTACATACAACATAGGGTTTGGAGTTCAAATTCCTAAATTGTCCTTTACCCAGAGCAACAGATGAGAGCGTGTGAAGACATTCTAAATTTTCTATTTCAAATCCAAACCCTATGTTGTGGTTACTCGACGAGACGATTCTAAAGAGTACCCACAACACAGGGTTTGATGAACATTTAGTGAAATTGTTCATTTTGAAAAGCTATTCACTCTCTGTTATCTATTGCTCTGCTGATATTTACAATAATTTTGATGTTTGCAACTACTTTCAAATTTCAACTTGTATTCTCAGCCTACTATTCACACTAAAATATTTCAAACTGACTGTCATTGCAAGCTTGCTTGTCATCTATCATTGAGACATCTGCCAGATGCTGTTACAGTCAGCACTAGTTATATATAAATATCAACATTGGAAGAGTTCATTTTGAGCAATTTCTTTCCTTTGCCTACTTTATTTTAATTAAGAACACACTAGATGAGCAACAAAAATCTGATTTAAATCAAAACTGAACAAAATCGGATGAGTCAAACTCCTGATATGTCAATTAATTTTGACAGGCCCTATGGCTTCGACACAATGCATGTTGAGTGTGTGGACTGTTACATTTAACCCTTTCCCAAACAAGATCTGGTTTTGATGTCCTGTTAGAATTGGCAAAGGAAAACATTGACACAAAAGAAGAAAGTGCTGATAATCAGCACTTTCTCCTTTTGTCCCAATATTTTCTGAGATATTTTTAGAACAAATCCTCTCTCTGTCAACATCTATTTTGTCATCTTTGGCAGCTTTTGGATTGGATCACCCTAAAATTTTGCCGTTTGGGAAAGGGTTAGAGCTGTGATCCATAATGCATTATTTTTGCATTATGTTTGCTTGATATTCATTTGCATTGAATTTCCTATTAAAGGAGCAACTTGCATTTATTCATTGCAATTTGATTGGCCAAGTTGAAATCAAGTCCACAATAGTCTTTTTCATTTGTCACTTTTGTAATCGGTATTATTTTATTGTTTTTTGGGTTTTTTTTTATATTTTGTTACCATTGACTGATGATGATTTCCTGAATAAAGTTGTTAAACTGATTTATGACTTGTGTTAGTTGGTACATTCTGTGAACGTTGGTTCAAAGAGTGTATTCAGTGCCTCTAGTTTGTTTGTATACATGAAAAACAAAGTTGTCTGTATATTATGATTTTGATTGATACCTGCATGTGCAGATCATGGGATGGGGCCTGGTCCCCTCAAACTTGTAAAAAAGGCTAATCAAAGTGAATTTCAGGAATTTTTCATGCACCAATGCAGTCAGTCCTTGAAAAGACGACCCCCTCTAGGAAAATTGTCTGGATCCATGCATGGTCTGTTTATAAATGCTACATTCATTCGTGAGGCACTGTATTGATCTGATTTCACCCCCTTAATCTATTCACATGCAATGTCTCTTTTTGACTCCCTAAAAGGTAATGGCTTTGGAAAACATTGTGGATAATGATGAAATTGCTTGTGACAAGCAATTTTTTCATTTCCCATAATGTTTTCTTCCTATAAGCCAAAAACATGCGAGATTTAATTTAGTTGAAATTGTCGTCTAGAATATCTTTGAATTTGGACAAGCAATTTTGTTGTTTGGTAAGGGATTAATTGGATGATTGGAAACTGGATGTGTGACCAATTGCATGATCACGGTTCGAGTAGTTCCATTGGAAGCTGAATAACGGCAATGATACTCATTAACTCTTTCCCAAAAAAGACCTTGATTTGATTTCCTGTACAGAAAAAGCATTGGAAAAGATTGAGACAAAAGAACAAAATGCTGATGACCAGAATTTTCTCCTTTTGGCCCAATCTCTTCTGTGTTGCAGTATACACATTTTCTACTATTGATATCACCTATCATGTCAACTGCAATACCTGAGGCTTTGAAATTTGAGCATGTTAGAATTTTGCTGTTTGGCAAAGTGTTAATAAGGTAAAAATGTTGTTAAAATGACCAAATCAATGCCCCAATGACAGATGAAATCTATCAAAAAGAGCTGCATGGAGAGTATTCCAATTGTTGCAGTCAGCATTTTCTCCTTTTGCCTTAACCCATTACCACACAGTGACGCCCTTTGACACCCACAAGATTAAGGCTCAAGAAAAAATTTTGGAAAATGAAGAAATTGCTTGTGACAAGAAATTTCTTCTTCCACAATGTTTTCTACCATGTTAAATTCCATGTATCTGAATAGTGAATAATCTGATATTGTTGTCTGCAACACCTATGAATTTGGAAGTCTATCTATCATTTTGCCGTCTGGTTAATAGGTTAATATTATCTGAGCATTTACATGTGTAATGGAAAGGGATTGGGAAAATATTGAGACAAAAGAAGAAATTGCTGATGGTCATCATTTTCTCCTAAATTGCCCTATAATATTTCTAAGGAAATTAATATTATAGAAAATTCCTGTCTAGTTTTGTCATCTGCAGTGTCAATTGAATTTGGAACTGCCCAAAATTTTGCCGTTTGGGAATGGGTTTTAAAAATCATTATAGATTTAATCGCCTGTGCAGCATCTTGACCCTTTCCCAAACGGTCAAAATTTAGACTATATCAATTCAAATGCTGCTGAAAACAACAAAATGGCTGTAGATGAACATGAAATGTGTCCATTGTTGTACAGAAAACATTAAGACAAAAGGAGAAAATGCTGGTTATCAGCATTTTCTTCTTTTGTCTCAATGTTTTCCAAAGCCTATCCTCATAGGAACATCAAAAGCAGGTCTTGTTTGGGTAAGGATTAAGTCCAGAAGACCAGAACAGTCAAAAATTCTGCCATTTACAAAAGTTCATATGGTATCGACTCCGAATCTCAATCATTAAGTCCCTTGTTCGATCCCCAGTTGCAGCAAATATCCTCTCCGACATTGTCTTCCAACATTGACTGGATAATCTATTTTGGAGAGCAGCTGGGAGCTCAGAGAGGATGTTGTGGTGATAATGCTGATAACATAGGATTTGAGTGCATCATTGTAAGAAAATATTGAGGGAATAGAAGGAAATGATGATGATCATCTTTTTCTTCTTTTTTCTCAAACATTCTTCAAAACCAGATCTTGTTTGGGGAAGGGCTAAAGAAGATGAACATTCAAGGATAACATCGCCATCTAGTTCTAAAAAAAACACCCTGGCAGCCCTATTTAGGGGATTAGCAAAACATTAAAGGAAAAGAAGAAAAAGTATATTGCAATCAGATCATTCTTTTAAATTTTTTTATTAGCCATTATAATGTACAAACTTCCTGCTTATATGTGACCTGTCACGCTAAAAGGGACCTTGGAAGAGTGAACCGTATCGGTCAGTGTCAGTCTGCACAGACTGGTTCTTGTCGGTACTTTTCATTCTGATGTAATTTTCTGAACCTAGAATATTTAAATCCTATCTTACATGTCAAATTTTCAAAAGAAAGCATCTGGTTGACCTCTGCTGAGTCTTGTACATAATTTCTCAAAATTTTGTTTTCAGTAAGGGACATATCAGAAGGTCCCTTTTAGCATGACAGGTCACGTGTCTTAAAGAGACTAAAACTAATAAGTCAAAAATGCAAATAGATTAAAGAGTATGATACTTTTCATGAAATTTCATCATCTTGGAAACGACAAAGCCAAAAATCAAGTTTTGAATTACAAACAAATCATTTGAAATGCATTGGCAGAATAAAAATAAAAATAAACTTGGTGTACAGTACATGTATAAATTGATATATAGTCAGTGTTTTTATAAAATCTTGTAACTGCAACTTCAATCAAGCTATAGTTGCAAGTTTTTTAATACGATTACAACCAAGAATTACTGTTGTTTTTCCAAAATTATGCCAAGGTTTACTTGATAAATTCGAGTCCTATTCGCGTTCCTTTTAGCAGATGCATTTGCAGATAGCATTCTGTTTAGAACTAATAAATTTTCACACAAGGTCACATTATAAAACAAGTTGCCTCAGATATCATTAACATCTTCCTCAATCCTGTCTATTGATTAGCTGTCGAAGAATGAAATACTGCAAGCTGTTTGCCAAGTTGTTTTTAGCATTCAATTGTACACAAACACCATGGGCAGATCTAGAGGGGGTCCGTCGGTCCGGACCCCCTGGCATTGGCAGAAAATTGAATTTTGACTATATAAATTTAGTGTAACGTTCCATAATTACTACATTTTAAACCATGATTTGGACTTGAATCCCCCTGGAAAAAATATTGGGCTTGGACCCCCCCCCCCCCCCGATAAAAAAATCCTGGATCCGCCCTTAAACACTGTACACCACGAGACTGTCAGACGCCAGATTCAGTTTCTTTCTGTTGAACTAAAATGTACATTTGATCTTCTGTGGATAAAATCACAGAGCCAATGAGGCCTTCCAATGAATCCATCGCTTTAATAATGATAGCGAGTTCTGACGAAAGTCCCATCCTAAAATTCACCATTTTTTTTTTTAAATTACAGCAAATTAGAGACACTCTGGAGCTCATAGAGGACAACGCAGTTCAAAATATTTCATGTTTCCATCATTCTCGTGTGTAGGAATTGATCCCAATCCAAATGTGTGCTCGTCGACTCTCATTTGATTGTTTGTAGTCTACTTTTCCTTGACGATTTAAACCGAGAACATGAACTTCACGTGGTCTGCTTAGTCTTTTCTATGTCGAATTGTCTGTCGTCGGCAAATATCGATCTGTTGTATTTGTATGCTGAGTGATTGCTGACCGCTGTAGCAACAATAATCGCGAAATTGTGATAAATGGGTCGAGTTTTGTTGGGGACGAATAATTTTGAAACCGGAAGCCAACCAAGGATGTTTGTTTTGCGGAGTCTTATGCCAAATGTTCGATTTTGACTTTCTGAATTTAACAAGATTACTTTTGTTCATGAAGACGCTTTAATGTTCAGACTTTATTTTTGCATTGAAATTGACAAATAAATCGTTTTTACAAAAATATAATGATTCAGTGTTAAAAATAAAAGCAATTGCTGGAAAAAATACAAATTTATTTTTTTAGAAGTACCTCACATAATTAAGGAAAGTTTGGACAGCGCCCACGTGACTTTTCATTTGGAACATCACGGACATTTCTGTCGAACCTAGACTGGTTCCCTGTCCCTAGATCTATCGATCATATTGGGACAGGAACGGTATAATAAAAATATACGGTTTTCTGTATATTTTTTTGGAGGATCTGATTGGTTGATTTTTTTTTTGGCGTGAGTGACGTATTTTGATCATGGTTAGGCGGACGCTAAAATGAATTCGTAAAGCGTTTCGGAGACGCTGTTCAAGAAAGCTTGCAGTCGACGAAAACTGGATTAAGTAGTCTAATGAGTTAACTCTTTCCCAAACAAGTTCTGGTATTGACTTCCCTATCTAGATCTCTGCAGCAGCTTTGAAATTAGATCAGTCTACCCTTTTCTCTGGTTGGCGGAGGAAAAGCATATCGTCGGTGTTAATGCAAAACCTCGTATCTCGTTTTGGCAAACTTTTAAGGGGGAAGAAAGAACTTTAATAACTTTTCCGGAACTGAAAGGTTTTACTTGAAATACGTACACATGTTCACATAAAATATGTCATTAATATTGATAAATCAAAATATTCTAAAACCTGAAAGAATTGTCTAAATCGGACTTATAAAATTTTACTTTTAAAATCGCAAAAATGGACATACAAGGTTTTGCATTTACATCGACGATATTGTGGTCGCAATTAAAAGTAAAAAAAAAATCTTATTAATGGCAGTTTGTTATCAAAATTTCCTTGTTGACAGGAGAGAGGAAATGAGAAGAATTTTTTAATTCATATAGATCTACATGTCTTAACCTCACAACTAAGAATAAGACTTGATCAAATTGTCGTTTTCAAATTACATTAAAAGTGCTTCGTCTTTTCTAAAACATATATTTTTTGTGTATCAAAACCCATTATTTAACCATTCTAAAAAAATCTTTTTTTTTTTTTTTTTTTTCATTTTTAATCATAATTTCATAAAAATGTTTGGATTCAATTTAGAAAAGAATCACTTCACGAGATTCTGAGTCGGGAATAATAGGTAGTTTGTATCAAAATTATTTCGCAGTGGTATTAAACGACAACATTTCAGAATAGTCCAAATTCAAAGATGTTGCAGACGACATATTCAATTGAATGAAATTCAAAATTTGTTAATCATTTTGGGTAGAAAACATTGTGGGAAATGAAGAAATTGCTTGTGACAAGCAATTTCTTCATTTTCCACAAAGTTTTCCAAATCCATTTTCTTGTGGGGAGTCAAAAAGAGTCACTGTGTGGTAATGGGTTAAGGACGAGATATATTTTCACACTTCAGTGTTAAGGGATAAACATATGGTAAACTACTTTTTAAATTTAATTGTTTATCTAATAATTGGACACACTCTGTTACAGTACATCAAAGACAGATAGTATGACAAAGGATCAGATCGATTTTATTGCCCTTAACCCATTCCCACACTTTGGCTCTTTCTAACTCAACACTGGAGTTGCAGGCGAAAAAATACATTGCTATCAAAAGCGTATTTTTCTATGGTTCTTTTTCTATAGCGTAAATTGTCTTTCTGGGTAGAAAACATTTTCGGAAATGAAGAAAATTAATTGATTCCAAAATGTTTTACGCGGTCTTTATCTTTTGGTGCACCGAAATGCGTTGTTGTGTGATAATGGATTAAAACTCTTTTCCAAACAGTAAAATTCTAGATCTAATAAAGATCCCGGGAAACGGGTCGTCATTTCTTTTCATTTTTTCTTTAGGCATACAAAGATTAAAAACATGAGCTGTGATGTAGTCTATATAGATCTAGATCTATAAAATATGAATTAAAAAAAGAAACATTGGCAAATAGTCGATTTGTGTAAGGCCCAATGTCGTCCTACATTCATTCAAAACGCAGTCTTTGTGGCATACGTGACATTATTTTACACTTGACTCAACAAGATTGAAAGTTGCAGCAGACGACAAAAAAATTTGTTGACTTATTGAAATGAATATGATGGGATTTTTCCGGTGTTGTAAGATTTTACTTATCGTGAAAAATACACTGATAATTTAATCATCCAATCAGATCAAAGGAAAATTTGTAAACGACCCGTCTTCATACATAGAGAAGACGGGGTACCAGTCTATGTCGAACCATACCAAATGTTTATTGTACGGCTACGTAGAGTGGATTTAGTAACTAGGCCAGGTATACCAGTCAATGGAAATAACCGGAAATAAAAACAAAATAATGGCGGACAATTTATCGACTGAAAGGTGTTGAAAGTCGATTGTTCTTTATTCTCTGCCTTCGGTTGAAAGATACGAACTTCATTACACATTTAAATCTTCGATTAAATGGAGCATTATCGCTTGCCGTTGTTGACGAGTCATCAAATATCCAGACTACGACGAGGCGGGTCTAAAACGAGACAGTTTCGACGGAGCAAAGCTGTGACAGTGAAGTCTTCGAGTTCCACTTCCACTACGTAAATACCGTCACCACAGGACTAATAGACGTGAAAATATTTACAAGTCATGGACATGTAAACCATAGATCACCAAGAATACAGCTGATTACGGATTTTTCGATAGGAAACGATAGTGAATTTGTGGTGTGTTTTTTTAAAAAAAAGAAAGTCTACCAAACACAAAGTGAAACGAGAGTTGAAGACCCATTTATTATTATCATTATTTTTTTTTATTTTTTTTTTTTTTACACTAACCCTTTCCAGAACGACAAATTTTTAGGGTGGTCAAATATCAAAAGCTGATAAAAGACAGCAAAATGAAGTTAATTATGATTAAATTTATGTATGATATAGGCCTAGCATAGAAAACACTGAGACAAAAGGAGAAACTGCTGGTGATCATTTAGTTTCTTCTTTTGCCTCAATGGTTTCCCAAGCCTATTCAGTTAGGGACGTCAAAACCATGTCTTGTTCGGGAAAGGGTTAAAGAGCTACAAATAAGAGTTGATAAAGGCATTCTAAATATTTATTGCGATCCCAAACCATATGTTGTGGGTACTGATTTAACCCTCTCCCAAACAAGACCTGGTTTTGACGTCCCCAATGGTAAAAGCTTTGGAAGACATTGTTGATAATCAGCAATTTTTCCTTTTGCCTCAATCTTTTCTATACCATATTACACACAGATCCTGTCTTTATCAACACCCATTTTGTCGTCCGCATCAGCTTTCAAATTAGGATGCCCTAAAAGTTTGCCGTTAGGGAAAAGGCTAAATTATTCCGAGAGATGATTCAGATCAATTAGATCTACCTACAACACTGGGTTTTATGGAAATTGAATATTTTGCAAGGACAGATCCAGGATTTTTGGTCCAGGAGGGGGGGGGGGGGGGGGGGGGGGGGGGGGGGGGGGGGGGTCCAAGCCCAAGATTTTTTTCCAAGGGGGGGGGGGGGGGGGGGGGGGGGTGGTCCAAGCCCATGATATGGCTTAAATTGTAGTAAATAAGTAACATTACACTAAATTTATAGTCAAAATTTAATTTTCACCTTTTTCGGCCAATGCCATGGGGGGTCCGGACCGCCATTTAAAGCTGTGATCCATAATGCATAATCATATGTCTGCTTGATATTCATTTGCATTGAATTTCCTAGCAAGTCAGCAACTTGCAATTATTCATTGCAATTTGATTGGCTAAATTCCCAATTTAAAATAAAGTTTACAATAGTCTCTTTCATTTGTCACTTTTGTAATCAGTATTTTTAATTGGTTTTATACCGGTAGGCGGTATAATTTGTAAGCATTGACTGATAATGATATGATGAATAAAGTTCTTAACTGATTTATGACTTGTGTTAGTTGTTACACTCTGTGGATGTTGGTTCAAAGAGTGTATTCAGTGCCTCTAGTTTGTTTGCATGAAAAACAAAGTTGTCAGATTAAGATTTTGATTGATACCTGCATGTGCAGATCATTGGATCACGATGGGGCCTGGCCCCCTCAAACTTGTAAAACAAAAGGCTTATCAAAGTGAATTTCAGTAAATTAATTTTTTCTGCACCAATGCAGTCGGGCCCCTTGAAAACATGACCCCCACTAGGAAAATTGTCTGGAGCAAAGCATGGCCTGTCTATGCTGCATTCATTCTAGAGGCACTGTATTGATCTGGATTCACCCCGTTAACCTATTCACATGCAATGTCTCTTTTTGACTCCTTACAAGGTAATGACTTTGGAAAAACATTGTGGATAATGATGGAATTGTTTGTGACAAGCAATTTCTTCATTTCCCCCAATATTTTCTCCCTAAAAGACCAAAATATTTTGAAATTCAATTTTTAGCTCACCTGAGCACAAAGTGCTCAAGGTGAGCTATTGTGATCACTTTTTGTCCGTCGTCCGTCTGTCTGTCTGTCCGTCTGTCTGTCCGTCCGTCCGTCCGTCCACAATTTCGTGTTTACACTCTAGCATCTACAAATATAAGCCAATCTTGACCAAACTTGGTCAAAACATGTATGGCCATAAGATCTTGGATGAGTTCGATTATGGGTCAGATCTAACCAGAAAGTCAGGAGTTATCTGCCCTTGAATGCCAAAAATACCTAGTTTTGACATTGTTTACACTCTAGCATCTACAATTATTGATCAATCAAGACAAATCTTGGACATAATGTTGCAGACTATAAGATCTCAGATGAGTTCGATTTTCAGTCTGATCTGACCAGAAAGACGAGAGTTATGTGCCCTTGAATTTGACAAAATTGCCATTTTCGGCTGTTTTTGACCTTGTTTACTCTCTAGAATCTACAATTATTCATCAATCAAGACAAAACTTGGACACAATGTTTGGGACCATGAGATCTCGGATGACTTTGAATTTCAGCCTGATCTTACCACAAAGTCGAGAGTTATGTGCCCTTGAATTTGATAAAATTGCTGTTTTTGACTGTTTTCGACCTTATTTACACTCTAGAATCTACAATTTTTTCCCAATCAAGACAAATTTTGGACACAATATTGGAGACCATAAGATCTCAAATGAGTTTGATTTTCAGTCGGATCTGACTAGAAAAATGAGAGTTATGTGCCCTTTAATTTGATAAAATTGCTATTTTCGGCTGTTTTTGACATAGTTTACACTCTAGAATCTACAATTATTTATCAATTAAGACAAAACTTGGACACAATGTTTGAGACCATAAGATCTTGGATGAGTTTGATTTTCAGTCCCATCTGATTAAAAAGTCGAGAGTTATGTGCCCTTGAATTAGACAAAATTGCTGTTTTCGGCTGTTTTCGAACTTGTTTACACTCTAGAATCTACAATTATTGACCAATCAAGACAAATCTTGGACACAATGTTGGGTATCATAAGATCTCGGTTGAGTTTGAATTTCAGCCTGATCTTACCACAAAGTCGAGAGTTATGTGCCCTTGAATTTGATAAAATTGCCGTTTTCGACTGTTTTCGACCTTGTTTATACTCTAGAATCTACAATTATTGATCAATTAAGACGAAACTTGGACACAATGTTGGGGATCATAAGTTCTGGGATGAGTTTGGTTTTCAGTCTGATCTGATAAAAAAAGTTGAGAGTTATGTGCCCTTGAATTTGACAAAATTGCTGTTTTCGGCTGTTTTCGATATTGTTTATACTCCAGAATCTACAATTATTTATCAAACAAGACAAATCTTGGACACAATGTTGAGCACCATAAGATCTTGGATGAGCTCGATTTTCACTACGTTATTGACCATAAGTTCGTTTTCAGTCTTAAAGTCATAAATATTTATTGAATTGAACAAAAATGTTGCTCATATCATTTTGGTTCAGGTGAGCGATATAGGACCATCATGGTCCTCTTGTCTTGAAATTGTTGTCTAGAATATCATTGAGTTTGGACAAGCTTAAAATGTTGTTGTTTGGTAAGGGGTTAATTGGATAATTGAAAACTTGATGTGTGACCAATTGCGTGATAACTGTACAAGTAGTTCCATTGGATGCTGAATAACAACAATGATACTTATTAACTCTTTCCACAAAAAAAGACCTTGATTTCATTTCCCTTACAGGCAAAAGCATGGGAAAAGATTGAGACAAAAGAACAAAATGCTGATAAGCAGCATTTTCTCCTTTTGCTTTAATCTTTTCTGTGCTATAACAAGCACATTTTCTACTTTTGATATCACTTATCATGTCATTGCAATACCTTAAGCTTTAAATTTTGAGTATGTTAAAATTTTGCTGTTTGGAAAAGTGTTAATAAGGTAAACATGTTGTTAAAATGACCAAATCAATGACCTGACGACAGGTATACCGGGTACCTCATGATAAATAACCTGGCAGAGCAGCCCATGTTAATCGAATGGAATGCTCTGCCAGGTCAATTCTTGTCCGCTATAAATTGATCAAAAAGAGCTGTATGGAGAGTATTTCAATTGGTGCAGTCAGCATTTTCTCCTTTTGCCTTAACCCAATACCACAGTGACGCCTTTTGATTAAATTAAATATTAAATCTCTGGAAAACACTTTGGAAAATGAAGAAATTGCTTGTGACGAGCAATTTATTCTTTCACAATTGTTTTCTACCACGAAAGAACAAAAAATGTTAAATTCCATGTATTTGAAATTGTCGTCTCCAACACCTTTTAATTTGGAAGTCTATTATTTTGCCATCTGATAATGGGTTCATATCATCTGAGCTATATTGAAACAAATCTTGCAACCCTTTCCAAAACAAAAAACATTTTTGACATCCCTTATGGAAAAAATATTGAGACAAAAGAAGAAATTGCTGATAATCATCATTTCCTCTTATTGTCTTAATTTTTTTTATGAGAACTAATGTTATAGCAAATTCCTGTCTGGTTTTGTCGTCTGCAGAGTCAATTAAATTTGGAACAGCCCAAAATTTCGACATTTGGGAATGGGTTAATCATCGTAGATTTTGTCGCCTGTGCAGCATCTTGAGACTAGAAGACTGGAACAGTCCAAAATTCTGCCATTTGAAAAAAGTTTATTCGGTATCGCCTCAGACTCTCAATCATGAAGTCCCTTGTTCAATCCCCCGTTGCGGCAAATATCGTCTCAGACATTGTCTTCCAACAATGACTGGGTAATCTATGTAGGAGAGCAACTGGTAGCTCAGAGAGGATGTCGTGGTGATAATGCTGGTAACATAGGATTTTAGTACATAATTGTCCAGAAAATATTGAGGGAAGAGAAGAAAATGATGATCATCTTTTTCTTCTTTTTTCTCAAAGTTTCCTCAAATATTCTTTCCATCAAAACCAGGTCTTGTTTGGGAAAGGGCTAAAAAAGATTAACATTCAGGGACAACATATCCAGCTAGTTCTAAAAAAAACACCCTGACAGCCCTATTTAGGGGATTAAACAAAACATTGAATTTGAAGGAAAAGAAGAGAATGTATATTTCAATCAGAGCTTTCTCTTGAATTTTTTTATTAGCCATAATGGACAAACTTCCTGCTTACATGTGACCTGTCACGCTAAAAGGGACATTGGAAGTGTACAACATATTGGCCAGAGTCAGTCTGCATAGACTGGTTCTGGTAGGAAGTTTTAATTCTTATATATTTTTTTGAACATAGAATATTTAAATCCTATCTTACAATACAAACCCAATTTTCAAAAGACAGCATCTGGTTGAATGACCTCTGCTGAGTCTTTTAAATTACTCGAAATTTTGTTTTAGGTAAGGGACATATCAAAAGGTCCCATTTAGCGTGACAGGTCACATGTCTTAACCCATTACCGAACGACAAAATTTTGACTTGTCCAAATTCAAAGATGTTGCAGACGACAACTGAAAATGAATGAAAAAATATGTATTTCAATCATTTTGTATGGAAAATATTGTGGGAAATGAAGAAATTCCTTGTCAAAAGCAATTTCTTCATTTTCCACTATGTTTTCCAAAGCAAATTCCTTGTGGGGAGTCAAAAAGAGTCACTGTGTGGTAATGGGTTAACCCTTTCCCAAACAACAAAAATTTAGGGCGGTCCAAATTGAAATCTTCTGCAGAAAACAAAACATATGTTGATAAAGATAAGTTTTGTGTAACATATAGAGCTCTCTAAAATATTGAGACAAAAGTAGATAATCAGCATTTTCTTCTTTTGTCTCAATATTTTCCCAAACCCTTTTTAATAGGGACGTCAAAACCAGGTCTTGTTTGGGAAAGGGTTAAAGGGACCAGAGCTAATTTGTCAAAAATGCAAACAGATCAAAGAGTCTGATAAATTACATGAAATTTCGTCATCTTGGAAAGGACAAAGCCAAAATATCAAGTTTCGAATTACAAACAAATGCATCTGCAATGAATGAAAATAAATTGGTGAAGAGTACATGTTTATCGATAAATCGTTGGTGTTGTTACAAAATCTCGCAACTGCGGCTTCAATCAAGTTGTAGTTGCAAGTTTTCGAATACCACAATAAATACTGTTGTTTGTCCGAAAATATGTAAAGGGTTACTTGATGAACTCAAACCATATTCACGTTCCTTTCTATAGATCTATGGATTTGCAGATATCATTTTTTTATTCACACAGGGTCACACTTAGTTGCAATAATGTAACCGCAACATTTTTGAAGTTTGATCTTGGTTTCACCAACCATTATACCCATAATCAAGATTGTAGCTACAATATCGCAGCTAGGTCACACTATAAAACCATAGGCACTTGGGTTCAGGAATTTTAACAACTTACAAGAAATATAGATCTAGTCCTATATATAAATATTTATAAATAGGACTATATTTCTTGTAAGTTGTTAAAATTCCTGAACCCAAGTGCCTATGTATAAAACATGTCGCCTCAAATATCATTAATGTCTTCCTCAATCCTGTCTATTGATTAGCTGTCTAAGAATGAAAGTTGTTGTCAGCACTCAATTTTACACAAACAACACTGTTCACCACGAGACCATTAGATTCCAGGTTTAGTTTCTTTCTGTTGGACGAAAATGTGCATTTGATCTTCTATGGATAAAAACACAGAGCCATTCCCAATGAGGCCTTCCAATGAATCTGGACATAGCTTTGATAGTGGGTTCTGACAAAAGTCTCATCCCAAAATTCACCAATTTCTTGAAATAACAACAATTTGAAGAACATCCGGAGCTCATAGAGGACAACGCAGTTCAAGATTTTTCATGTTTTCTTCATTCTCGTGTGTTGGATTTGGTCCAAAACCAAAGTGTGCTCGTCGATTGTCAATCTCATTTGATCATTTCTAGTCTACTTTTCCTTGACGATTTAAAGCGAAAACATGAATTTCACGTCTGTTTAGTCTTTTCTATGGTGAAACTGTTGAATTGTCTGTCGGCGGCAAACATCTGTTGTATTTGTAGGCTGAAGCAAGACTAGTCGCGATCAATGTTTTGGGTCGAGAAAAGTTGCGAAAAATTTGGACGAATTTGAAACCGGAAGTCCAATTATGAATGTTTATTTTGCGGAGTCTTATGCCAAATGTTCGACTGTTACTGTCTGAATTACCGAAAATTGCCTTTGTTCATGAAAACGCTAGAGTATACAAGTTTCATTTTGCTTTGAAAATTGATAAATAAATCGTTTTCACCATAATATAATGATAGAGTGTTCAAAATAAAGGCATTTACAAAAAACAACAAAGTTTTTTACTTAAAAGTTTCCAAAATAGTTAGAAAAATGAAACAAAATGAAATTAATACAATGAAAGTGTCCGATTCAATGGAGAATGGTATTTTTTATATACCAAACTAAGTTCTAAAAGTATTTCAGTATAGAATTTTGTGTTTACAGGGAAATCTAATACACAGTGGCAGTGGGTGGGTGGGGTAACATTGAACTTTAATCATGTTGCTGTTTAACAACAATGCGAAAACCTAAGCCTGCCATTTTAACAAATTTGACTAATTTTTATCGATCATGCCAGCATCTTAAGGATTTCTTTAATTACATTAAAAATACAGCATATGTAGCAAAACAGTGTTTTTGGTGATTTTGACCCAAAATTTGGCATTAATTAGCTCTCTTATTCACGTGGAAATGTATGTTGATTTTTCCAGCAAAAAACCCTCTTTGTATCACCTCTAACATATCCAAAAGCAAAACAAATTCATTGGGGAATTTTTTTGAAAATCGAAAAAAAGTTGAAAAATTTTGCCAGAAATGAATGCCAAAACTACGATTTTTCAACTTTTTCCATTATTTTTTCTAGGAAAGGATTTGAAAAAAAATCTTTCAATCATATCATCGCTTTTGTGAATATGTTATGTCTCTAAATTGATAAAACATTTGAAAATATCCATTCAGAATAACTTGCTACATGACTTTTTAATCATACAGGTAATTTTGCGAAAATTGACCATTACTAGTCAAGGGCAGATAACTCTGACACGAAAACGAACGAAGAAACCTACCCTGATTTTTTGATATTTTGTTCAAGAAATGTTATTTCACAACATATGTGAAAATAAAAAAAATTCATTGGGCGGTTAAAAAGTACCCCCCGAGTCCAAACTTACCTTAAAAAAAATGAAACTTAGTGAAATTTACACCACGAAAGTACCAGTTTTTTGAGATTAGAAGTTATTCAAACACTTAACATTGTTTCTAAAAGTATTTCGGTCTAGAACTTTCTGTTAACTTAGAAATCTGATACACAATGGCAGTGGGTGGGTGGGGTAAGATTTCACAGTTCCAGTTGCTGTAAAACGGCAATGCGAAAATCTAATAGTGTCATTTAGACAACTTGGGCTAAATTTTTACGATTGCACCCGTATTACATTTTTATAATTACAGTTAAAAATAAAGCACATGTAGCAAGCAAAACAGTGATTTTAATGATTTTTACCCAAAATTTGACATTAAATAGCTCTTTTATTTGCTCGATGATGTATGCTGATTTTTTGTGTAAAAATAGCTGTTGGTTTCATCTTCAAAATATCCAAAAACGAAAAAAATTCATTGGGTAATTTTTCTGTAATTAAGAAAAAAGTTGCAAAATTTTGACAGAAAAACGTAAAAAAAAACGCTATTTTTCATTTTTCCCTTTCATTTTTTCATAGAGAATATTTAAAAATAATTCTTCCAATCATATCATCAATTGTGTACATATGTCAGGTCTCTAAATATATATAACACTATGAATAATCCATTCAGAAAAACTTGCTACAAGACTTTAAAACACATGGGTAATTTTTCGAAAAATGGCCATTACTAGTCAAGGGCAGATAACTCTGACACAAAAACGAGCTCGATGATGTACCCTGATTTTTTTATATTTTGTTCGGGAAATATTAATTTACAACATATGTTAAAATAAAAAAGATTCATTGGGCGGTTAAAAAGTACCACCCCTCTCCATAGTCACCTTAATTCATCAGGGCTAGCAGCTTTATGCAGGTTCAGATATTTTAGCAATTTGTTGATCCTGTTTTCAAATATTTCGATGGTGTGCCTGGATTTATGAGGGCTGGGTCTGTGGTGGTGAATTTCTGTACATGCATCAATTGTGTTTTAAATTGTGTGTGAACGTATTATTTCATCTACGCGTTTAAGTGACAAGGGTGATTTGTGGGTGGAAACAGATTGGAATTGTTCATTTAGAATTCGTGGGTTTTTTTTTTTCGTCATTAGTGTACAGTTTGTTGTGTTGTTTTAGAGTATCTATGCCAGTAGAATCTTGTTTTGGATGTTTTAGTAGAGTGTACATTTTTTGTTGGTTGGAAGTGATTGTCCTTTGTCTTTGGTTTGATCTTGCATGTAACCTACATTTAAGATGTCTTCAAGATACTTTTGATATGCAAATATTGATTCTTTTCTACATTGGCTGATAACCAGCATATTCACCTTTTTTCTCACATATTTCAATGATTAACATTTTGCGCATGCAGAACCTTGCGCAGATCCATACATTTCTCTCTCAAGAGGGGCTGATGGCCATCTGGATCGGTGCACGTGTGTTCATAATATCGATTTTAAGCAGTCCTAAATTAGAAATCTATAACTACAGGTGATGAAATACACCACCGCTATTTGTACACAGAACTTCTCCTAAGTGAGATCTATCTACCCATGTTTTGGAAAAGCATTTAAGCAGTGACTGAAACGTTCGCCATACGCTATTATGATCTATTGGGTGTATGAGTCAATTAGGTATATTACTTCGACACGAATTTTGTGGTGGATTGAACTGTTTAAGTAAGTACACAGAGACAGGGTCAGCCGTCAGAGACAGAGCCAGCCGCCAGAGACAGAGCCACCGATAGAAATTGCTCAAATTATATTTTTGTCAATCATTTCTAAGGTTTTGTGACATGGGAAAGGGATATCTAATCGAGAGTATCCATCGATTAGCATATAACATGTTTTGGCAGCAGCAATTGGCTATTTACCATTGAAATGTACATAAATACATGATGTACACAAGAAAAAATCACATAGGGTCGACTCACGACGACAATGATCCTGTGAAAACCCTGCCGACTTTGAAGCCCACATAATTATAACAGACAGATAAATAGTTTTAGGGGAGCATGACATTCCCGTTTTTTCGCTTTTAAGCGCCAAAAGAACACTATTGAACAACAAAGTTGAGCACTCACCTAATTTTGTCCAAAAATCGTGCTCCCGGAGACAGAGCCACACATGGCCGGAAGCGCCCCAAAGGATTTGAATAGCAGAGCCGTTGGCTCTGTCTCTGTAGTTTCCGTACCGTGTTTACAACTTGTTTACAATATCTTGTTCACATAATTTCTTATCACTCTCAAACACTCTCCGACCAATCACACGTGAGGTTTTGTCCTTAAGCGTGGGATTGGTAATCTGGCTTGTGTCGAAAGCGGGTGGTATTCAAATCAAAATTCCGCTGATAACAGAACAAGTCAAATTCACGTAATCTTGAGTAGCCATATTTCATGATTAAATCCCGTTTTCTCCATAATAATTGTGACTCATATCATTTAATTCTTCACTTTGTATTTGAAATTATGAGCCATTGTCATGGTTCGGTCATACTTGCATACTTTGCATTATTACGGCCTGATTACGTTCAGAACACGCCCTAAAAGCATATGAGAAAAGCAGAGAATCACGTGACATAACAATAAAAGAAAATCATCGATTATTTTGTTAATATAGCATTCCAACGATAATGTGATGTTTACAATCAAAGCTATAAATAGAATGAACTCGGCCTACAGGTAAGAAAGACTTGTTATATACGATTAAAATGTTATGTTTTACGCTGAATTACTAGTATATAGACATATTCGATAGCGCAGTGGATAGAACACCGGCGCTTCGTCCATTTTCTTTTCGCAAACGTGGGTTCGAGTCTCATAGAACGATGGGTAATTACATATTTTGTTTTACAAATATATTTTGGTTTTATCATTTTAGAAAAAAAGATGAGAAGAAAGCAGACTCTTCATGATGTTTATATAGATTTATAAGATGATTTCGGAAAATCGCCAATTTCAGTCTAGAAAACTTTAAAATTTGAACAGTCTAAATGTTTGCCGTTTGGCGACAGTAAGAGTTCCACATCTTTATTACTTAATTTATGTTTTGTAATGTATTGCATCTTTATATATTGTGAATAAAAAAATAATTAATCAATTTCCACAAATGACGCTTTTAGGCAGCCCATTAAATTAAAGATCATGACTTTTTCCATTTATTTATTCGAAAAAAAAAAAAAAAGAAACTGCTTGTCATAAGCATGTTTTCATTTTACAAACTGTTTTCTACATAGAAAAGCATAAAAAAGGTGAAGCTCATTTAAGATCTAATTGCAATTGCACCATTTTTAAATTTTATTCAGCCTATTTTTACGTTTGACAATGATTTACATTGAAAATAAAGAATATATATCTATTTACAAATGTGAAAGGAACAAAAACAAAAAAGGAAAAGGAAAATAAGGGGGGAAAATAAAAAAAATACACGGATATGTGTGGAATCGAACCCACACAGTTAAAAAAGAACTCCTTTCCCATGGTCAAGCGCCAACTGTTTAACCATTAGACCACAGACACAGGTATTTGGAGAAAGTCATACTTACAATATAATCATTGTTTTCATTGCGATAATTGCGATAATTGTGTTTTGATCTGCCTAACCTTTCATTATCAAATGGGTATGATCCATATTTTTGGCGGGAACCTGATCATCGTTGGAGCACTATACTTGACCAATTTGAAAGTTGTTTGAAGCACAGAAGATGAGAAAATGACAGGATTTTTTTGGATGTGGTGGATCTTTTAATACTCAGCTGATAAACAAAATTGGAAGGTCGTTAATAACTTCTTATCATCTGATTTTAAAAAGATCGCATTCGGAAAATCCGTTGCGTTTTCCCGTTTTCCCAACTTCTCTGCTCCATTATTTTTCTTAAATTGACCGTACATTTACAAAATCATTTAAAAAACGAAATTATTGTGTAACGTGATTCCCTGACGTGAAAATAGGTCTTATAGTCTCGTGAAGACAGATGGATGATTTCAATAAAAGGCCTTGTTTGAAACGAGATAAGTCGGAGGGCAAGGCGCTTTCTTTCATGATAAATACCGAATGTACCACGGCTCATCACTGGCAGTATTAACCCTTTGCCAAACGGCAAATTTTTTGGGTAATCCACTTCAAAAGCTGCCAAAATCGACAACATGGAAGATATTAAAGATAGAATTTGTGTAAAAAAGGGTTTAGAAAATATTGAGACAAAAGGAGAAACTGCTGGTAATCAGCAGTTTCTTCTTTTGTTTCAATGTTTTCCAATGCCTTTTCTGTTAGGGACGTCAAAACCAGGTCTTGTTTGGGAAAGGGATAACCTTACATGCAATATTGCCGTTGACAGTAAAAGCACGGCTAAGAAAAAGACAAAATTACTACGAATTTGAATCACGTTTTATTGAAGAGTTATGAACATTATGTTCCACTCCAACACGTTCCGCACACGTTAATAATACGTCATAAGACGTTGACACACACTGACACACAGTGAGTACTCACTGTCTGTCAACGTGTTATTAACGTGTGCAGAAAGTGTCCATACGCGTGTTCAACGTGTTGCCTGGTATCATGTTATTTAAAATCCAACACCTTTGGCACACGTTGGCTAAACGTTAAGGTGTAACAGGCACATAAAACAATGGATGGAAAGATGAACTGTCAAATTTAAAAAAAAATCTGCGCACAGGCGCTTTCGTACTTGGTTAAAATGTGTGAGATTTTATCACTAAAAAGTTATTGTATCAAAAAAGTTCATTTGTCAGAAGTGGGATTCGAACCCACGCCGGGAGAACCCGACAGCGACCTGAACGCAGCGCCTTAGACCACTCGGCCATCCTGACTATATACGATGACTTTTGTGACGACAACAATGTTATTAAATCCATTCCCAAAAGACAAGATTTTAGATTTGTTCGAATTAAATGCGATTCCTTGGAGAAAGTTTGAAAATGATTTTACCACAATTTTCTACTTTTCAACCGGGTGAGTGAACGGGTTGTTGTGCACAAATGTATTTTACTTTCTAAATGCGGTCATCGTTGTTCTACGTGTTACTATGAAACGATCAACCTCTGAGTCGTGTATTCGATGGTTAATCAATGACCTCTGCTTAGATGGTTAGATATATTCAGAAGCTGCTTATTACATGTACATTGTTTTTCTGTAGAGAAAAAATATCAAAAATCAGAAATGTTTTCACACCTTTGTCGCTTAAAAGGTTTTAATCAACATTGATACCGGTTTCATGCTCCTAATTCCTAAAACTGTAAGACTTTCCTGTGATGTTTCGGCCCGGATAGTTTCAAAGTAGGAACAGAAGTAGAAGACAAATGCGTGGGGCTAAGCACTTCAATCAATGATAAAACTACAACATGTATGCGTGTTCTTACTGTCGTTTCTAGGTGATGGTTTATTAGAACAAATATAATTCTTAACTTCATTGAAGTACTTCGCCGGAAATGAATGCGTTAGATTACATTGTTGTAAATTACAAATAGTCCTTATTCAAATATGGCCACTTTAAACATTGCCCCCAAAAGACAGCATTGTCTACCAGCCAAAAGTATATTGCAGATACAGACTACAAAATAAGTGGTTACGTAATGTTCAAATTTCATATTATATAGAATAGAAAGCATTGAGAGAAAATGCTGGAGACCAGCATTTTTCTTCTTTTCTCTCAATGCTTTGAAAATGTTCTTGAATGGGTACATATAATTATGGGATTTGTAGGCCCATAGGAAAGGGTCAATATTAAAATTTAGAGATTTAGGGAGCTTGGTAACACAAAAATACCCACATTAAATGGGATCAGTCGCGAATCAAAATTTATTTGTCTCTTTAAATTAGGATAATTTATATCACGGGGTAGATACGGGCTTTGTTTACTGTTGGAGAAAATTATCAAAAGTAAACAATGAGCATTCATGGTCAAAATTTAGGACCACAGTTGTTCACGAAATAAAGTCGTTTATCTTAATGTTTTATGGTCATCCGTTCAGCTACTGATAATTTATGGACATAGGAGTAAGCAATGGTGACTCCAAATCATTTCCAGAACATTATGGTGAGTCGGAATCGGGAAAAGGTCCTATAACCCATTCCCAAACATTGACGCTTTTGACGCCCTTCCAGATAAAGGCTTTGGAAAACATTGTAGAAAATGAAGAAATTGCTTGTGACAAGCAATTTCTTCATTTCCTACAATGTTTCTACCCATAACAGCAAAAAAATACAAAATTATATTGACTTGAAATTGTTGTCTGCATCTTCTTTGAATTTGGTATCATCCAAAAATTTTGCCGTCTGGTAATTGGGTTAAGACATTTGAGAATAATATGGATCCAGATCAGGCTGTGCATGTGAATCTTCGTAATCTGTATTCATCGTAAGAGAGCATCATGATCCTGGTCAAATTGAGGCAAGGCTTATCTGGAAACAAGGTAGTCATGTCATAACGGACCGTTTTTCATATCCCAAATATCAAATACAATTATGTGGAGAAAAAGGGGAGAAAAGAAGGAATGAAAGTTGAAGATCTATTAAGAAGGTCATGTCGATCAACGGCATTAGGTTTGTGGTGTCAAGTTAGTCAAAATATACAAAAAGAAGTTAGTATAACCTTGGATGTCGTTATCGACGTCAACGTCACGTTAAAGACCGGACATTCTAATAAGAAAGCTGTAACAGATGGCAGAAATGGGTGTTTCAGGATAAACATTATCTAGTAGCTTTTGAACAAAAAAATCGTAATATTAAAACAAGCTGCAGTTTCGAGATTGAAAAGTGACGAGGTGTTAGCCTGACCTAGACTGATGTCAGTCTGTTAAGAATAACAACGTTTGTATTGAGAAATATGAAAATAGGGTACATAGAAAATTGTTGCTCTTTGTCGTTCTTAACAGACTGATGAAATCTCTTTGTAAGGTAATCCGACCTTAAGATAATACCCGACACCAAGCAGTAGGCCCTACTCCACAGCTTGATAACATAATTAGCTGCTAAGATTTATAACTGCAGTCTTTTAATTCTTTTTCAAAGAAGACTTGATTTTCACCTACCTAATCGAAAAGACATTGAAAAGTTAGAGCCAAAATAAGAAAATTCTGATTACATGTATTATCATTTTCTCCTTTTTCCTCAATACATTTTCCGTTTATTATTATCCACAAATTCAATCTTTATCAACAACCCTTCTTTCGGTTTTAGCTCCACTGGCCGACAGGCCAGCGGGCTATTGTCATGGCGATGTGTCCGTCATGTGTGCGTCTGTCCGTAAACTTTTTCTTTAAAAATCTTCTTCTCAGAAACTACCAGATGGATTTCAATCGAACTTCACAAGAATGATCCTTGGGTGACCCTCTCTCAGATTCCTTCAAAGAATTTGGATTGAATCAGAATAACCCGAGTTATCTGCCCTTGAATGTCAAAAATAGCTGGTTTTGACTTTAATTTTACTCTAAAATCCACAAATATATACTAATCAAGACAAAACTACAACAGAATGTTGGTGACTATAAGATCTTGCCTTGATATAATTTTCAGCTTGATCTGAATTTTACATCATGAGTTATGTGCCCTTGAAATTGACAAAATTGCCATTTTCGGCTCTATTTGACTTTGTTTTCACTCTAGCAAATACAAATATCAACCAATCTAGACAATACTTGTACAGAATGTTGATGACCATAAGATCTTGCATTGGTATAATTTTTAGCTTGATCTTAACTTAACATCATGAGTTATGTGCCCTTGAAATTGACAAAATTGCCGTTTACGACTCTATTCTGACATTGCTTTCACTCTAGCAACTACAAATATTAACCAATCAAGACAAAACTTGTACAGAATGTTGGTGATTATAAGATCTTGCCTTGGTATAATTTTCAGCTTGATCTGAATTTTTGCATTATGAGTTATATGCCCTTGAAATTGACAAAATTGCCATTTACGACTCTATTCTGACATTGCTTTCAATTTAGCAACTACAAATATTGACCAATCAAGACAAAACTTGTACAGAATGTTGGTGACTATAACATATTGCCTTGTTTTCAGCTTGATCTGAATTTTACATCATGAGTTATGTGCCCTTGTTATTGACAAAATTGCCATTTTTGGCTTTATTTTCACGTTTACAACCATTAGTATTAACTTATTAATACAGAATTTTCACAGAAATCTTACTGACCATACGATTTTACTTGCTCGTAATTTTCAGCTTGGTCATGCATTTGCTAGTTTGCGCAGCCTGAACCTTTGAAATTGCATTCAACAAGACAAACAATCAGGCCTATGGAGCGCTTCCAGGCCGCCAGGACTGTCTAGTTTTGGACTGGACAACCCTAAAATGTTACCTTGTAACTGCAATTTGTTTTAAGATGCAGTTACGAGGAGTTTGTTGTATTAAAGCAGCAGCAGCAGCAAGTTAGTGTTGTAGAGGATCAACCCTTTCCCAAAACGGCAACATCTAAGGGCAGCCCAGTCCAAACACGAAAGAAGGTTTGCTGATAAAACTTGATTTTGTGTACAATAATATACAGAAAAATATTAAAGCAAAAGGAGAAAATGATGATGATCAGAATTTTCTTTGAGTTGCTCAATATTTTCAATGTCTTTTCGATTAGGTAGGTGAAAATCAAGTCTTCTTTGAGAAAGGATTAAAAGACTGCAGTCATAAATCTGATCAGCTAATTATGTTATCAAGATGTGAAGTACTGCTAGGTGTCGGATTATCTTACAAAGTGATATCTGGAATGTGAACCACCTGTGGGGACCAAATTTTAGACGCCTCTTTCATTGTATTTTCCAAGGCCCTGTATAGTTTAGACCAAGGGATGTTAATATGTATAATTTATTTCTGAGTGTTAGTGTCCCTTGATTTTTCAAGCGACATAAACACTGTGTTGTAAGTTGTACGTTAGATTTGTGTAGTTTGTACGGAAGTTTTGAGTGGTCAATCAAAGATGGCGTCGGTGGAAAATCGTTAGAGGTAGGTGTCTTAGTTTTTCGTCGATAATTTCCTTAAATGGCCGTATCTTGTCTTGATACTGATATCATTGTACAGGAGAAATGTATACCTATTCACGGTGCTATATAGCCAAGTACAAGTGCTGTCCTATCGTATTCAGTCGTTGTGCAAACACAGCCCAACACGGAAAACTTTTTTCGAAGCGAGAAAGTTAGTCTTTTCAGAATGATTACATAGTAAACAGCGAACTAGGGAACAAACTATTGCTCTAACTTGGATGTTTTACACATGCTCTTTTCTATGGTTACCGTTATTTTACACACAAATGTCTAGAATGACCACAAACGCTGTGTTTACTAAATGACCAAACAACGGTGTAGTCACAGTGAAAATATGCAGACACAACGGTGCAGTTTCTGTGTTATCTGTACGGTGTAGTTATTATTTTCACAACAAATTGTGAACGGTGTAGACTTGGTATGTTGTATAGGGCGAACTAGCTCTAACAGATAGCAGATCATCTGCACATCTGTTTTATCTCCCTCAAATACTTTGGTCTTAGAAAACTCAGATCTCTCCCTAGATGAAAACGCCGCCATCCTCAAAGTAAACGAAAACAAAAGTTAAGGAAATATGTTTTCTCTTTTCTTCATTCACCTAAGCCTTAAACAGTTCAATGTATGTTTGATTTAATATTCGGAAGACATTTTTGTTATTTGTGATTGAATAAACATCTGACGGAAATGATAATCACAAGGAATACCATCACAAAATATCAAACAAGACATACGATAACCGTCATTTTGAAGCCATGTTAAGTGCAACGGCAAATTTCTTGTTCATCCGTTCATTTGATTTGTAGATTCGAAATTTCGGCTCTGGCTTTGAATTTTTCTTTGTAACTGTTTTAATTGGTTATTACACACAATTCTTGTAATTAAGGAATACGACCCATCATTAGCTCTAAATGATTCGTGTAATGTCGGCTGTTTCCGCAACAACGGAAATAATCGAGCATGTTCGGATTTACGGAGATATTTTAAATCATTTTTTGTAAAGAGACTTCTACATTAGATTTGAATTTGTACGAACAGTTTCTAGAACGAATCCCAGCCGATGAATTTATAAAAACGTCAAATGAATCAACAAAAGACGAAACAATAAAAATATTTTGGCATTTAGAATGACCTCCCTTTGCAACAACAACAACTTCAGCGCACCAAGTGGTCTCCCCTGAATCAGAATTACGTACCTCTGACGTAATATATCACTGTTTGGAGGTTGATTCGCACCATAACTATTTCGTTCCATAACTGGTCACTTTGTTTACCGTAATTTGGGCTTTTTCTTTGGGAAAAAGGTAAGCTTGACCTTTGCCATTTCTTTCTGTTTAACCCTTTTCCAAAGAACTAGACACAAGATAAGACCAACTGATGATTTCTCTACGCTAGGTTTGCGTGAAAAAAGAAACCATTGAGAGAAAAGAAGCAAATACTGATACAAGCAGTTGTATTCATTTTCTCTGTAGAATTTCTATTTAATTATATATTTTTGTGTTTCTGTGTCGTCTTTTCCATCTCTTTAGCTACTAATAAGGCAGCAAACATGATTCAATATGACATCAGAAAACTGATATTCAAAAGTTGCTTGTTCACCTAACCCTTTCCAAAACAAGACCTAGTTTTGGCAGAGATCTATCTTTTTACAACATTCCTGGCTTTATTTTTTTTTCAAAATGTTTCTTGTGATGATAATACCATCCTCAACTCACACCCAGACACACAAATTTCTGGGACATTTTAACAATTTTCGACATAGACATGTTTGGCTAACGATTTACATGCAGATATTATGTACTTGTAACATTTTTATTTCTACCATTGTTAAAGAATTGAAACTTTGCACACATGCTTGTGGTCAGACATGTATATATTCCTTATTAAGGATAAAGATTGGGTAAAGATTCATTACCCTTTCAAATTTCTACTTGTGTAGACTTTTTATTCTTTTCATCCTATAAAATTTCACAATCCAACACTTTTTCGTTGAGCAATCCTGTCCACTGACAACTCTTGTTTTATAAACATTTTGTTTATATATATGTTTTTTTTTCATAGTAACATTTTTTATTATATAAATATTCCAATACAAACAATAAAAAAAACTGTAAAATTCGTATGGAACAATTTATTTAGGTATAATGAACAAAGAGTGCCATTTTCCTTAAGAAATTGGGCGGTGGTAAAAAGGGGGGTGTATTAGTCAAAGTGATTTTTTTAAATTTGTGTACGGCGAAACTGTTTAATTTTTACTTTATTTGAAAGAATAAACACTTAGGAAAATTATGATCTTCCTTTTGTGCCATGCATTTTGATATATCATTGGAATTAATGTTATTTAAAATTGACTATTGTTTCAGATTCGTCCGAAAAGCCTGTCAAAAGTATGGTAGCCATGTATTACAAAGCAAAAAAAAATATTTTGTTGCTGGTTATTGTTTATTTACTTGTTAGTCCATTGTTGGGAATAATATAAGCTATTGATTAGATGCAAACACTTGTGTTTATTGCTTTTAATCATGCAGTTTTTGTGTTTAAAAGCTCACTTGGGGTGTTTGGCATTTCATGATTTTGTATGACCCTGATGCAAGATATAAAATTATCAAAATTTCACTAACGAAACGATCAAAGTTGATAAAAATTGGCAATTAGATGCGGGATACCATGCTGATTTTAAATATATATGGTTACTTATGTATCTTTATGATTCTATTGATGGGTCGTATACCTTAATGAAATGATTTCAACTCATGGAGTATGATAATTATTGATCGAAATGTATCTTGTTTTCAAATTGACCCCTCATTGAAAATTCTGATTTTACCCAAAATAAAGGATTCAATCAACAAAACATAAATTATAAATTTGTTTCATAAACATTTGGGCCTTTTTTCGTCTTGTTCGACTGAAGTAAAAAAAAGTCTTGAAAATAGAATTCTGGAACTGCAAAATTCATTTTGGAATTTTCATACGTAATGAACTTCTTCTTCAGGACTGACAATTTTCTGACCAAGATTTTTTGGGCCCACTCATAAAATGTAACCATTTGCAATGAAAAAGACAATATTCTATTCGCCAAAACCGTTTGACTACTGGAGTAAAACGCATTGAAGTACTCCAAAGACAGGGTAACTTACACACATCCATAAATAAATGAAATGCAATGTTTTCCATCGAGAGCCGACCTTCATTGACCAAGATAAACAAATACCAAGTTGATCTACGCTTCTCAATGACTTAATCACATCTGGGAACAAACTGTTCATTTCAGCCATTGTTTTCATGTTCTCGTGGGGAAAGAGAAGAGACCCTATCCGTTTCATCTGTTTTAGCACGTCCAATGGAAATATCAGGAATTAAGGTCGGAGCTTTTTGAACGACTTTATGGGGTGTTGAACTTCGTCATTTTTTATGTTCAGGACTCATTCATTCAAAATCGGGGATATCATCGATAGAAAGATTGTTAACTCCAAAATCCTTTTTTCTACATTGATGAGGTCTATCTTGTGTATTCTATGCTCGCAAATGGGGATGATGTCCTAGTCTGACTTCTTGATAATATCAGGAATTATACTAAAGTTCAGAGTTTTCAAATCTTTTTGACCTGTCTGATCATTGATCTCCCCCAGTGCACTTTTAATATCTGACTGGAATGGTCCTGTTCCGAATGCTTCACAACCTTTTCGAAACTCAATTCGAAATGACAGTAGTAATAAGTGAACAGCATGGCACTGAAAATAAAAGAAAAAAATAAAACAGACGCCGGCAGATTCTTGGTAATTTCTACTATTTGACCCTTACGGAATTGCTTTGACAATTAGCAAGGAAACTAGATTCTTTCTCTATTCTGATTAAAGTATATTTTGATTAAAGTATATTTTGTAGACATATTGTCACCTTCTTTGCTGCAAAGCATTTACAAGTCAGTCACATATTAACATAATTGTTGAAGAATTTCGGTAGTAATTGTAAAACATGATTCCCAGCCGTGAAAACGTTATCTTTAAACATAACAATATTATCATTCCAGAAATGATAAGTTCTGTATTACTTCAAGTCTACACCGTTCACAATTGCATTATGTCTACACCGTTCACAATTTGTTATGAAAATATAACCACACCGTACATAAAACAGACAAACTGCACCGTTGTGTCTGCATATTTTCACTGTGACTACACCGTTGTCTGGCCATTTAATAAACACGGTGTTTGTAGTCATTCTAGACATTTTTGTGTAAAATAACAGTAACCATAGAAAAGAGCATGTTAAAAACATCCAAGTTAGAGCAATAGTTTGTTCCCTAGTTCGCTGATTACTATGTAATCATCCTTAAAAGGGCAACTTTCTCGCTTCGAAAAAAGTTTTCCGTGTTGGGCTGTCTTTGCACAACGACTGAGTACGATAGGACAACACTGGAACTTTGATATATAGAACCGTTGATAGGTATACATTTCCCCTGTATAATGATATCAGTATCAAGGCAAGATACGACCGTTTAAGAAATTTATCAATGAAAAACTATGACACCTACCTCTCATGCTGTATTGTTGTCGCCATCTTTGAATGACTGCACAAACCTAACGTACAACTTACAACACAGTGATAAACATATATACAGGACCTGACACAAGGCTAAGCCTGACCCTGTGATATTTTGACGTATGTGTGTGAGGGTGGGGATGGGTTTATATTGCCCAACTGTTAAAAATAATTAAGTCTGTTGTGTTCCGATGGCAGTTTACTTGTGGACGGGGTAACTGATGCTACTAATATCTATTTTTGGTGTCAGCCTGACATAGTGATATTTTGACATTTAGGGGCGGAGATTGGTATACACAATTTTGTATAATCAATTGACAAACCGACATTAAGTTAGTCTGTCACAATTTGAAATTCTGTTCCAATTTGAAAGCTTCCACAGACGATATAGTATGATGGAAGTTGATTTGTGGACGGGTTAACTGATCGCCACTTTTCAACAAAGACCTCGTAACTGCAGCTTAAAAGAAACAGCAGTTACGAGGTTTTTGTTTAAAAGCGACGTGATGCTACCAGTATCTACTTGGTGTCAGCCTGACATAGTGATATTTTGACATGTAGGGGCGGAGATGGGTATATATTCTATTACAGCAACCCGATATGTCTGCGTCCCCAAGCAATGAATTTTTGATTACCTCTCGTCATTTCTTTACTCTTTCCCTAAAATTCCATATTTTGACGACCGAATTTGTGATATTAGTTAAGAATATACCGTTTGAAAAGAAGAAAATGTTGATCGTCAGCATTTCCCCTCTTCCCTCAGATATATCTGTGTTTTACGTTGGTAACGTTTAATTTGTCCTTCTGTGAAAGCTTTTGATTCGTACCTTTCTAAAATTGTGACATCTTAACCCATTACTGTACAGTGACGCCTTTTGACTCCCTCACAAGAAAAGGCTTGGGAAAACATTGTGGAAAATGAAGAAATTGCTTGTGACAAGCAATTTCTTCATTTACCACAATGTTTTCTAACCCAAAATTGAGAGATTTTTAAAATTTCATCAACTTAAAATTGTCGTCTGCAACACCTTTCAATTTGGAATTGCCCAAGATTTTGCTGTCTGGTAAAGGGTTAAAAAAAGGACGAATTTTCAACATCCGTCCAGGTGACTTCGTACTTTAAAACTTCGTACGTGATCAACTTACTCCTTCTCAAACGACAAAATAACAAACAAGTCAGAATTCAGTACTAGATCTCTATCCATTGGTCAACGGCGACTTCTACTAAGGGACAATCAAACTCCACACAGCGACAATGCCTTACATTATCACTGCAGGCATATAAATCACGTGACCATAGAGAATGTCACGTGATATCGTAAAGTTTGCGGAAATTTATTCATATTTCTGAAATCATTTTTTAAATCCAATTATATTTTTCATTTGGATTCATATCTGACACCTCATATTCTTAAAACATCACTTAAAGCATGTTTACTTTTTTGAATAAAAATCAAAATAAAAAAATCAATTACCTGAAATCTTGGTAACTTCAACCTGTGCCGGCAGAGATCTCCCCAATCCAAATTCAGGGGAGATAACTGCGAAGGAGATTGAGGGACAATGCTCCAGCTTTTCGGAACACTCGGTCGTTAATGTAAAGACTTGTTAAAATGTTTCGCATCAAACATGTTTCGCTACCAGAATTTCGACAATATGACATGTCTTAACTATTCACTATTTTTCGACTCCTAGAGCGTTTTATGGTATGCCAAACTGCTTTTCTCAAGATGGAAATCGATTATTCAGAGTAGGACAGTTGTAAGTGTGTTGTACTTACCGTTGTTTTGCGTCATTTTATCCATGTGCAAATGATAAAAAATACCGTAGATTCTAATGCACTTATAAGTGTGATGACCTATACATTTTCTTCTTGGAGTATTACCAGGAAATATTAATTAAAACATTAAGGGAGTTTTATAAAGTTTTATCGTGTTTTACTTAATTTTCTTTTACAAAAAGTGCAAATTTTGACATAAAATGCTTCTGCTTCATTGATCTTATTGAATGTGTTAATATTCTGTTTTATACATTAACGCATTCATAACATCACACATCATATAATTTCTGTTTTTGATAGATAGATATAAAACATTAATTTAACGCAATTTTAAAGATTAAGAAACGGTCATTCAGCATTTTCTTACATAAAGTATTTTCGTGGTCTAAAAAGAGACATGAAGTTGTTTTTAACCTGTAGTGGTATATCATACGATTGCCGATAAAATCCAAAGAAGATCGATGACAATTTATTTTCATTTCATTCTTCAATTTCTAATAACTCGTACTTTTGACAGAAAAAAATATGATTAAGTTCTATCATAGGGAACAGAGAGAGTAATACTGGAGCATTGTCCCTTAAAGAGAATTCGGTGGTTTAATCGATGACCTTTGCGCAAACAGAACAAATGTTGTTATATATATGAGAAACCAGAGCCGCGTTCTTTAGAGCGAGATTTTTTAAGATTTCTTAAGATGTTTTGGATAAAGCGTTTTTAAGACCGAGACTTTGACCGAGCTGTTCCGAATGCTCCATATTTATACAAATGACGTCATCTAAAGATCGCACCTCACGACTTGTGGCAAATGATTGTAGAATGCCGAAGTTCAAGACCCGTCATTTCTCCCACTCTTCAAAACCAACCGTCAGAGAGTCAGTCAGCATAGCTTTAGTGTCATCCTACAAACTTGTTCATTACGTTTTAGATAGAGGCTGTATAGTAGATTCTACGCGAAATAAACATTCAAATGCGCGCAGCGCATTGAATGTTTATATCGCGTAGAACCTACTATACAGACTCTATCTGACTTAGTGTTCGCTAGCGCTTCATTAGAGACTGGGCGCGGCTATCTTTAGACGTCACATAAACTAGCCAGCCGGCTGCCCGTTTACGCGAAATAGAGCGGCGAATTTTTTTAAAATATACTGCAATTTCATTGGTGCATAAAGTAGGTCGAACACTAAAGCGCTCTTCAGCTTGTTTTGGAAGAAACCCAGTGATATGTTAAATTATAAGTCAATATATTAAAAAAAGAAATGATTCGAAATCAACAACTCCGTGGGCGCATTTAAGTTTGAAGTACATTTATTTGTGTGGGGAAAGAGGAAATTGTTCAGCATTTTTAAAGTCTCGGTGTGATTGCATCTTTGAAATATCAGATTTTGAAAATGGTTTTACAAAACCTATTAAAACCGTAAATAGACATTACGAAAACTGGGTGTCTAATAACCGCATATATCTGCATATTTTTGCACAAAATGTAGGTAAAAAGTAAGTACTAAACCCTTTCTCACATGGGAAAGTTTTCATACTACTTTAAGTTAAAATGTGTTTCAGATTACAAAATCAGTGGCATTGGAAATGAGAAAAGGGAACTTGTATCATAGAGAGTACTGCGAGAAAAGAAAAACAATCTGCTTCACTGCATTTTCTATGTTTTTCGCAATGTGTTTCAACGCTCAGTGGATATTCTAGGAACCTTCCAAAACAAGGACTTATTTAGGAAAGAGTAAAATCACGGGTGAATGCATGTGAATAACTCCTTTCATTTGATTATATCGTCGATTTTCAACAAAAACCTCGAAACTGCAGCTAAAATCAAGCTGCAGTTTCGAGGTTTTCGTTGAAAACAGCAATATTTATGTTTGATGCTTATTATGGTAAAATAACGAATACTGAATAGATGAACTCGGTTATCGGCAATCTCCTTTCGCAGTTATCTCCCCTGAATTGGGATTTGGGAGATCGGAAGACTGGCTAGGGTTTCAGGCATCAAAGGCACATAATTGCATGTATTTACCATTTTACAAACCATTAAACTTTTAAATGAAAAAAAAGCTGCAGAAGAAATGAGAAACATAACTGGGCATAAAAAATTTATAAGCAAGATCTCGATGAAAAAAAGGGAGAAAATGCTTTGTAAACTAACATTATTTGGCCGCTTTTCAACAAAAACCTCGTAACTACAGCTTGTAATAAGCTGTAGTTACGAGTTTTTTGTTAAAAAGCAGAGATTTGTTAGAATCTTTTGCAAAACCTTAGAATTCCTTATAACCCCGAGCTGTTGTTCTTTGGAAAAGGAATTAATCATATGGTCAAATTGCTCGATTTAGAAAAAGTTTAATGGCATGTTGAGTATGCTCATAGCGCACATGTTGTCATGTTTACATTTAGGATTCAACCAAAAATGGGGTAATACAATTAGCAAACATGTCATTTATAACACAGTCAAGATTTTATACCAGTTTTTGATTGTCTTTGTTACAGGGCACGACGCTACCTAGTCTGTAATTCAAACCTTATATCCAATTCTATGAACAATTTCTGATTTTTATATCGTCGTTGTAAATGCAAAATCTCGAACCTCGGTTTTGAAAAAAATTTAAAAGGGAGGAAGAAAAATGTAGTAACTTTTCACAAACTGAAATGTCTTACTTGAAATTTGGACATGTTGTTCACAAATAGTGTGTCAATAATACTGATCAGTCAAAATATCTCAAAACCTGCGAGAATCGTCTACACAGGGCACACAAGTTTGTACTTTGAAGATCGCACCAATCGACATACGAGGTTTTGCATTTATACCGACGATATATTTTTTAGATTGGTCCAAAATCAAAGCTGCTGCAGACGACATTTTAGTAGAGGTTGATAAATATAGAATTTACGTATATTGTAGTACAGAAAATATTGAGTTAAAAGGAGATAATGCTTATTACCAACATCTTCCTTTGACTAAATGTTTTCTTAAGCCTTTCTTATTAGGGACGTCAAAGTCAAGTCTTGTTTGTGAAAGTACGTTAAAATCAGGTCTTGTTCGGGAAAGGGTAATGAACTTAAATCTGTGCTTTTCTTCCAAAACCTTGTATCTAAGCTGCAGTTAAAGGGATTTTGAAGAAAAGCGACGAATTGTTATATACGAACATGAGTATAACGCTGCTTTTCAACAATCAAAGTACTGAAAGTACTGTTGGGATGCAAATTTTTTAGTAATGTAGGTCTGTCCAGAAGTAGAATGCTTGGATTATCCATCTGAATACCTTAAATACTTTGATTCATAGAGTACTTTGATTAGATACTTTGATTATCCATTTGAATACCTTGAATACTTTGATTCCATGCTGGAGTGTACATCTTTTTTTAGTACAACCTTATGCATATGTATCGTTTGTGTAAGCTTTGAATATATTTCATAGATCAGTAAACTTGGCTGACCCATTTACAAGGAAGGTCATTGGACTGATCTTTGAACCATAATAAAGCAAATTACTACACCGGTCTTTTCTTCTCTTTGAGACATGATTAATTGAATGTTTCATTTTCAGTCACACAATTCAATATCTACACATAACTTCAGACTTACATATTGAATATACGAATGACTGTTACCTCATTAATCTTTGCTTTTGATAGCACTATTTATAGTGAGGAGGACCGGAAGATGTTGTATGGTATGCAGAGAATGGTAAAGTGCAGAGAAAGGTGGCTGCAAAGAAAAGCAAATTTTGCCAAATTGGCTTCCCAAAAACCTCGTAACTGCGACTTAAAACAAATTGCAGTTATGAGGTTTTTATTGAAAAGCATCGATAAATATGAACGGTAGGATTGGCCTTGCGAACCTCGCGGTACTAACATCTCAGAATGATATTTTTTCCAGAACAACTCCTTACTTTCAATATTTCTGTTACTCTATGGTTGCATAAACATCTCTTGAGTTTATTTACACAGAGATTTTTTTCGTGTACTGCATTATATTGATTTCTGTGCCACGTGACTTTAGGCATGTTGACCTAGTTACTAAAAATAGGTATTTTGGAAACCTCGCGGTATTCATATGAGGCCCTGCAATGTGTACCACAGAATATCAACAGGAATATTTTTGTCAGATATAGATAAAAATATAATTTATGTTAATATTTTTCCAACATCCAATGAATGTAAAAAAGAAAAAAAGGTTCAAAATGGACCACAGGAAAGAATTGCTTTGAACGCCAAACCTTTAGAATATTTAGATGGTTCTCAGTAAGAAATCCCCTTTCTGGGCCCCTTTAACAATCTAAAAAAAAAAATATGTGTACTAACAAATGTTTTAAAAAATGAATAAGCTACAATTTGTGATAAGATTTTTTTACTTGGAGGTCTGAAAAAAACTGTTTTGAAATTATTAAGTTTAGTCTACCTTAGACACACATTCTGAACTTCTGTCTGGGCCTCCTTATTTCACTCCCTTATTTGGAAGAGCTGTGACGTCATCAATGACGCGTCATCTGCCATTTTGAAACCATAATTGACAGAAGCAGAAAAGGCAGAAAATATTCACAAAATTCAGCAAAAATCCTGCACTTTGCGCATTTATTTCACCAGCCATTTCATATCAGGGGATGAGCAAATTTCAGAAAAGGTCAGTTTTTTTTGTATCGTCGCTGAAAATGTGTTTTGCTAACCAATTTAGTTAATTTTTTTCATCTAGTTGGTGTCATCTGTCAAGATTGAGATCAGGCTAATCAACGCTCACGAGGATAATTCTCGTCGATAGCACAGTTTTGCCTCATGGTAAATTTTGTGATTACCGCGAGGTTTAAAGTACCGCGAGGTTTGCACAAACGACTATAATTGATAGCGAGGTCACAATTGAGAAGACGTCATCGCCGAGCGTAATCATTCGGGATGACCTTTAAAGACACTTTTCAACAGAATTTGAAAAGAAAAATGTTGAGATAAACTTTTTGTTTACAGTTTAATCCCTCCCAAAATTAAGCCCTGACTTAAGACACAAAACCGCGGGAAAATCTATTAAACATTAAGAAAAAAAGAAAAATGATGATCGTTAACATATTTCCCTCTTTCCTCCATAATCTGCTTCACGAATTAGCGAGTAAAAATTCGCACTGTCGGTTCTATTTAATCTACATCTGATTAATATTTGGTTGAGTTTGAAATGTTTTCATCAGGGAATTTTGTAAAAAGAGAAATTCAAAACGATTGGGTCGAAAAAAATCTTTTTCAAAAGTCTGTTAAGTAGCACTTTTCAAAATATTCAGAATGGCTTTAATACGATGATCCGTGTAATGACCATAGAAATTTTATGAATATTATATTGGTCACCTACTAATTTATTCTACTTTTGTCTGTTTTGATAGCCGCCCAGTCTGGTGAATTTGAATGGACAAAGAATTTAACCCATTACCAAACGGCAAACTTTTAGACTTCTCCAAATTCAAAGATGTTGCAGACGACAATTTAAACTGAATGAAATTTTACATTTTTTCATCTTTTTGTGTAGAAAATATTGTGGGAAATGAAGAAATTGCTTGTGACAAGCAATTTCTTCATTCTCCACAATGTTTTCCAAAGCCATTATCTTGTAGGGAGTCAAAGAGAGTCATTGTGTGGTAATGGGTTAAGGACGATGCGATTTGGACATGCCTTCAACTTTGATTTCTGGTAATTGACCGAGGCTTTGTAGCCCGACGACCGCATTCTAATTCTTTTCTAAGCACAAACTGGTTTTGTCGCACCAAATCGATATCGTTTTAGAAAATCGTTTGTTTTCTTTTTCTGCAAACTTTTCCTTGCTTTGGAATTAAAAGTGTCTACACTTAGTAACATTAATGATAATTGATGTCGTTTTGAATTGATATCAATTTGAAAGAAGTAAAAGTTAAACAGGTCTGCACGGCTCCCCTCGTTGCGACATTTTTCTACCGATTCCAAATTCTTCGAACCAACAAAATTTTGTTATGGCCAAAAATTGAAAAGTGAAGCTGACCCAACATAGATGCTTAAGAAGAAAGAACGAACTATACAGTTGGAATTGAACAGATGGTAAAATTTGGAAAAAAAATGTCCATCTATTTAATCTCGATTTTACTTTTGAAGAGCAGGGTAAAATAAAAATTAAATTTTTACGAAAAAACCAAAATTCCCACCCCCACGGATTTTTAAAATCTGAGATTATGCAAATTTCTATTTAAACAGAATACCTCGCGTATTTGATATGATAATTTTCATACAATTTCTCAAAACATGATTGTTTACAAATTAAGTTCGATCAATTTGAGATTTTTACGGAATAAATTTCTTTATCCGTGCGAATTATTGGCCCCCTTTCAATGATCATGTCTAGTAAACCGTTTGAGCTTGGTTATGAAAAACAGACCCTCAACCCTTTCCCAAACATTGACGCTTTTAGACGCCCCACAAAATAAAGGCTTTGGAAAACATTGTGGAAAATGAATAAATTGCTTGTGATAAGCAATTTCTTCATTTCCAACAATGTTTTCTACCAAGAAAGACCAAAAAATGTTAAACTTTGTTTAATGGAAATTGTGGTCTGCAACACGTATGAGTTTGGACTAGTCTAAAATTTTGTTGTTTGGTAATGGGCCAAAACATTCGAGACCAGCATGGATCCAGATCAACCTTTGCATACGCACAGTCTGGTCTGGAACCATCTTGTTCTCTTGTAGATCCATAAAGACCTGTAACTTGAAGAGCTTTTACACGACAAGGATCCTGATCGTAAGTGCATTTCGGGATATAGAAATGTCACCCTTTTGGTATTTGAGATTAAGAATGTGCCCTGTCACGCCCACACTTTTTGACGAATCAAAAATTCGCGAACAAGTTTTGGAAAGGATCACCCAAGGAACATTCCTGGCCAGTTTTGCCAAACTTGGCCAGTTGTTTAGGAGGAGAAAATGCTGGAACAAATTGTGAACGGATGGACAGACGGTCGGACGGACGACGGACAAAAAGCGACCACAATAGCTCACCTTGAGCACTTCGTGCTCAGGTGAGCTAAACGAGAGAGAGATCAAATTCAGCCTGCATGTTTGCGTAGTCTGGTCAATAATGTTCCTGTTGTCTTATGCTGATTCTCGATTAACCGTAGTTGTCGTAGCACACAACCTTAAACCCTGATCATAAAGTACAAGTGTTCGCAGGTTCATCTGGTCCCTCGTTGGTTTCAATGGACAATTGCTTTCTTTTTTCCATATTTCAAGTTGATTTTGACACTTTTACGTGTATGGACGGCCATTTTGTATTACCATTTTCATCACATACAAAATGAGAATATATTTCTTCGTAGGGTATTGCATAAATAGAGCTAGTACATGAGTTCTTCTATAATGCAGCTGATTTCGGATTGGTCGTCATAATTCGGAAAGAAAAAGATGGCGAACATTTAAATTTATAAATCAAGAATGCTATTTTACGTTTTTCAATTATCTACCACTTTAATTACTAGTGTTTTCCGGGACCAGAACAACATGAGTACAGTCAGAGTTTGCATTGCACGGTGTGGTGCATTGCATTATCCAGGACCAAAAGGAAATGAATTTTAGCGCTGATGCCAAATTTTTCACTATCTATCAAGGTCCAGTCTCCCATAAAATCATATAAAAAATTGGTCTAGAAGGACTAAATGAACTTCATTTGCAATTTCCTTGGACAGAAATGATCTAGCTATGCAGGTTGACCATTCCATACGATATATCTTATATATATAAATATATTTTTACCTACGACAACCTAGCATGTGTCCCTTTAAATTAGGTATGGTCACTTAATAAGTAAAAAGACGTGTCAAAGAAAATGCAGATATTTCTATTTACAACGATTTGTAATGGTTTCTAAAAGCTAAAAATTCACTCATATCCTTGTCAGAGCAATTAGGTATAACAGAACCAAGAATAAATTTACATGCATTTTGTGGTCCATGCATTTTGTCCTTTATTTGCTTAATTAGTACCTTGAAATATTGACCAGATCAAAAGGTCGATAACTGTTTGTTATCTTTAACCCTTCTTTATGGGACCGAGGGCATGTTTGGCTTAAGTCGAACTTTTAAGGTAGCTAGATCATTTTTGTTTCCTTCTGTTTTTTCCTTGTACGTTTACCCATTGTCTTATTTTTGTAGCAGAACCTTAAGACATTTTTTATGTTTGTACTCAGATGTTATATGTATACTTTTTCCTTTTTAAAGAAACCCCGGTCACCTTGGATAAAGAAATATTAACGGTATAACGCAGGGGGATATCATGCTCCGTCGATTGTTTGCTTTTCAAAGAGCGAAGCAATTTTGTTTTCATTATTAAGTGCTTTGAACTAAACAGGGGTATCATTTATTAAGCTGTCGATTAGTGACCATACTTCGCTTGACCAAAGGTCCATTAAAACATGCATTGTTCCGTATTACAAATTATACGCCCGTTAGATTTTCACCTTTTTTGGTGTTGATTCGAAAATATTCTTCTTTTGGCAGTAAGAGTAGACTAAGATCAGCCTGCACATACGTGCAGTCTGATCTTAGTCTACACTTACTGCTCGTCTACACGACATGCATGTGCATAGATATTGTTTAAAGGTCACTTGACCAGAATTTAGTGTAATCAGCAAGAAAGTGCATGTACATTATTATTTCGAAATTTGGGAAAGGAATTCATTCAGCATGATAATGGTTACTCCTATCCCTGTGTGAATTTTAAAAAGAAAAAAAAAAACATTGAAGAGACAATGAGACGAAAGAAGAAAATGGTAATAACCGAAATGATATTTACTCCCTCTTCAAGACTACATTGTCTCTATTCCACGAAATACACATCTTTTGGTTATTGCAGTATTTTATTTATCCTCAGAAAAGTCCTGTTTCAGGACAGTCAGTCGAAGATTTTGCTGTTTTGGGAAAAGGTTAAGAACAAATTGGTTTTCCTTTCATGTTCTAAAGACATGCATGCGAGTCGTGTAATTTAGACATGATCGCGCAAATTAGAACGCCATAAAACTTCACTGCACGTCTAAGAGAATAGCCGGTGTAACGTAGTAAAGTGACCCCCATAGAATACTGACCCCCCGGTCACTTTACTATATAGAATACTGACCCCTTTCTATAAAATACTGACCCCCCATATAAAATAACGACCCCCCTAATTTTATCTATAAAATACTGACCCCCACTTAGTTTATTGCTAATTTAACATACACTACATGTATACACATCCGTGTTTATTATGCTCCTCGAAAAAGTTTCGGGGAGTATTTAGTCGCTATGCTATCCTTCCGTCCGTCCGTCCGTCTGTCCGTCTGTCTGTACGTCCCTTTATATACAGTCAGATGTCAGCAACCTTTGGGCCAACTTCAATCAAACTTCACATGTGTAATCCCTGAATACCTTTTGAGTCTGTGTTCTCGAGGTACTGTGATCGGTCGTTGTTCGTCGTCCGTCCGTTCGTCCGTCTGTCCGGCCCTCCGGTCTTCCGTCCACAATTTCTTTGAAAATCTTATCCTTTCAAACCAGTTGACATTTTCTTGAAACTTAGCAGGAATGATCCCTGGGTGAAAAGCTTTCAGAGAATTTGATTCCATTGAAAGCTCTGGCTGCCGGGGCATGACAAAAGGGGAAAATGCCAAATCTTCTAAAAATCTTCTTGTGTCTAACCAGTCGGCCAATATTCTTGAAACTTCACATGAATGATCCTTGGGTATTTATAAAAGGGCTTTCAAAGTTGTTGAAAAATAGAGTTTGATTCCCTCAAAGACTCTTGCTGCCGCGGCATGAGAAAAGGGGAAAATAGCCATTTTTTTTTAAATATTCTTCTGCCTAACCAGTTGGCCAATATTCTTAAAACTTCACAGGGTTGATCCTTGGGTAAAGAGCTTTTAGAGTTGTCAAAAGAATTAAATTCCATCAAAGACTGGCTACCGCGGCATGAGAAAAGGGGAAAATAGCCAAATCTTCTAACAATCTTCTTCTGCCTAACCAGTTGGCCAATGTTCTTGAGACTTCACATGAATGGCCCTTTGGTGAAGGGCTTCCAGAGTTGTTAAAAGAGTTTGATTCCATCAAAGCTTCTGGCTGCCGCGGCATGAGAAAAAGGGAAATTAGCCAAATCTTTTAAAAATCTTCTTCTGCCTAACCAGTTGGCCAATGTTCTTGAGACTTCACATGAATGATTCTTAGGTGAAGGGCTTTCAAAGTTATTAAAATAGTTTGATTCCTTCAAAGCCCATGGCTGCGGCGGCATGAGAAAAAGTGCAAAATAGCAAAATCTTTTAAAAATCTTCTTCTGCCTAACCTGTTGGCCAATATTCTTGAAACTTCACATGAATGATCCTTTGGTAAAGGGCTTTCAAAGTTGTTAAAAGAATTTGATTCCATCAAAGACACTGGCTGCCGCGGCATGAGGAAAGGGGAAAATAGGCAAATCTTTTAAAGATCTTCTTCTGCCAAACCAGTTGGCCAATATTCTTGAAACTTCACATGAATGATCCTTGGGTGAAGGGCTTTCAAAGTTGTAAGACGAATTTGATTAATTTTTAAACTATTAGTGCAGTAGCACCAGAAAAAGGGCAAAAGAGCAAAAACCTTTAAAAGGCTGAATTTTTGTTACATTCATTTTAAAAACACAGGAAATAGGGCTTTAATGAAACATTTCTTATTTTGCTGCTATACAGGTCAAAGTGTTTAATTTCATCAAGGCAAGAAATCTCGGGTGAGCGACCTAAGGCCATCATGGCCATCTTGTTTTTTGTTTTTTGGGTTTTTTTCAAATTGAGGCTTCGTCACAGAAAAAGGGGCCTTAATGTAGAAATTAGTGTTTCTCTAATATCTCTTCATTCAAAGTAGATAATTTAATGAAATTTTGTCCTTCAGTGTCCTTCAGTGATGAATGAGTGATGAATATAGCTTATATAATTAATAATTCATGTACGAAAATCCTGTCATGTGAAAAGGGGACTAAATGTATAATAACATTGCGTCTAGATCTTTAAGTCTGCTCGAAGCGAGATCTCCACAACTCTTGCACCAAATTGGACGAAACTTCAATATGAACTTCGTGAAATTCTGTCAAGAACCTTTTTCTCTCTGTTTCTCAATTTGATGCTGTGTTATAGGAAAAGGGGCCTAATTGTAGACGTTTTTCTCATATTTCTTTTAATCTAGATAGAATTTAATGAAATTCTATATTCGATTAATTATCTTTTTCTTAACTTACATCTTTATTTTCCAATTGCGACAGCTGCTTGACGCCTTTTTAGTCTGACTTATTTCTCTAAATTAAGTTTTATGGACTTCCCATTATGCCCCCTTTAGCGTGACGGGTTACTTATACCTTCCCATGACAAACACATGGTTCTACACTGAAATGTGACATCATAAATCGCTTCGCCAATCGTTGAAGCGTTTATTTGATTGGTCAGAAAAAGGGTCACAGAAGATGACCCCCTGCTGGTGCCTGTCAGATTTACTGTCAAGTCAACATAGGATTTTAATCAGATTGAGAAGCCTAGATAACTATCTCGCTATTTAAAGTGACTAAATGTTAACATAATCACTCTAATATGCAACCGCCAGGTAGGAAAGTGCGTATGGCAGACACACATACATAACTCTGGTAGGCTTCGAACTTACGACGCTGAGGGACAAGTGATTTTTGGTCAGAAACCTTTTAAAACCATTTACCCTTTCCACACAAATATACATCGGTAGTAGTACAATCCATGAAAATACTGTACGCCTATTGTGCATTCGATTAAAGAACCAATACAGCTGCTCCAAGACCGGATAGCTTAGTTGGTAACGTCGGGGTCTGTCAATCAAGGGGTCGTGAGTTCGAACCTGGCTCGGCATGTAGCCATTCAGACATTTGACAAAAGTCATTTGTCTTTCACCAATGGGTGTTAATCATCTAATTGAGAGAGCAGCAGGAAGGTTTGTATGTTTTGGTAGTACGGGTGCGAGAAATATCAGGAATCCATAGTAGGTGATGCAGCCGCCGCAATATGACCATAACAGTTGAAAACAGAGTTAAAATCAAATCAATTCAGATGCGGTGGAAGCGTCTAACCAGCCAGTTTGAATTGGGTTTGCCCAATAATGAATGAAAAGTTGCGGTCAAAACACTCTGTATGTACGGACAGACGCATGCACGGACGAGTGCCATTGCACCTCTGATGCATATCGATGAAGATAATTATGTTGTACGGGTACCATAGTTGGGTTTATTTTAGAGTAAGATATTTGGTGTGAATGTGGGGAAGGGGGTCGATATTTTATGGGGGGTCACAATTCTACGTAAGGGGTCACTTTTCTACGTGTGGGTAGGTCATAATACTATGACCCCCCGGTCATAATATTATGACCGGGGGGTCAGTATTTTATATAGAATAGTGACCGGGGGGTCAGTATTCTATGGGGGTCACTTTACTACGTTACACCGGCTCTCGGCCAAGTTCATTATTTATTCTTTTGTAAAGATGTTTCAAATGATATTTTAGTACTAATGGCCGCTCAGCCTTACTGATGCTAAATACTGATAAATGATAGCCCCATACATCTTAAAACTACTTTGTATGGTAAACCTTTACTTAGGAAAAGGTTACAAATTTGGAAAATTTGCTTAAATACTGTCTTTGGCAAGGATAGCCAATACTCTATGTCGATATTCTAACATGGTAATGTTGCCGTTGAGCTGTTGTCTTACAATTTCACAGTACTCGTAAGACCGGTCCGGATTGAAAGTTGTTGCAAACGTCAGCATGACTATCAATAAAAAACAAGAGCCGTCTATGTCATAGACGGATTATGCTCCCCGAATCAGTGTTAGTCACTAAATAAAAACTCATACATTAAGCCCCCTTTTCCCATGACGGATTTTTTGTACACACATTATTTATAGAATGTGGTCTAGAATATCTCACAAAATACAAAATTACAAAATTTCATTAAATTTTGTCCATTAGATGAAGAGAAGTTAGCGAAAAACTAATTTTTAGAGTAAGGCCCCTTTTTCCGTGACGCAGCCTCAAATTGAGAAACGGAGGAAAGAGTCCATAGGGATTATCCTAGGGAGTCCACATGTAGTCCTTGGGCCAGATATGGTTGGAGTTACCACTAAAATGGACAAAGGGACACCTATGTATCTTGAAAGACCTATCCAAAGGAAGAACAAAAATGCAATGATATCCACTCTGTGGAGTAGCTATACCCCAGAATGTGCATTTGAAAATTGATAGGGTTTGGATAGTTGAAATTCAGTGCAAGGTTTTGAAATGTTTAAAATAATGTGACTTTACTGCTTTCTATACTAAGCATACACTGCATATATAAACCAGATGCATAGAAATACAATTCATGTTGAATAATTTGTCCTACATAGCATGTATATGGAAAAAAATCACAACAGGTCTATCCATAAAGGGAGGTAATAAGCTGAGCAAATTACATGCTTTTAAATGTGGAGTACGGCATTATTATGTCATAAGCCAAAAATGAAAACCCTCTGTATTTTCATGAACCTGTTAATGAATTCTGACTGTTGTTCCATTTCAAAGTGCCGGATAAGCAAAATTTAACAACCTTTTTGTTTCCATGGCAACTGTCTTCTTATAGACGTTTCAGCATTAGCTTCAACTAATCGCAAAAAAACATTTTAAAACCATTATAGTAATAAAACATACATTTTAGTTTTAAAATGTTATTTTGTTAAGACATCTCTTACACAAACATAATTAGCATGCTTATGAATATTAATAAAAACTTTAATAACAAGATCGTGAAACACAAATGCCCAAGGAATGGCAATGTTAAGTTTTTTATGCTAAGTTTTCGAGTTAAGGATTGAAAAGGGTTAATGAATGACCTTGAGGAAGGTCATATTGATATTGCATGAACAGATACAAAAGAAGGTTACATACAAAATTATAGCTTTGTATGTCAAATATTTTTGGAGAAAAGGCCAGCGTTAAGTTTTCATACGGACAGATGGACGGACAGACAGACAGACAAGAGTAAAACAATATGCCCCTGCATAGTTAATTTGCTGAAATGAGACATTTCTAGTTACAATGTAAATATGATGTGTGTTTTATACCGTAATTCAAAAGGTAAAATAACACAAATAAATTAATTTAAGACAAGAAAGAGACAGTGACAGCATTTGGGGTTAAGGATAAATTCCTGTTGTAAGCCCTTTAAAGTTTAAGTTTTTTAAAAGTATGTCAAACTCAATGGTCGGGGTAACTAGGTCAGAGGTTATGGTCCCAAATAAATGAGCGTGGTGGGAGTCCTCATCCGGTAGGTTTCAAACCAAGGCCAAAGAAGTTCAAGACTTAACCATCTACATGCAAAGTCGCATAACTATCACCCTTCCACTTCTGTCTGTTTCTTGCCCCTCTCAATACCATGCTGAATGACACTGGACATGGATATGACATCCAAGGCCAGAAGATCAGCCATCTTTTCTACATGGATGACCTAAAGACCTTTGCCAAGAACGATCACCAGCAGAAAAAACCTGCTCGAGACAGTAAAGGTCTTTAGTGTTGACATATGTTTGCAATTTGTACTGGACAAGTGTCCAAAAGCCACATTCAAAAAAGGAAAACTAACATCAACATCTGACATACAGCTAGAAAGTGACACCATCATCAAGAAACTAGACCAAGACGCTAAATACAAATACCTTGTATTAATGAAGGTGACGGAATTCAACATGTAGCAATGAAGGAAAAGATCAGAAAAGAGTATTACAGAAGAGTTAAGGCTTGTCATCAATAGTGAGCTTAAAGCTGCAGATAAGATTGAAGCCATAAACAACCTGGCAGTCCCAGTTGTCACATACAATTTCAATATCATAAACTGGCAAATGCAAGAAAAAAGGAAAATTTGAAACAAAGACCAGACAGTTACTAACAACAGAAAGAATGCACCACCCAAAGGTTGACGTTGAAAGATTGTACCTACCACGAAAGATCGGTGGCAGTGGCCTCTCAAAGATTGAGATGGTATAAACACGTATTTGGAGACAACACAAGACAATCTGCTACATCTGATCCAGGAACATGAACGTAACAACAAACTTTACTCAATCTCAGAGCAAGCCAGAAAATTCATTCAAGAACTGAACATTGCACAAACGACAAGAAATGGAGAAAAATCCGTCACAGAGTTTGCCAAAAGAACAAGACGGACAAAGGCAAATTCCCAAAAGAGGATTTATGACACAAACATAGAAAGCCAAACCAATGCATGGACAATTCCCTTAAGGTTTGACAAACCAGATGTTGACCAAGATCAGACACATAAGTGGCTCTCTAGTGCAGGTCTCAATGCAGAAACAGAGGGAATGGTGATAACAGCACAAGATCAGACTTTGGCTACAAGAGCATATCACAACAAGATCATCAAAGATGGTAAAGATCCAAAGTGCAGAAAATGCAACCAATATGATGAAATTGTCTCAGGCTGTCCAACATAGTACATTCAAAGACACGACAAGGCAGCAGGGTACATTCATTGGAAAATCTGCAAGCAATTTGGACTCCCAGCAAACAAAAAATTGTATGAACATCAATCAAAAACTGTCGTAGAGGAACAGGTCAGTGAATACTGGTACAGATACCAAGGCTAACAGACCAGACATCATCATCAAGAACAAATTGGAAAATACGTTCATCATGATTGACATGACGGTTCCATCTGAAAGAAATGTCTCCGTCAAGGCACTTGAGAAACTATCAAAATACTTTTAAGACCTTGAGATAGAAGTAGCCAGAAAATGGGGTATGGAGACGACAACTGTACAAGTCGTTGTAGGGACAAATTGACAAAATATTCAAACAAATCCCTGGTGCACCAGTTATCGAGGAACTGCAGAAGATCATACTCCTCGGAAGTGCACATATCATCCAAAGAACTCATGTGCTCTAAAACACATGAAACCTTATAGTGCCTTAAAATTATGTGTTGATTCCGGCATTTCAGTGTAAAAATACCTTTGTACAAAACCGAACTAGACAATAATAATAATAATAATAATAATAATAATACTAATAATAATAATAATAATAATAATAATAGTAATAATAATAATAATAATAATGAAAACACTATAATAGCAAAATTTATACCTTCTGTCATAGATCTAGCTATCCCCTAAAGAATCTGCTATACATGTATACGACCTACAACCTTAATTTTAAACGATGTCAATAAACTTTCAATATATTGCAGTTGCCCTTTTTGTTAATCCATGTGTTTTGATTCTACTTTGAATTCTAAAAGTATCAAATGAAATCATTTGAACCATCTAATCAGTTCTGTTCATCATCATAATCATTCAATCATTAGTGTAAATTGTGCAAAGAAAGAGTTGAAATATTTAACAATTATTTATAATAATGTATTCAGTTTACTGTATCGGTGTTTTCCTAAACTTTATGGACATTATTTTCCATTTGATATTGGATTTAGGGTGTATTATTTTATGTTCAAAAGGGTTGTTTAGCCCTTATATTTAAGCAGATTTACAATAAGATGCAAAATTACGGATGCTAACAAATGATTGAATCTTGCATGAAAATGAGTAAATATGCCAAACGAATGAACGTTAACTGTTACTAGATAACAAAACAGATGCTGATCTTAGAAGCATGAGCAAATGCCAAGTTTGAAAGCAATAGTTATGACGGAAACAAACTTATTTGTGACAGATATTTGAAAGATGCTCATTAAAGTTTGATGAAGAATTTCTAGGCCACAAAAAGGTAAAAATTGCTCGACATTAAATGCTAGAGCAATATATATCTGTCTTGAGGTTGGTATCATGGTCATAGAGATATGTGCAAAGTTTAAGAGTAATGGCGCTAGTAAAACAGAGATATGACACTTTTACCAAACAAAAACCTAATTCGCAAAAAGGGTCACAGTTTTAAGTAGTGTCATTAATATTCGCGAATATGCAAATAAGGTAATTTGCATAGAATTTACGGTAAATTATTGAGCAAGTCATAAACTTTCATTTGATACCATTCTTACATCTGTAGGTCAATATTCAACCAATACATGACCAAAAACGTTTTGAAATGACTGAACAATTTTATAGGGTTAAGGGTTTAGAATTAGGTTTATGACCCAGAGCCCCTACGGCCAAATTAAGTGCAAACATTGCTCAAAATGTTTAATATATTTTTTTCTATAAGATTTAATATGTTTACGTACTTCCCATGCACAAAAATTTTGGAAAGTATTTATCAAATTTCCGTCGAAAATCGCAATTTTAGGAAAATTCATGAATATGCAAATGAACTTATTTGCATAACATAACTAAAATGAAAGAATAAGTCATAAGCTTTCATTTGATATCATTCTTACAACTGTGTGCAAATATTCAATGAAGATTTGGCCGAATTCATTTTCAAAATTTACATAAGTAATTTGATGGGGCTAATGGTTTAGATAAGGGTTACGGCAAAAAGCCCCTACCGCCAGAGTGTTAACAAGGCTCAAAATGTTTCTAATAAAATGTTCTTTAAGAAAAATTATGTTTTCAAAATTCCCCCTGAAAAGAAACGCCTTGTTTTGGAAAGTATTTGTCAAAATTTTCGCCAAAAAATGGATTTTTTAAGGGAAATCATTAATATTCATGAATATTCAAATGAGATAATTTGCATAAAATAACTACAAACAAAAGAACGATTCATGAGCTTTCGTTTAATACCATTTTGACACATGTAGGTCAATATTCAATGAAAATATGACCAAATAAGTGTTATAAATTTGAATGCAAAAAAAGATAGGGTTAAGGGTTTTAGATAAGGGTTACAGCCAAAAGCCCCGACGGCCAGAGTGCAAACAACGCTCAAAATGTTTCTAAGATAATGTACTTTATGAAAAACCATGTCTTCTGGCATTAGAAATAAATGATAATTATAGAAAAATACTTTTTCGAATATGTCGGCCAATTCTTATACTTGATTGCACATAAAGCATGTTTTGAAGAGGAGTAATGATGTCATAATAATTACATAATTAAAAAATCATGATTCATATGTAGTGAAATACATGCTCATGCGTATGGATTCAAATAAATAGATTTATACATTCATTTAATATTTTTTATTAATTTTTCCCTTTCCCTTACCCCAAACCAGATTGTCATTCACGTCGTGAAGGGTACCTATATAAAGGTAAGGGTAAAATATATTTAGCTACTCTTCATGTCGGATATCATCACAGAAAAACATCCGTCAGATGTATATCTACAAATATATATAGGTGTCCTTTTGTCCTTTTTTCTGGTAATACTTACCCCATTTTCCTGGTCCTGGCCCAAGGACTAATGTGAAGTTTCGTTGAATTTGGCCCAAGGGTTGCAGAGATCTGGCTGTGGACGGACGGACACAGGGACGGACGGACAGACGGACGGACAGCGTGGCGACTATATGCTCCCCGAAATTTTTTCGAGGAGCATAAAAAATAATTTTACGTATTTTCTAGCTCAGGCAGTATATAGATCTAATTAGAAAATTACAAAATGCTGGTTAAAATCACTAAAGTATAGTTTACCGTTTTCTCTTTCATGATATTTTCTGGGGTCAGCATGAAAAGGGTTAAGGAAATTCGCTCGCGTGAGAGGACGGCAAATTAAGCAGCCATTGCTTTTTCTAGCTCAGTGAATGTATCTTTGCTTTTAAATTATTGCTTCTAGTTTAGTATTCATTTTCAGCAAATCGCCAATGAACATTCAATGACCCTTTTCCCGTTAGTGCAACACTTGGTTTAGGGATTTCTGATACTGTATTTGTATAATCTAAAATATCGTTTCCATTCTAGATACCATTTCTTGTTCTATGTTTTGTTAATTCACTAAACGATGGTTCAAATTTGTTTGCTTAAACTAGACACATGTAATTTTAATACGCAAATTGATTAAGCAAATGGTACCTTTACTGTTTGATCTCAAATCAAAGACATGCATTCGTTTGAAAAGCTTAAAGCTCGTATAAAATCACATTGTCCATTGACGATTCTCTGGTCATCCAAGTATAGCTCACGATGAATAACCTGGCAGAGCATCTCTAACTTATAGCTAAGAAGCTCTGTCGGGTCATATATCGAGACCTATACGGGTCTATCAGATATATAACATTAAATGGTTTGCCTTGAAAAATAAACATATTTATATTAGCTCACACAGCGTCCGTCTGTCTGCCCTTGACTACTCTTCAGACAACTTGCTTTCTAACAATTTGGACGAAACTTATCGAAATATCTTGTTAGGTTCCCTTTAAAAAAAACTTCTGATCTAAGCAGGGAAGTGGTTATTCAAATCTACAAACCTGTTAAAACGGGGTCGTCATTACTCTGTGACCCTTAAAGGGATTTATGAACTGTAGGGGGTTATTAAGGGTCTGTGTGCATTGGTGCGAACTGGAGACTAATTCACCGAATATGAAATATATCTAGCAAGGGAAATATGAAACGTTCATTTTTGTGTGGTATCGAAAAATAGCAATTTTAACTCTTTCTAACCTTTTTCATCAAGGTACTGGTGTGGTACTCTGTAACTAGACTAATTCCCAGAATGACTGTAAAATTACTCAACAATCCATCCGATTGACCGAGACGTAAGTCTCGACTAATCGCATGGATTGTAATGTAATTTAGAATGAGACCATTTATCTAAAAAAAATTGGTAAATACCCGTGGTCCTGATCCAACAATTGTGACATGGACGGCACGGCCATTGTCAGTCTAACACCATCTGATCAAACTGTTCTACGTTTCCTGTACAAATAGACTTGAAATTTCTAGTAGTTGTGTTGTTACGTTTAATTAAACCACGGCAATGTCAATCAAAATATCGATTGGCTTATCAAATCATCCATTGACTCAGAAGATGTCACGTAATTCACCGACAACACCTGACAATGAAACATTTATTTGTCTGAAACAGGACCAATAAAGATCTCATTGCTGGGTGTTATTCAAAGAAACCAAGCCAATTTTAATTCTTGACAGGTATCCGTTGTAATTTTTTGACAGCCATAGTGCTAACTAGAAAAGATTTAAGCCATTGTGTAGAAAAGCATCATCCATACACCTCTGTGTACTTTACAAAATAAGTATCTAGGTAGTTGCCCCATTATACATCACGGTGGGGATTGTGCATGATGGGATGGATAACGACTACCGACAATAGGGAACGATTTTATCAAGTAAACCGTGACGTAATTTCGGACAAATAAATAGTATTTCGTTGGTGTTATTATAAAATCTCGTAACTACGGCTTGAATCAAAGCGTAGTTACGAGATGTTATAACAACACCGACGGTTTATCAAAACATAACGGTAAACTCAGTCTATTTCTTGCACAAAATTTGATGTCAACTCGCCTCGCTTCAGGTAAGACATTTTGCAATAACTCTGTTATTTCTGTATCAATTTTCAAGCGGTTTGCTGCATGTACCCCGCCTTATCGAGCTCTTTCATCGGATGTATGACATATTAGATAACTCATGATACTTTTTCCGAAATATTGTCCCAACCGACCAGAAAGCGAAACGGTAACGACTACGTCCAAATTAACCACGCTTCAGGTAAGAATTTGTGCAATTACTTTCTTATTTCTGCGTCAATTTTCATGCGGTTTGTTGCATGTACTCCGTCTTACTGAGCCCTTTTCTCAGATGTATTATTTATCTGGAACTTCCCTGTACTTTTCTCAAAAACCGATCCCAACCGACCAGAAAAAAGGGCCTGAATTTTTTGTCGTTTTTCTGGTCGGTTGGGATCAATTTTTTGACAAAGTACAAAGATTCTACAAACAAGTCATATATCCGAGGAAAGAGCTCACTAATGCGGGGTACATGTAACAAACTGCTTGAAAATTGGAGCAGAAATAAGAAAATTATCGCACAATTTCTTACCTGAAGCGAGGCAAATTTGTCTGTATTTGTCTCCGTATTCGTTATCCATCCCATCATGCACAATCCCAACCGTGTATATTGGTACTCCAAAAACCATCTGGGCCCGTATTCACCAACGTTTCTAAATTGATTTTCTAAAGTAAAGTTACATACCAACCAATCAGAGTGGCCAATTATTTTGTTTAAAGGGGCTCATTCTATGTTTTTATGCTTCCGAACTGTTCGGGAACTCATATTTGTGCATGGAAAAACAAATAGCAATGCATAAAAACCTCAATCCCGGCGAAAAAACAGCTTTCCTTTGCTATAGATCAATCCTTTACAAGCGTGTTTACACATTCTATTTTTACTTCAAAAGAAGACAAGGTAAAGGTCAACGAGACACACCTCCGCGGTATTAACACACCGTACAACCGGCTGTGTTGATGACTGTGACCTTATTTGCGAGGAATACGTGAAAAGGTTTATTTTGTACAAGCACTGAACATTTATACGCGTATTTATCAACTATAGAATACCAAAGATCCTTTCGTTTATTTATAAAAGTAAATTCATTTGACTAGCTACCATGCACATGACATAAGATGCCGAATCTGTCTTCGCTGACTTTCTACGCAGCTGGTTGTACGGTGTGTTAAATCTCGCTGAGCACAGATGACGTATCTCTGACGTAATTGATTTTTGAAGGTTGGGCATATGTAGCCGTTACAAAACAAAAACAAGGACGACCAGCATGTTATTAAATGACTTGGATTTTAATACTCAATAAAGCTCGACGAGTGGTAACAATGGACATAAATGATCTACCCCTTCAGGTTGGTAATTTCATACGTTATTTCTGGTTTGTAATTATTGTGCCATTTGCATTTTCGACAGCCTAGCTCGTCCCCCTTTAAGTTTGTCTCGGCCACTCTAATTGGTTGTAATGCAATTTTACTTTAGAAAATCAATTTAGAAACGTTGGTGAATACGGGCCCTGATCTCAACACCTTTTCTGATTTGGTGTTGAATAATGTGTTTGAAATATGTCCGCTGGCATTGAGTGGAGTATTTTACGTAAAGATGTTAGATGTCATCAAATAAAGAAAATGAAGCAACGGAAACATCATTGCAATTTTGTTGTCCATAGTGAAAAGGTCGATGGTCATTAAAATATTACTATCTACATTCGCGTGGCGAATAGACACAGTAATTGCTCGTTTAGGTCGAGTCCTGTGATCAATGATCAAATTGTGGATGATTACCCCCTTTCATATGCTCCCCTTCCCTTTTGTATAAGAGCGGTCAGGGTAAGACGATACCCACTAATTTGTGGTAGCGAAAATAAATGCAAGGTTTGTGAATTTGAGTTCCTTTTTGTCATAACTATCTGTTGAGATCGACATATTTGGACCATACGGGCGCCTTTACTCTTCTAGCAAGAAAGTTGTTGACAAAAATATATGAAATTGGTTCCGAAAAAAAAATACTGATCCTTTGCCATATACTAGCCTAAATCAGGGGCGTAGCTTGACCTAAATGATAGAGTAGGCCTGGGGTAGGGGGTCCGGGGGCATGCTCCCCCGGGAATTTTTTTTCCCGTATATGCTCGTAGGTGCGTTTTCCGGCACATCTGAGATAAAAAATTTGAATTAATTACAGCTAACTTATTGCATAATTCATTTACTGTTTCTATGATTTTTTATTGTAGGCCTAATCCTATCTTGAATTGGAGAGGTCCATATTTCAAACCAAAGTTTGAATTTGTCAGGGCTCAAAAACAAATTTTCGAACATCTTCCTGCTAGCTAACAGTAACTCTCAGATAATCGACCTATTTCTCTGCTTCGCGTTTGCAAATTTGTCTATGACCAAGTCAGTATCTCTGTGTATGCGCAACATAGCTACAGGAAAACGGTCTCATACGATTTCGCCTCCATTTCACGTCCACATCACGTTAATTATATTGTACGACACCCCTGTTTAGACGTACACCGGTCGTGCTGTGGACGTGGAATGGTGAATGTGAACAGGCTTTAAGGATGTCGGGCATTGGCCCGTCAGGGTAGAACGGATGAAGGTCTTTGTCCTCTTCATGCTTCTAAATGAACGTTCACATGACGGCGATGTGGTGGGCATCCTCAGCAGCAACACAGTGAACCACCGTACAGTCAATGACATCAGTAGCTGCAAAAATTGTACGAACTTTATCAGTTGGCTGTTGTTTACGAGACTAGAAAAACATCCCAATTCTAAATAATTATTATTTACTTTTTTCTGTCTACAGTCCCACTAAAAAGTAAAACAGGCGTGTCTTCCTAAATTTTCTTCGATTTGAGACCAAAAAACAGTAGTTTTTGCACAGGAATATTACTTTGCAATGCATGACTGGATTTTCATATATTTTCGCCTCTAGTCATTTCATAATTTTTATTACCATTTCAATAAATAAGTACATGTGTAAGTATTTAAAAATAAGTATTTGCAAATAAAAGTAACAAGAAAGAAACACACAAACGCAATATTACTCAAACAAAATTTCAGAAGACTTTTCTTGTAGACCGTCAAAGTCAGGTCTCTTAAAGGGTTAATACAACTGTTTGCTTTATTTTCATCAAAAATACACCCAAGTCCATGAGTTCGACGGGGAAGCATGACACGGATTGAAATCCCGTGAAAGAGCAACAACAACAATAAGAGAAAATTGACAAAAGTTCTGTTACTATCATCAAACAGAAAAATTGACGAGTAAGCAACCACGATAGGTCTAGTCGTTAATAGCATCTTGTTTAAAGGAAATTATTAAATATCGAAACTTCCATCGTCTTATATGCCGACTGGACGAAAATTGTAAGAATATACAGAAAATACCAGGGCCCCGTATTATCTACGTTCTTACGATCACGTTTTTGTGTTGACTGTGTAACAAAACATCTGATTGCACGTGAAATCAGATTGGGCCAATCAGGTTTGTTTTTACAAGTAATCACGCAGAAAATAATCGTACGTTAACACAAAAACGTGATCGTAAGAACGTTGATAATACGGGGCCCTGGTATTTTCTGTATATCTTACAATTTTGTCCAGTCGGCATAAGAGAAGATGGAAGTGGGCCTCATAAAGCAATTTGATGAAAAATGTGTACAAGTGCTTTACTTTCTTTCTTTTAGTCTCATATGCGGTGCACTGCACGCAACCACTGACTTTCCCGGTTGTTGCTCAAAATAGTTTTTTGCCAAGCATATTGATTGTTAAATTTTCCAATGGTGTTTCCCCCCCCCCCCCACCCCCCCCCCCCACCCGACATTTGAGACTTTTTAGAACTATCGCAGGGTCCCGTATTCCTGATTTGGACAATCTAACAAATCTGTCGAACTCATCTGTCATGTTTGAAACTCTTAATTGACAATTTGTCCTACTTTTCGTGCTCATATAATATGAATTATCACTAAAAACAGTGAATTATAACTTTGACGAAATGTTATGATACTTACAGGTAATTTGACATGACACTGACCTTTGTGTTAAATATGTCCATACAAAGGGAATTAAATCACAGAAAAAGGTACATGTATAAAGGGACTGCAAGAAAACGATACTGAACCACTTGTAGGAAAAGACTCGGTTGTGTAATATACATGTATCATAGGCTAATAAAAGCTAAAGCTGCGCCAAGTCAGATGAAATCAGTAATACCACTGTACGAAGGAAAATCATAGCTAATAACTTGTAAAAATTTCGATTAGCAACTGACTGGACAACCATCGAGTCATAGTACCCAACTTCAAACGACGTTTTTTTTCAGTTGGAGAACTATAAAGCCGTTATGTAGGTATAAGAATTCGATTTCTAATTATCATTTTACGACCCTGTTTCGTTGGATATAAGCAAATCCAATGTAAGTTTTACTTTGTTTACATAATGTAACAGCCAAAATCACAAATGACGCCCGTTTTCGAAATTTAGATGTTCCAAGGGGTTAGGAAAAGACATTTTGTTGGAAAACTGTATGTCAAAAAATAAAGACATATGTACCTGATTGTCGCGACTTAAAATGCTTTTTACAAGGGCAGTATTCTACGAGGCAAAGTTGTAAAAAACGATATATTATTATGTTACTGTCCCACACCCTATAATCGCGCGGAAATCGAAGTTGAAAACTAACCAAGATGTGTCAGATCAAAGAAGTTATATTTGTTTGGTCATGCACGTATTCGGGCAACATAATTTTAAGTGTTTTATCCAGTCGCATCACATAGCATGGTTTGTTCTCACGTGGATGTCCCTCGATTTTGAGTAAGGCGGGGTACATGCAACAAATCGTTTGAAAATTGACGCTGAAATAAGAAATTTATTGCAAAATGTCTTACCTGGGGCGAGGCAAATTTGTCCGTAGATTTTACCCATACCATGATGCGCAATCTCCACCGTGACAATGGTAACGCCGAATGGCGATTATGAATTATCAATAATAGTGGTCTGCTTATTCACATTGGATTTATAATCACGTGACGCAATAATTTCAGAAAATCATTAATAATTTTGTTAATACGAGACCGATTTGAAATTGGTTTGAAGCAGAGAAGGTGGGCAGACGTCAGGCATTGGATGGTTGTGAATCTTTTTTTAAAGCTAAACTTTATCAAAGGGAAATGTTTTTTTTATATTCTAATACTATAGATGCGTTCACAGTATTGACTTTCAATAAATTTGTCAAACTGAATACCCCCCCCCCCCCCCTACCCCCCACTTTTCAAGTTTTAAGGCATTTTTGGACTTTTCAAAAATTCGCCTTTTGGAATCGAAGCGTAGGCCCGGGCCTACTGTGCCTATAGGGAGCTACGCCAATGTAAATAGGTGGTGACAAGTTGATGTAGGTGCTACTGGTTATTGCTACTCAACAATTCTTCATATGTCTAAACTGCATTTTTCATCATGGTATATTTTTTTAAATTACAAATCACTTTGTAACCATGGTTTTTTCGACCCGATTGTCCCAAAAGTAGCACTTTTTCATTCCAACATATTTATGCAACACGAATGATATTGAATTTCTAAAATTATCAAAATTCTACAAGATTCTCATTTTATTATTTTACCAGATTGTTACATTTTATATGAGATTTTAATTCCAGATGCTACAATACCAGCATGTGTTCCAATCACAAGTACATATTTTATTGTTCTGGATAAACCACATGACCAGAACTACAAATACGAGAAAGTGGTGGCTTTACAAAATGCAATATTTCTTTAAAGGGACATTTCATCCCCATTTCAATTTTCAAAAGTATGTCTTGATGCCAAGATTGGTTATTCTAATGGGTATATAAATGCTATCAGTTTTTGAAGTTGTTGATAAGCGATAAACACGCCTTTAAAGTTGAGACAGAAATGACAAATTCTATATATACATCTGAACTGTTGTGGACAACAATGTGTTTAATTTCAACACAAAAATACATATTTCTCGTAAACGGCGCAATATTTTGGCTTGAAATTTTCAGAATTTTCATAAGAAAATATGCTCTTTTAGATAAAAATAAAAGAGAAATTTATGAGAAAAAATTCTGAAATGTCAATTTAATTGTTCACAAACCCTATGCTGTAGGTATTCATTTGAATCGTGTCATCGAGCCGATTCAAATGAGTACCCACAACATAAGGGTGGAATTTAAATAACAAAGTAAGAACGTATTTAGCCATATCATCTGTTGCTCTGCGCATGTCAGAATGATACCGGAAAATAGACTTCCGTGTGACATTCGTGCATCAAGATTCACAGAACATTAACGTCATCTGGTGTTGTGTGTCATCATTTGAATTACAGACGACATTGTGAGTTGTGTCTGCTACAAACAATTACCCCACCCACACGTATACAGTTAACCGCATTCCTGGTACACGTCAGTGGTTTTTGGCAGTCTGGGAATTTGTCTCAAGCAAAAGTGTGGGAGCATTGTTCCGGGAATTAGTCGAAAATAGACAGGACAGTCTATGCTTGCCTCTGTGATAAGTCTTTAGACAGTGGTCCCGTAGACGTAATACATGTCCATGATGTCTTCCAAAGTGGTTGGCAGGAGGTCCATTGGTCCATTGATTTAATTTGATCAAAAAATGTACGTATTGGTCAACTGATTGTTCATAAACTACTTCAGTCATTGATACTAATTGTTGAATCAACGTGAAATTTGTAGTAATTTTATCCTAAAAACGTATGAACATCCATACGTTTCGGTTAACCGGTATTTTACTTATATAAAGCAAACCGTAGCCGTTATGGCATGTATGTAGTGTACATTTCTCAAAGCATTGGTCTGTTTTGTAAAAACTGTAGCAGCTAGATCTTGATTCAAACCAGTGACATGGAAAGTGACATAAAATGTAGATATTATGTAGAAACATGACATATCATGCATCTGTGTTGTGCACATTGTATAACAAACAAGACACATGACAAATTATATCTAAAACATAATCTATGGCACGATACCAGTTCTAGATTATGATATAGCCTATTTTTTCTGCTTTCGTTATTATTACTGTTGTTGTTGTTGATTCTCCTTTTAATTCGGTGCTGCTTTAATTTAAGGTAGTATACCCCTAATGAGATTCGCGCGGCGTCGCAATTATTCGGGCGACGTCGAAAACATCCGGCAGTGGAAAGTTCCACCGCCGAATGTTTACGACCGCGCCCGAATAAGTTTGAATATGTAACGACGACGCTCGAAAGAATCCGATGTTTTATGAATCTCAAAATGACCGCGGTACGGGTATTCTACCATAAGAGGCGGGGTCTGGAGAAAGGCCCTAATAGCTTTTTAGAAAGCTTAAATATCATATTAGCGTGTAGCCTTATTGATCTCGGTCAGACTTGGTATGTACGTATGATCTAGATCCATGCTATTCTCAAACGCCATGATGGATCTTTTTCAAGTTCCTGGTTCATTAATTTGTCTCGGTGTTAAATTCAAGATTGTAATTTCGATGACAGTTATAATGTTAAAAGTTAATAAAGCCAAGATAGCACATAAAATCTTTATTAAAGAATCTAACTAACTAATTTTGTTCGTATTGACTATAAAACTATATAACCGAATCAAGTCAATCGTTTTATTTTCACGGATAAAATCAGCTCATACATAGACAAGCCATGTTTCTTTCACGTCCCTGACGCAGAAATGTGTTTTATAGAAAGGAATGAGGGAAAAGGCTAAATCAGCTTAATATATCATTTTCTACTATTTCTTATGTTAATGGATCCTCTTCTGGCTCAGACAACCTTCAATTTTAAGTACATGTAGCTTAATTGTGTAATCTTGGAACGGGTTACAGAAAACTCGCTTCAATTTTTGGCGGGAAAATGTAGACTTGGCGCTAAAACAACCAGATAGTGATTAAATACGCCACATGCCAATCCAGATTAAGAAATTCCAGCAATTCAAGGATTGTATTTATTTTATAGCGTGTGAAATCTGCAGTAATATAAATAGACTTCAATGTTAATTTATCTGCCTGCATACCCCTCTTCATAGACCCTTCTCCAGGCTTAAAACTACGACAATTTGCATATCATCAGACATGAAAATATTTGCAAAGCCAATACACTTTAACAATAATGTTCGACAATAGAATTTTTTCTGTCGACCAAATGTTTGCAAGGGAATTTAATTTTAGCAGAGCCATAGATAAACGTTTCTGATATTATTCTAGGTAATTACATGTATACGTTTGTATCTGTTATTGATTATGCTAGTATGTTTTGATTTCCTCTGGTAACTTCCAAAGGAACTATTCACTGCAAAGCGGTCCCCTGCATTTTTCTTTTCCCTCTAAATGCTTCATTTCCAAAACTGTCCAATTTCAAGATTTTACTTACCTTAACTTTCTCAGCTGCAATTTATCATTTTTTATGGGGGATTTTGAAAAAAATGAACAGACTGTTTCGATGTAAATACAAAAATATAGTGTTGGTTGTAGAAGCTCTAGCTAAGAGGGATAAGGGTATACGTTTAAATCCTTTCCTAAACGACATGAATATAAACTTCTTTAACCCTTTCCCGAACAACAAAATTGTAGGGTGCTCCAATTCAAAAGCTGCTATAAATGACAAAATGGATTTTATTAAAGATAGCATTTGTGTAAAATATGGTAAAGAAAATATTGAGACAAAAGGAGAAACTGCTGGTTATCAGCAGTTTCTTCTTTTGTTTCAATGTTTTCCCAAGCCTTTTCTGTTAGGGACGTCAAAACCAGGTCTTGTTTGGGAAAGGGTTAAATTTACTGCTGTTGCAGACTACAAAAAAAAACAAATGTGTGTTGATGAAAAGGTTATTTGTGCACAAAGGAAACTAAGACAACGTTGATGTAAAAGAAGAAAACTGTGGTTATGAGCATTGTCTCTTTTTGTGTCACAATAATTTTCCCGAGCTTTTCCTTCTAGGGACGTCAAAACTATATATTGTTTGGGAAAGGTTTAATTAAAAGCCATTACTGCACAGTGACACCTTTCGACTCCCTAACAAAAATTGGCTTGAGAAAACGTGGTGAAAATGAAGAAATTGCTTGTGACAAGCCATTTCTTCATTATCCACCATGTTTTCTAACCTAAACTGGTAAGAATTTCATTCTTTACATCAGTTTGAACTTTTCGTCTGCAACACCTATCAAATTGGAACAGTTCAATTTTTGCCGTCTGGTGGTGGGTTAATATAGCACAGACAACCATCAGAACCTGGACACTTGATTTATGATCTGTATAAATAACTGTAGTCCGCACTCAATTGTTTATTTATATATTTATGATAGTCTCACAGCTCGTAAATAAATCTATTTAATCGAATCATCACTGTAACACTTTCTTACGGAAGTTTAAACTGACCCCCTTATTTGTCAAAATATCTCGAATAATTCATAGATTTATATATATCTCAGATAGATAAGTTGAAATTTTACAAGGACTTACATAAAGAAAATATATATAAATCCGATTTTTATTTCATTTACAAATATGGAATATGTATAGGTAAGAGGCGCTAGCCTCTTACCTACTTAGCGACATCATGTTCATAATTTGCTCTTATTTCATATACCGAGGTGTTGAGAAAATGTGACACAGAACATGTCGTTCACAAAACAAAAACATTCGTCATCTGTCATTGTCCTTTTGGAACTATTTTTTGAAGTCTGGATTTACCCTTCTCACCAATTGACTGTTAACATAATTATCTAAAACGAATTTAACAGTAGAAGAAACACATTTGAAATATTAAACGGCTGTCTTTTATAACAAGTACATAAGACTAATATCAGAGGCCTTAAGCAAGATTACAGTTTGCGAGAAAATGACTTGGTCAGCCTTAAGAATTCAACCTAAAAACGATATTTCTAGGAAAAGGTAAAGTGAAAAGAATAACTCTCAATTGTTTACATTAATGGGGCTAACATAAACAATTTCGATACAATGTTCTGAATTATCAAATCGAATCTGTCAACTAGACCTGTCAAAAAATAAGAAGCGGGCATTATGAACTTTTGAAAAGTATCCCAATAAGAGGCAAAATGTCGCTAAATATAAATAATTGTTTATTAGGTGTTATATATACCATTTATTTATAATTCAATTATTTTTGTATACAGTTTATATAAATAAACTATTTCCATTTTTAGCTCACCTGAGCACGTAGTGCTCGAGGTGAGGTATTGTGATCGGCCTGTTGTCCTACGTCTGTCTATCTGTCTATCTGTCTGTCCGTCAACTTTTTACAAAAAAATCTTCTCCTCCTAAAGTACTTGGCAGAATTCAACCATATTTCACACATATGATCTATGGGTTTTTTTTCAAAATACTTCAATGAATTTGAATGGGGGCCATAATGGGGTCAAAAAGTAGGTCACTAGGTCAAACCTTCTTTCTGCTCTAGGGGCCACATTTGTTGCTCAATCATTGTAAAAATTGATCAGAATATTTGTCTTGATGATATTTAGATCATGATAAGAAATAGATCAAGCCAGGTCATAAACTAGGTCACTAGGTCAAATATTGTAAGATCCATCTTTTTTACACTGGAAGTGTCAATTTTGGTCCAAACTTTGTAGAAATTGTCATTAATGTTTATTTTGATGATATCAAGGTCCAGATAAGAATTGGGTCATGCTAGGTCATGAACTAGGTCATGAACTAGGTCATGAACTAGGTCAAGAGGTCAAATCTTACAAAATCATTTCTTTTGCTCTGGAAGTGACAATTCTTGTCCAAACTTTGTCAAAATTGTCCTTTATTATATCTATGAAATGATCAAATGAGGGTCACACCTTGTCAAAAACTAAGTCACAAGGTCAAATCTTTTAGAATCCTTCATTTTGTTCTGGACATGCCAGTTTTTGGCCCATTTTTTTTCAAAATTGTCCTGAATATTTATCATGATGATATCTCGGTCATGTCAAGAAGTGGATCATGCCAGGTCATAAACTAGGTCACGAGGCCAAATCTTGAAGAATCCCCCCTTTTGCTCTGGAAGTGCCAATTTTGGTCCAAACTTTGTCAAAATTGTCCTTAATGTTTATCTTGATGATATCTTGGTGATGTGAAAAGTGGGTCATGCGAGGTCTAAAACTAAGTCACTAGGTCAAATCTTGTTTTTGCTCAAAGAACCAAAATATTTACTTTATCGTTGTGAAAATTGTTCAGAATAATTATCTTGATGATACCTGGGGCATGTATAAAGTGGGTCATGGGAGGTCAAAACCTAGTTCAAATTTCGTTTTTGCTTTAAAAAATCAAAATATTTATTCATCATTGCGAAAATAGTTCAGAATTGCTTATCTTGGTGATAAATGGGTCATGTAGAAAGTGGCTAATGTTAGGTCAAAAACTAGGTCAAAAGGTCAAATCTTGTTTTTGCTCTAAGCACCTCAATATTTACTCATCATTGTGAAAATTGTTCAGAATGTTTATCTAGATGATATCTATGTCATGTAAAAAGTGGGTCATGTAAGTTTGAAGTTTGCAAGTTGTTTGTCTCAAAGTCCTCTCAGGTGAGCGATGCAGGGCCATCGTGGCCCTCTTGTATGAATAATGGATCAGTTAAATTGTTAGGATTACACAAAAACCAAACAATTATATATTTTGATAAAATACAAAGCAGCAAATATTGTATACTTATATAAATGTCTATATATATAACTTAATCAATTTTAGTATTTATATTTCTTATAACTCCACGTATTTTTAGAGTTATATAAAATATTTAAGGGGGTCAGTTTAAACTTCCGTACTTTCTATCCAAGAACACACTCATCGAAAATTATTATTTCTTTTTCTTGGAAATGCGGTATTTTGAGATATTATGTATTTTGTACCATGACAACATTTATCGCCAAGAATTTTATTTATTTTGCATAACTATGAAATGATTCAATAAATTAAATAGTAAAAAGAAGTAAAATGATTCAATAAATAAAACAGCAAAAAGAATTGTTTTGTGGATCTAGATATTGACAAAATACAGACGTACAGACGGATGCCGGACATTGATCGATCACAATAAGTCACCACGAGCACTACTTGCGCAGGGGGGCTAAAAAGGTATACATGTAAAACTTCGCAAAATCGACCAATGTTCCCTTGTTTTTGCACGGATGTTAAATTTTGACATGTATATCAAGCAAAATGCAGACATGCCACGGCTAAATGAATTGACATTTAGCATGAAATTAGTCGGCCATTTGTGGCCATTTCACTTCCGCCTGGCTACCTACTAATGCAACGATAACAAAGGTAAGACGCACTTTCGATCTTTAATGTTGGTTCTGCACTCTATGTTGCTGGTACTCATTTGAATCGTCTCGACGAGACGATTCGAATGAGTATCTACAACAAAGAGTTGTATGGACAGTCGATTACATCATTCTTCTTGAAATGTCAAAGTCCCCTCTTGTCTGTAGCCCTACAGGAAAGTTTATCGGTCATTAACATACAGGATGGTCATCTCAGAATTTATGACTTATTTTCTAGTAAACGTGACTTATGAGATTGATAGCTTTTCGTTTGATGGAAAGAAGCTGTTTTGAGCAATAAAACTTCATTTTGCATTCTCGAATTTTATTCCAGCCAAATCACACGAACCCGTAGTTTTAAATTGTTCAACATTAAAAATGACTACATGTAGTCATTACAAATCATAAACTACATGTATGGGCATTATCACTAAATTGAACGTTGCACTCATAGCCATTGCACATTCTTATTAGGCCTACTGTCAATATGAGTGCTCGCTAGTTGTAAGTCTGTAACCAATGCTATTTTTCGTCTTTCCGGACTTGCCTATAATTCAATATAGAAACGATTTATTGTAATTACGCATATCTATATGATTGAATGTGATGTGTTAGAAGCGATGATGTTGAAAACGATGCAAATTGTGATGGCCTTACACAAATTACTAGTTGGTTGTAGCCATATATAGTTACGCGCATTAACGTTACATGATGGATAACAGGTGCCTGTTGTAAATTTGTCGCGCAAAGAAAAGACATAAATTTGTACGAAAATTTATTTTATTCTAATAGACAGTTGCGTCAGATATTTTGGGGAGATAAGTTATTTTATTTTCAAAATTCAACGCACAGGTGTTAAATTAAAAGTTCCCCTGTCACACTGAAAGGCGTCACTTAAGATTGGCTTAACCCTTTCCCAAACAAGAACAGCTAGTTTTGACGTCTCTTGCAGAAAGGGCTTTGGAAAACATTGAGACAAAAGAAGAAAATGCTGATAATCAGCATTTTCTCCTTTTGCCTCAATATTTTCTGCGCTATATTATACGCAAATTCTAACTTTTTTAGCATTGATTTTGTCGTCTGCACCAGCTTCAAAACTGGGCCATTCTAAAAAGTTGTCGTTTGGGAAAGGGTCAGTAGCCTTAGATTATTGCTCTTATATTTGGGATGATGCTGAACGCACGATCCCCATCTTAATACACTTTGAAATGATTATAATCAGACTGTTATGCAAAAATGCAGCATATAATGACAATAGTTTTGCACTCAAAAGGATGTATGCAAGTACAATGGTTTTTGCAACAAGTTGTTTTTGCCAGGGAAAAGAATGAAATAGGGCCTACTAATTACTGGGATTGCTAGTATTTCCTCTCCTTCTAACTCCCCGCCTCCTCGCAACAGCTTTCAACTTGAATTAATACATCAACAACGCCACTTTTAGCATGGCAACTTACGAAATACGTTGAAACCATCATTTCGTAATAAAACTTGACAACGAGTGTCTTCTGTCTACTTAAAACTGCAAACCGTACCAAATTTATTCTCAACTAAAATGGATATTATCTTATTTCTATTTAAATAATTTTGTTACATCCATTTGAATTTTTATAGTAGTTTTGTGTATTTTTGGAGAAAAGACTGTCTTCATTAGAAAGTAATTAGATAAATTGCACTTAATAATTTAATGCTTTATTACTAAACACCTTCGCCAGTTTTGGTAATTACGATTTTTATAGTATGGAATATAGAGAAACAGGATAAAATGTTGCTAAACACCATTTTCTCTAATCCTTCTTAACTTATACCCGACATGTTTACGCTGTAGCCAGAGCTTTTGTGGTAGGCAGTATAGACTAAGATCAGCCTGCATAGACGCAGGTTGATCTTAGCCTCAATTGTCTGCTGGCTACCGAGTTATTGTGGCAAAGTAGTTGAAATGTCTCTTACAATACAATACAATACAAATGGACAATTTGTTTAAACAAAATTTAAAGTCAGCAGGATATGGGTTAATGTTTCCCAAGACCTTATTGCCATAAACCAGTCATTTTTTTAAATGGGTTTAACTATAATATCGTTGATTTTCTTGGCAAAGATAGTTTTGCTGTAAAAATGAGACAAAAAGGAAGAATGTATACCTACAGGGGTAAAAGTTTTCAGGCATATGCCTGAAGTTCAGGTTTTTGAGTATTCCAAAATGCCCCATTTTCTCAATTTTTACTATATAAATACAGACTTTTCCAGGTTTTCAGGTTTTTCAAAATTTTCAACTTTTACCCCTGTACCTATATGCTTAGCTGAAAAAGACAAATTATACTGGTTACAAATGAGACGGGATATTTGGAAGGGGTCATTTGCTTCGGTCAGTTAGAAAGCTATTGCAGAAAAATGTTGAACACACAGCACAGGCTTATGCATATGCTGATCGGATCTATGTGGGTCTGTACCATTAGAGCCTCTTTTCCAGATCCCGGCTCAAATAGTCTATTATAGTTATGTGATGTGTGAAATTCAAATTTTCAAATTTCAAATTTATATACAATGTACAATGGATGTATGCAAAATGGCATTTATCATCAATCATAATACTTATACAATTACTTTAACAATAGTGCAACGTCATGACAAATTGATGATAAGCAGAGTGTATGAAAAGTAATCAAAGTACTGATAGTACTGAAGGTCGGGAAACAGAGGATTCGAAATACAGTAAATGGTCAATTTTCTTTAATTTACATTGAATTCGTAAAATATTCTCAAAAATTTGATATTTCTAGAAAAGAAATCATAGGAGACGAAAGGGTAATTGTCAACAATATAGATCTACTCCATTACACGGTCCGCCGCGATATGACCCTAGTAGTTGAAAACTGCGTAAAACCCCAATAAACCAAATCCATTACACGATGTCGTATTTTTTCGGGTGATGTCGTAAACATTCGGTGATGGAAAGTGTCGATTTCTTTTAACCCGTAACGTGTCCGTGTTGAACGGGTAACCATATGTTAAAAATATTTACGGATTCGTCAGAAAAGATCCGACGTCGCATGAATCTCATTACGGATGGACTGCCTTAATGAATTGTCTGGGTTAACAGTTTGTAAAACATTAGGCCTATATCATTTTGATATCCATTATAAAAAGGTTTGAGGATACATTGTGGCAAAACGAAAACATTTTGATATTCAACATTTTTTCTTTGTCTCAATCTGTCTTTCAACAATTCTTCAGCTAAACTTTACATTAATATTTATCTAAAGTATCAACACAAACTTGACATTACATGTAGCAACAGTATTCCGTTTTTTATGCAGGCCCGTAGGCACAGGTGGGGCTACGGGATGGGATAAGCCCCAAATGTTGGCCAAAAATATCGAATTTTCCTCATTTTACATAGAAAATTGAAAAAAAAGGCCTATTAGCCCTTAAGATGTTCAGACACTAACCCGGACAGAGTTTTGAGCCCTTCCCCTTATCAAATTGCTTCCTACGGGCCTGAGAGCAGTTTTACATTCTACTGCTTAGGAAAGGTTAAACTTTGCACGATGAAAAATATTAATATTATGACGGGAACATTTCTGAGCAAAATTCAGAATGAGGAATGAAGTTAAATTTAATATGATTCACAAAAGTGGCATGAGAACTGACCAGATTTAGAATATTAAATTTACAATATATCACATTGTAAATAATGGTAAAGGTTAGACCACAAACATTGATCAACAATTCTAATAATAGGCCTATGTGTGTTAAACTCAGAATTTGAAAAAAAAGTGAGCTCGTATTTTCTGCACACAAATCTAGATCTTGCTTTCTTTTTATTTTTGCTGTCCTCTTTGCTTTTCGCATTAGCTTTCACTTTGGATTGTTCTTTCTGTCGTTTGTGAAAGAGATAACTCTATCACCTCTATCATCTGCAGAGATAGAGGCCTACAATTAACTCATAAATAGCCTATATCTCAAGCCCAGGTCGAAGAAAGATGATTAAATTCCTGTTAAACCTAAGCCTGGATTAATAAGGATGAATAAATTACGAAAATTACGTTGTATGTACTCAAGACGACTCAAAGTCCGTCAACGCCGTTACGGTAACACGTAACACTTTAGTTGGTCAAAGCATAAGAGACTAGCTTTACACCGCGAAGTGTTAACACGTGAGCGTATAACCCGATAAAATGCATGCGTTGTAAAATGCGATTGTGCGCATAGCAATTGAACAAGGAGAAGGACTCGACTAGAGTCAGGATATAAATAGATTTTCCGTGAATCTACGAGTGCTTCACGGAAATGTCCGATTACACGAACTGTGTGGCGCAGTAATTTGGTGTTGAAATTCTCGTCTGCTCTAGTCTGCCACACCAGTTAGAATAGTTCGAATCAACCTTTCCGCCAAAAAGAGAAGTTGATAGTTTTCCCACTTATGAGCAAACTGCTGCATTGTTTTGATAAAACAATTAAGAAATGAAAGTCTTTACGGTGATTATGTTATTTGAGAAATTTTGAATTGTTCAAAGGTAGGTCTACTTTTTCGGCGGACTCAGACATTTTGAACGACTATGCGGCGACCAAATTATATCGAAAACCTCGTATCTGCAGATTAAAACAAGCGGCAGATACGAGGTTATCGTAGAAAAGCGTTAGAAGCGTTGGATGGCTATAGGACGTGAAAATCTCAAAGAGATTTCCCGACCTAAAAATGGGTTTCAAATGTTTTAAAGTACACGTGTAGGCCTATCTGTTTTGCAAGGCAAAGTTTTCCCCAATACGAGCCCAGGCTTTTGCGTCCCTAACATAAAACTTGGATAAACAATGAGACAAAACAGGAAAATGCTTATTTCCAGCCTTTCCTCAACTTGTCTTAACATTTTCTTCATTATTTTATACACAGGCCGAGAACACCCATTTTGTCGTATGCAAATTCAAATTGGTACTATTAATTCGTAGTTTTGGATAGGGCTTACACCCGAAAACCATTAACCCTTTCCCAAACAAGACCTGGTTTTGACGTCCATTACAGGAAAAGCTTGGGAAAACATTGACACAAAAGAAGAAAATGCTGATAATCAGCATTTTCTCCTTTTGTCTCAATATTTTCTTGGCTATATTTTACACAAATCATTATTCTGTAAGCATATAGTTTGTCGTATGCGGCAGCTTTCAAATTCAATCAACCAAAAATTTTGTTGTTGGGTAAAGGTTAAAACGTTGTTCAAAGTTTTTGGTCTCTACTCTGGCCTATACAGGCTGATAAATGTATTTACTCTCCGCATACACAATAAGACCCATTTTTCCATGGCGCCCATTGCTAGTCAGCACGCGACAAGGTCGTGTCATCATCTTATGGGAGACGAAATCCATCTTCATTTGTCAAACTTAACCAACCACGCTTACTTTATAATTTCTTTAGTTTCTAGTTGTTATTCTCACTTGGCCTCTCAACCCATTCCCATGCTACTTCAAATTGACAACTTGTTGTTTTCAGACAAAGGAATAATCTCACGATGAATGACCTGGCAGAGCATCTCTAGCCATTAGCAAGAGATGCTCTGCCATATTATTTATCGTGAGCTATATGTAGCCTAAGTAGAAACATTGCATTTTTATTTCTATTACCCATGATAAAGGAAAATCGTCCGTATCTCCATCACAATATTTTATGGGCAACATACTTTTTCTAACTGTGCATGCATTGTTTGTCCCTGCGTTTGTCATGGGAAGCATATTTAGGCCTATCCATGTTTGCATGTGTGGGTATCACCAATATCACGTTGTTCTGAGGATGGATTCGAACCACCGTCTCTGAAATTTTGCAAACAGCTAACGACCACTGATCCCTGCGCGGTTAAGACTTGAAGTTTTGTTGGAAGAATTGAAGAATATGCCTATCTGGTTTGCAAATAATTTGTTGTAATATGCTGCAAATCTTTTCATGTATAAATCCATGTTATCCAACACTGGGGGGGGGGGGGGGGGGGGGGGGGTGTCGGGCAACACCTAATCATTGCGTTTTAGCCTACTATCATTTTATAGTCCTCAAGATACAAGCAAAAACAAATCAGGCATTTCAATCTTACAGAGAAAATGACAGGTTTAATAAAATTTCAACTTTCGAGATACAACATAGCGTATTTTTTTCTTTAAAAAGTACGTTATCAGATAAAGTGCCCAACTGCATTATCATATTACCTATATTGAGTACAACACTATCGCTTTTCAACAAAAACCTCGTAACTGCAGCTTTTTTAAGCTGCAGTTACGAGGTTACTGCTGAAAAGCCGCGATATGCCGCGTGCTGTGGTTTATTTTACGGTTCTTTATGAATTACGAGTGACGTTTAATATACGAACCCCTGGAATGGTTTATGTCAAAGAAAGTAAAAACTGGCTACTGCGTAATTGTCACAAGGTGACCAAAAAGCCGTAACTGCAGCTTTTCTAACCTGTAGTTACGGCAATTTGGTTGACCGACGATGATAAGTAAAAGTAGCCGAGCGAGGCGAGCGTAAATTTAAAATGTTATTTACCGTTGAATAACTTTTGACAGATAATTTGAAATCCTCACAAAATTCGAAATGACGGCTGTTTCACTTGTGTGCCATTATGCCCCGATAAAATCGTTGTCGAGTTATTTTTTGTGTTTAAAATATAAGTTGCAGATTCGAACGAGCCATAACGAGTCATTTGTGATTTAGTGGCCAAAGACGGGGGTCATTTGATCAGGCGCACAAACAGTAAGTAATAGAAACTGGAACTAAAGTAAAATTAAGCCAGTGTTTACTTGTGTTTTATGGTGACAAACATTTATAACTTTCTGCCAACGGATTTTGCAATTCAGCTGTCTTTAGTTCCTATCAATGTAATGCATTTTTTTTTCTCAAATGCGCTCCTTGACTTTGGCGTTCTAAATAGTTTATGGAAACAATTTTGAAGCAAAAGAGTAATATGCATTTCTCCTCTTCTCTCAATTGCTATGTTAGGTATACATACAACATGCTAGTTGGGCGCGTCTTATTATGCTCCCCGAAAGAAATTCGGTGAAGCATATAGTCGCCACGCTGTCCGTCCGTCCTTCCGTCCACAGCCAGATCTCAGCAACCCTTGGACGAAATTCAATGAAACTTCACATGAGAACTCCCTTGGATAATTTCTAGGGACCTTCTACTCCGTTTCTCAATTTGAGGCTGCGTCATGGAAAAAGGGGCCTTAATGTAAAAATTAGTTTTTCTCTAATTTCTCCTTATCTAATGAGCAGAATTTAATGAAATTTTGTACTTATGTGATAGATGAGATTTTGTAGACCATATTCTATAAATAATGTGTGTACAAAAAATCCGTCATGGAATAAGGGGGCTTAATGTATGATAGTTTTTATTCCGTGACAAACACTTATTCGGGGAGCATAGTCCGTCTATGACGGCTCTTGTTATATCACTCTTGCTATCTGAAATGCTTTTGAATCAGGGCCAGTCTGATTTTTTGTAGCACGGGAAAGGGCTTCTAATGAGCAACTAATGGACATAAATTCAGTCTCTAGATTTTGTCTTTCTTTATGTTTTTGTTTATGGTCAGTACATGTATCAAAATGACATTTGAAATCACGAAGCGAAGCTAATGAACACCTAATTACATTTTAAGAACAATGTGGCTAGTTTTGAGTTAAAGGTTGACAAATTCTCTGGTAGGATTAGGCGATATTTGAAACCGCTTAAATTTCTTAATACTTTCAGACCTTATTTTCCCCTTTTCTATTGAACATGGAAAGTAATCTTAATTAGAGAATCAGAAGCGTATGTAAAATTGTTCCTAAAATGGCTGGAGGCTTTCGCATGAAAAAGAAGTTTGTGTTTATATACCAGTTGTTTTTCATTATAGTATTATACATGTATATAATTCAGGTTCGCACTTCTGTGCAACAATTGCTTGCACAGGAGATACATATACAATGGAAAAAGTAGAAAATAGAAAAACGCCAAATTGCAAATATTATTTACGAATTTGACTTTAACAAACAGAAATTGGGGACTGAAAAGCAAACATTTGAATCGATCTTGGTGTATCATAAGCTGAATTTCTTTAACCCTTTCCCAAACAACAGAATTTTGGACTGATCCAAATTCAAAGATTTTGCAGACAACATTTCAAAATCAATAAAATCTACAATATTTTGGTCTTTTGGGGTAGAAAACATCATGGGAAATGAAGAAATTGCTTGTCACAAGCAATTTCTTCATTTTCAACAATGTTTTCCAAAGCCATTGTGTTATAGAGCGTCAATAGGCGTCACTGAGTTGTAATGGGTTAATCCATTCCCACACAAAGACGCCTTTTTACACCAAACAAGTTAAAAACTTTCGAAAACATTTTGGAAAATGAAGAAATTGCTTGTGACAAGCAATTTCTTCATTTTTCACAATATTTTCTACCCCCAAAAGACCAAAATATTTTAAATTTCATCCACTTGAAATTGCCATCTGCCACATCTTTAATTTTGGATTTGGATCAGTTTAAATTGCCGTGTAGAAATGGGTAAAGGTAGACTGCAGCTTATAGGGCGCTATAATGTCAATAGATGACAAGTCCTTTTGTACCATAAGGAATGGTCAAAGGGAGACAACTGATCTATGACCTCTCGACAAAATTGTCTCACGGATCGAAATGCAAATATGAGTGCCGCTTACATGTAAATGATTGTAAACTCTTTCCAAAACAAATACCTGGTATTGACGTCTCAAATAGACTATGCTTGGAAAAACATCGAGGCAAAAGAAGAAAATGCTGGTAACCAGCATTTTCTCCTTTTGTCTCACTATTTTCTGTGCTGCATCATAAACAAATTGTGTCTTTAGTAACTTTGTTGTTGTCTGCAGCACCATCTGAATAAAAAACAGTCCAAATTTCTGCCTTTTGGGGAAGAGCTAACCATATTCAGAACAAGCCCTGATGCCTGCCTCCTTATCCCATTATCACGCAGTGAAGCCTTTTGACTCCCCATAAGATAATGACTTTAGAAAACATCTATAGTGGAAAATGAAGAAATTGCTTGTGATAAGCTTTTTCTTAATTTCCCTCAATGTTTTCTACCCCAAAACGCCAAAAATGTCGAATTTCGTTCACATGAAATTGTAGCCTGAAACATTTTTGAATATGGACAAGTCTAAATTTTTCCGTTTGGGAATGGGATTTATATGAGCCAGCTTTGGAAAAAAATAGAGAAAAGACGGAAATGATGTTGATGAAAACAATCATGTCCCATCCCTTTTCGGACCTAGATCTTTAATTGACATGTACGCATTACTTGCTCTTGTATCATAGCATTTCGTCTCAACCCTGATCAGTCTGAAATTGCAGGGGTTGACCATTTAATAAGCGGTAAAACTTTAGGGTGATCTCATTTGGAAGCTGCCAGGCTGCTGCAGACCCCAAAATGGATGTTGGTAAAGATTGGATTCGTGTACATAGTAGAATGGAAAATGTTGTAGCAAAAGGAGATTTTTTTCTTATTCCTCAAATCATTTCTAAAAGGGACGTCAAAACTAGGTCTGGTGTGGTAACCGTAATGGGATAAGACTTGACTGGTTTTGTCAACAGATACTGAGTTGTTTTCAATGTCAGCCATGGATGGATCAACATTTTTTTTTTTGGGGGGGGGGGGGAGGGGGGGGGGGGGGGGGAATTTTACAATGTAATTGCAAAACACTTCTTTTCTTCAAAAGCTTGTAACAGCAGCTTTTATTTTAACACAATGTAGTTTTGACAACAACGATGTTTTGGTGAAAAGCGAAAATGATCTGTAATTTTCAACAGCATTATATGTTGCTGAATACACATGCAAAATTCTAGCGCAAACTAGGACCCTGCAAACTTCTCGTTTTAGACTGACTATCAGCTAGTACATGTAAATCATTTAACAGTATTTTCAGGATAAACAAAAAAGTAATCAGCACATCTTATTTTCAAATTCACATTTTATTTTTCTTCATTTTTTAAAAATTTGTTGCAATACATGTTATCACTAGAATTAACAAACAATAACAGGAATGTGATATTTTGCGTTGTAAACCTCACTTGATTTTAATTTAAGCACTATACAGGGCAAGAAACATTTGTCAACAAACATCATTCACAATAGAGCATAATTCAGAATGGTTACTGATATAACTAACAGATCCCTAGTCTTGCCCAATTCAACCCATTACTACACAATGAGTCTTTTTGACTCTCTTTAAGTTAAAGTTTAGCCCATTTCTGAACAACAAAGTTCTAGACTGAATTCTAAGTACAACATTGCATTGGTCCAACAATATATTTAATTGACAGGGACAGATTCATCAAATTAAATTATTTTAACCCTTTCCCAAACAACAAAATTTTAGGGTGATTCAATTTGAAAGCTGATGCTGACGACAAGAGATGTTGTTAGAGATAGAATTTGTGAATAATACAGCACAGAAAATATTGAGACAAAATGAGAAACTGCTGGTTATCAGCAGTTTTTTCTTTTGTCTCAATGTTTTCCTAAACCATTTCTATTAGGGACATCAAAACCAGGTTTTAATTGGGAAAGGGTTAAATGGTGAATGGTATTTACTTTTTCTCAAGCATATATTTCCGGAAATATTCTTTGAAAAAAACATTGACACAAGGGACTACATGGCAACAGGAGAAAAGAACATTTTTTATATAAATAGCGATAAACATGGATTTCACAATCAATTTTTAAATGTACAGCACTGTAAAAAGAAATAGCTTCATCAGTTCTGATCTTTTATACAAAAGGCTTGGGAAAACATTGAGGCAAAAGAAGAAATTGTTGGTAATCAGCATTTTCTCCTTTTACCTAAATATTTTCTCTACTATTTTGCACACAAATTCTGTATTTTTCAAAATACATTTTGTTGACTACAACAACTTTCCTAAAATTTTGTTGTTTAGGAAACAAACAACAAAATTTTAGGGAGGTCCAATTTGAAAGCTGCTGCTGACGACAAAATGAATGTAGCTTGCAGATGACAAAATGAATGTAGCTTAATACAGAATTTGTGAATATTGCATAGAAATCATTAAGGCAAAAGAAAAAAATTCTGATAATCAGCATTTTATTCCTGTGCCTCAATGTTTTCCCAAGCCTTTTTCCAACAAGCACACAAAAGCGTCCTCTGCAGCATCTTCAATTTTTCAATTTGCCATCAGGTAATGGGTTAATAAAAGTACAGACAATTTGACAACCAGGATGGAAACATAGTACACCTTTTTGTGTACATAATTATTTCTTGGTCTGCTGACTTTAAATTTTGTTTCAAACAAATTGCCATTTCAACCCTTTCCCAAATAAGACCTGGTTTTGACGCCCCTATTAGAAACAGATTGGGAAAACATTGAAACAAAAGAAGAAACTGCTGATAACCAGCAGTTTCTCATTTTGTCTCAATGTTTTCTGTGCTACAATTTGCTGAAATTCAACCTTTTTCAACAACCATTTTGATGTCTGTAGCAGTTTTTTTAAGTGGAAAAGTTCAAAATTTTGCAGTTTGGGAAAGGGTTAAGAGACATTTCAATAAATTTATCTCTAGTTTTTGTCACAGTAATTGAGCAGAAAGCAGGCAGTGTAGGCTAAGATCATACTGCACGTCTGTGCAGTCTGATCTTAGTCTATACTACCTGCCAAAGATTTGGTCACAACAAGAATATGATGTAAACAGCATGAGAAGGATTAATGTTGCTCATGATAAATGTGTGATTTCTAATGATGTACTGAATTATAAATATGGTGGTTCTACATACAAAACTAATACAAAGTTCTAATACAAATCAATAACAAATAAATAAATCTCAAACTATCACATTATCACAAATGGTGCTGTACTAACAGTGAACACAATATAAAATAGATTCTAACTAAAATATTTCTCAACAATTCCTCATATTGACAGCCTTAACAAGACAAGAGGACCATGATGGTCCTATATCGCTCACCTGAACCAAAATGATATGAGCAACACTTTTGTTCAATTCAATTAATATTTATTACTTTAAGACTGAAAACGAACTAATGGTAAATAAGGTTGTGAAAATCTAACTCATCCAAGATCTAAATTATGGTGCCAAACATTGTATCCAAGTTTTGTCCTGATTGATAAATAATTGTAGATTCTAGAGTATAAACAAGGTCGAAAACCGCCGAAAACAGCAATCTTATCAAATTCAAGGGCACATAACTCTCGATTATCTGACCAGATAAGACTGAAAATCAAACTTATCCCAGATCTTATGGTCCCTAATATTGTGTCCAAGTTTTGTCTTGATTGATCCATAATTGTAGATTCCAGAGTGTAAACAAGGTCGAAAACAGCAGAAAACAGACATTTTGTCAAATTCAAGGGCACATAACGCTCGACTTTCTGATCAGATCAGACTGAAAATCAAACTCATATGAGATCTTATGGTCCCCAACATTGTGTCCAAGTTTTATATAGATTGATCAATAATTGTAGATTCTAGAATGTAAACAAGGTCGAAACCAGCCGAAAATGGCAATTTTGTCAAATTCAAGGGCACATAACTCTCGACATTCTCATCAGATCAGACTGAAAATCGAACTCATCCAAGATCTTATGATCCCCAATATTGTGTTCAAGTTTTGTCTTGATTGATAAATAATTGTAGATTCTAGAGTATAAGCAAGGTCGAAAACAACCATAAACAGCAATTTTATCAAATTCAAGGGAACATAATTCTTGACTCTCTGATCATATCAACCTGAAAATCAAACTCATTTGAGATCTTATAGTCTCCAACATTGTGTCCAAGATTTGTCTTGATTAGTCAATAATTGTAGAGTCTAGTGTGTACACAAAATCGAAAACAGTAAAAAACGGCAATTTTGTCATAAGTCTCGACTTTCTGATCAGATCAGACTGAAAATCAAACTCATCGAGATCTTATAGTCCCCAACATTGTGTCCCAGTTTTGTCTTGATTGATTAACCCTTTCCCACACATTGACGCTTTTGGAGACCCCACAAAATAAAGGCTTTGGAAAACATTGTGGAAAATGAAGTAGCAAGCAATTTCTTCATTACCCACAATGTTTCCTACCAAGAAAGACCAAAAAATGTTAAATTTTGTTCAATGGAACTTGTCGTCTGCAGCACCTATGACTTTGGACTAGGCTAAAATTTTGTTCTTTGGTAATGGGTTAATAATTGTAGACAGTAGAGTGTAAATCTATTTATATCCTCTATCAAACAACAGGGCTACAGATAAGTGGGGTGAAGACATTCTAACTTTGTTATTTCAATTCCAAACCCTATGTTGTAGGTACTCATTTGTATCGTCTCGACGAGACGATACACATGAGTACCCACAATAAAGGGTTTGATGAACAATACAGAATTATTGCAGTTTAAAAAATTCATCACTCCCACTTATCTGGAGCTCTGAAACAAGATAACTCTACTTATACTAAAGGAAAATAGTGTCAAGAGTGACTTCCCTTAGATTAATACAAGATTGAAAACAGAAAAAATTGGCAATTTAGCCCAATTCAAGGGCACATAACTCTCGTCTTTCAGGTCAGATCAGACTGAAAATTTAACTCATCCAAGATCTTATGGTCTCCAACATTATGTCCAAGTTTTGTCTTGATTGATCAATAATTGAAGATGCTAGAGTGAAAAAAAGCTTAAAAACAGCATTTTTTGACATTCAAGGGCATATAACTCCGCACTTTCTGGTCCGATCAGGCCCATAATCGAACTTGTCCGAGAACTTATGACCATACTTGTTTTGGCTAAGTTTTATCAAGATCGCCTAACTTTTGTGGATGCTAGAGTGTAAACACCCCAAATGTTGACGGACGGACGGACGGACGGACGGACGGACGGACGGACGGACGCCGGACAAAAAGTGACCACAATAACTCACCTCGAGCACTTCGTGCTCAGGTGAGCTAAAAACAATAGAAAACCCACTGGTAACCATTTTTTTCTTTTCTCTTAAAGTTTTCTTCTTTATCCAAGAAAAACATGATCCTTCTTAAAGTGGCATTTCACATTCATTTCATTTTTTAAAAGTATGTCTTGATGCAAAGATTGTTTATTCTAATGCGTAGAAATGCTATCAGTTTTTTGAAGTTGTTATTCATAAGCGAAAAATATGCCTTCAAAGTTGAGACAGAAATGACAAATTCTATATAAATCTGAACTGTTGTCCACAACAATTTGTTTAATTTTAACACAGAAATATATATTTCTCGTAAACGGTTCAATATTTTGGCTTGAAATTTTCAGAATTTTCATAAGAAAACATGCTCTTTCAGACAGAATAAAAGTAAAATTTATGTATAAATAATTCTGAAATGTCACTTTAAAGAAAATATGCAATATGACTGGTAATTTCTGTGGCAGTGCATTTTTTGTGAAATTTTACAGATACCATCTAAACGCAAAAATTAAATTCGTCCAAAGACAGATCTATACGTAACAAATGTAAACCATGTTGCACTAATAGTTCTGATATCACGTGAATGTCATTAGAGGTGGACTAGCGATACCTTAAATGCATCCTCTAAAGCAACCTTCTGCAAGTTACAATCATTCTTTTTTGTAAATTTGTAACCAGAAAATTATGATAAAGAATTCAATATCTGCTAAAGAAGGGTGAAGATCAGTATCTGAGGTAGTCTAATAAGCACAGAAGCTGTATTGTAATGTCTGATCCTGGTCTCTTTTCACATGATTCATAACAGTTCAGTGATTCAGAACAAAGATAAGGATCAGAATAATTGCTATGAATATCTGTATGACTAAGGTTAATACTTGATTAAGACAAAGATCAGTTTGTGACAGGTCTAAAGTTCTTGAGGTAATCTAGCGAGCACGGACACCTTCGTGTACTGTCTGATTGTGATCTCTAATCCAAAACTTTCATGATGCAGGAAGTATGAAATAAGGTCGGACTGCAGGTATATGCAAGCTGACCCTATCCTGCAAAACAAGCAATCCAAATGATTTGCCATCATTCTGGCAACAATAAGGATCAGCTTGACTAGGACTAAGATCAGCTTGTGACAGGTCTTAAGTTCTTGCGGTAATCTTGCTAGCACAGAAGCCTTCTTATGTTGTCTAGGCTTGATCTCTGATTTCAAGCTTCACAAAACTTAAACCCTTTCCCAAACAAGACCTGGTTTTGACGTCCCTTATAGAAAAGGCTTGGGAAAACATTGAAACAAAAGAAGAAACTGCTGATAACCAGCAGTTTCTCCTTTTGTCTCAATATTTTCTTAGCTATTTTGTACAAAAATCCTTTCTTTTTCAATGTCCATTTTGTCGTCTGCAGCAACTTTCAAATTGGACCATCCTAAATTTTTGTTGTTTGGGAAAGGGTTAATGATGCAGGAAGTATGGAATAAGATCAAACTGCAAGACTTTTAGTTATAGTATTTGCAGTCTGATCTTATTCTATACTGCCTGCAGAGGTAATCAAAAAAGGACTGCTGTTAGACTGACAACAGCCAGGATCAGCTTGACTAGGACTTGGATCAGAATGGTCAGTAATTCTTGACTGTTGAGGTAATCTTGCAAGTAGATATGCCTTTTTGTGCTGTCTGATCAGGATCTCTGCTGTATACTGTCATCATTGAGACATTGATGACAATAGTTGGGATCAGCTTGACTAGGACTAAGATCAGCTTGTGACAGGTCTACAATTCTTGCGGTAATCTAGCGAGCAGAGAAGCCTTCTTGTGTTGTCTGATCGTGATCTCTGCAGGATGCTGTTCCCAGGGTTCTCCATCACACTGCATGGGTGCATTCCCTTCCTTCAGAGTGATCTAGGGTAAACAGTTAAGAAGCATTAATTAATCTCCAAAATGTTTTGTAAACATGATCTTTTTTTTCTCCTCAAAGTTTTCTTAAGTACCTAGTAGTAGACCCTTATTAATATTTTGACCTTACTGACAAGGAATTTCTTCATTTCCCACAATGCTTTCTACCCAAAGGACAAATATGTAAAACTTTCACAAACTTGAATTGTTGTCTGAAATATATATCTTTAACCCTTTTCCAAACTACAAAATTTGGGGTGGTCTAATTCAAAAGCTGTTTCAAATGACGAAATGGGTGTTGATAAAGATAAAATTTGTGAAAAATGTAGCTTAGAAAGAATTAAGGCAAAAGGAGAAACTGCTGGTTATCAGCAGTTTCTTCTTTTGTCTCAATGTTTTTCCTAGCCATTTTAATAATACACATAAAAACCAGGTATTGTTTGGGAAAGGGTTTTTGGACCAGTGCAAATTTGTCAGTTCAACTTTTGATGATCTTTCTTCATATGACCTTATCTGTGGAGTAGGACTGAAAAATCCATGCAATCTATTCATTTATACCCATTGCATTAAGTCTAGATTACTTTGATTGCCACAAGAATTTTTTTCTATCATACCTTGACTGTTCGAGCTTGTCCTATGGTAAGAGGAGATGCCATCCCTACTTGTAACTGTGCAATATGGAATGAAGAATATAGAGCCATCACCTCTAATATGCCATCATCATATCTGGAAACAAGAGAACACAAACAGTAAGATTTATAACTATTTAAAAGCACCTCCCTAATCAAAAATGCTCTGGAAAACATTGAAAGAAGAGATTAAACTGCTAATAATTAGTATTTTCTCCTTTTCCTCATTGTTTTCTATCCCTCTCTATTCTGCTTTGTCAACGCTTCACCATTTTTAGTTGCAAACACTTGCATGGTGTATAATCACGACTCAGAATTTCAGATAATCTTCATCATTTTTGTTAATACTTGACCAATATGAAATCGGTTTGAAGCAGAGAATATGGGAAAATGCCAGGCATAAGCTGGGCGTAAGGGATTTTTGAAAAATTGACTGATAAAAAAGTTATTGACCTAATCCAATGAAAAGTTTTAGATCAATCTACACTAACCAGGGATTAGTTAGGCATTACATGTAACTTCTTAATTTATCAATTACTTAATTTGTATTATAACAACTTTGGCGCCTAGGGAGCACAGACCCTTACTTAACCCTTTCCCAAACAAGTTCCAGTTTAGCTATCACCTATCAAAGCAAGTTAATTGGGCAGCATTGAGAGAAAATAATCAAATGCTGAAAGCCATCATTTTCTCCTTTTCTCTCAATGCTTTCCATGCAAAAAAATACAATTTCGAAACATCAAATTCTGTAAATATTTCCTCTTCAAATACTTTTAATCTTAGTAAGTATCAAGTTTTGTCATTTGTAAAAGGGCTTTTCAAAATAAATCATTGTAGAACACATGTACAGAACTAATGAGCCCTCTATACAGATAAAGTCTATGATAACAAGGTTACATAAATTGTCTATTACATGGACCTTTGAAACAGAAAATCAAATTACTGATGTAAACCATGTGGACAAACAATGATTAATCTTTTTTCAAACAACCAAAAGCTAGCTTAATTCCTATGAAGGTAATAACAAGGCATTCCTTTGAAAAAAAGAATGTTTTGGGTTTGATAAAAATATTCATGTTTAACCCTTTCGTTTGCAAGCGCGCTTTAAAGCGCGGGCCAGGAACGCTTATACTGTTTAGGGGGGAATGGGCTTATAAAAGCAATTTTTACACTATTAAAGTTATTATGACACCGGAAATATTGCGCAATATTGTTATGTTCTCGTAAAATGTGAAGAAAATGCAGTTTTTGGGTTTTTTTGAGCTGTAACGATGGTCAGGAGGGCTCAGTATTCTGCAGAAGAGGTCCGGCGAATCACCATGTCAGTGCCGGACGAGGATGATAGCGATTACCCTGATTTTTGGGGGGTTAAAAGGTGATTTGAACATTACAAATGTTTCGGAGACTTCGAATAGTGACTCTGATAGTGATTCCGATAACCCTTAACCGAATCCAGTCCCAAATCGTAGGGGTGGGGGTGGTCGTGGGTCGTGGCAGGGGGCCTGACAGGGGTCATGGGGCTAGAGGTCGAAATTTTGATGAGATGCAAATTTTCTATCAGTTACTCATCATATTGTTAAAGGAAATTGAATAACCTTTCCAATGATATATAGGTTTATGGGTATTCTGCTAGTAAAATCTATTTATTATGCATGTGTATACACGAAGTGCTTGGAAATAGGTAAAAAGTCATTTCTGGGAAATAATTCTGCAAACGAAAGGGTTAACAGTTTAATTTCCGTAACAAAAACTGGCTTTAAAATTTTGATGTACCTGAGAAAATCAACCTCTGAAAATATTCAAATGTTTCCATTAACATTTCATGAATTCTCCATATTTTCTAAGCGTATATTACAACACAATGCTTTCACTGGTATTTTTATATTTCAACATCAATAATCTTTTCAGTTTGGACCAGTTAAAAATTCTGTAAAGAATAATTATTGTTCCGGAATTTGAAATATTAAAAGGACTCTAGATATTTCAGTGATCAGAACAACATAGTGACAGTCAGTATGGCATCATAGTGTGATGCATTGCCTTATCAACTAGGGTTTATTCACAGATGCTAGATGTCATGAAGAAGATCTATATCAATCATTATAACACGTTTCCGTAAAATCCATACATAGCCAAAGAAGAACTGCATTTGGTTCTATTTATACAATAAAGACTCTATGTAATTATGCTTTGTGTATGCACCAAAATGTCATGTGGCGTCAAGGTAACATCAAAAGACGTCATCAATGACGTCACTTAACTTCCAATGCATTTCCTAAATTCCTACGCCGAAAACTAGTTCGTGGCAGAATTTCCGCAAAATAACACATTTTGAATGTGCGTTTTGTTACTTAGAGTGTTATAATGGGGATAATAACAAGTTTAGCGGTCTTTATTGCGCAATAATAACCTCTGTGCTCTGGACTACATTTTAAGGCAAATACCTCAGCGCTGTGCGCCTCGGTTTTTACGTACACATGTAGTCCGTCGCACATCGGTTTTTATTTGCGCAATAAAGACCGCTAAACTTGCATTTATTTCATAAATAACAGGGATCTTGATCTGACTGCATTTTAACACTGGCTGATCAGTTTGTGTGGTAGTCTTAAATGCTGTTAGAGCTCTCTTCCCAAATCATCATTCTAATATTTTTAGAGGAAAATTTCCAGACTTTATCCTGGCAGACACATAAATTTACTGATATTGAAAGAACATAAGTTAACCTTTTCCTAAACAAGACAGATTAGACATCCCTGGTAGAAATACTTTTGGAAAAGATTGACAGAACAGAAGAAAAATCAGCAATTTCTCTTTTTCCCTCAATATGTTCTAAGCTATAACATACACATTAACTAATTTTTGACATCAATTTTTTTGGTAATATGCAACAGCTTTCAAATATAGCGGAACCTGTTTCAATGTTTGTGAAATTCACTGTTTGGGAAAAGAATTAAACTTAAACCCTCAGCTGTTGGCAAAAATCAAAACAAAATGGCTAATTACAAAAATATGTACAAGAATAACAAGAAAGCTTACATTGAAAAGATATCAGGTGATCCTAGACCTTCTGCTAACCAAACATGTTAACAATTTCAACAATTAAATTGATATTCAAGGTGTTTTTTCTCTCTTGTTTTTTGCTCCTGTCATACAGTTAACTGACAGCCCGCCCTTTAATTTTTGTCTTCCATCTTAATTCGTTTACAAGCTTACTAATTTTCATTGCTTAACCCTTAAAAATCCTAGACCACAAAGTTTTTGAGAATAATTGGGTAGTAGATGCAATTTAAAACAAAGAGTAAGTGGTGCCATAGACACAACATATGCCACTTTTTCGCACCAAGTCCCTTTTTTTGGTGACATAATATTGTAAAACCCTGAGAATGTGCACAAGGTCAGGTGATTAGAATCGTTCTCTGAAAATTTCATCCAAATATGTCCATTATTGTAGAAGAAGTAGCATTCACAAGGTGTGAACGTACCCATTGACCGACATACATACAGACAGATTGACAAACAACTGTGGCAGTAAGACAACACACCCTTTGGGCATCTTTTTTTTTCTCGTGAACACAAGAGCCCTTTTCAACATGCTCCAACAAAACCATCTTTGTTGATGTAATCATCCGTTATCCCATTATCAGATGGCGAAATCTTAGTCTCGTCCAAATTCAAAGATGCTGCAGACGACATTTTCAAGTGAATGAAATATTAGACTTCTTGGTCTTTTAGGGGTAAAAACAAAGTAGAAAATGAAGAAATTGCTTGTCACGAGCAATTTCTTCATTTTCTAGTTTCTACAATGTTTTTTAACACTTTATCTCTATGGGTCATTATGCCGGAATGGGTCCCTTTTTAACATGTTGCAACGAAAAGTCTGCAGTAAGGAGCCTAGATGTGATTATCCATTAAATTACTGGCTGTCATTCTGACGTAAACAGTGTCTACTTGTTGAAAGAGGCTGAACATATTCCGAGAGTTTCTCCATCATTTGAAATCATGGAATACATTTCTCTTTGTCAGATTAGCCCTAACAAATTGAGGTGTCAACAATAAACCCTTTTTAAATAGCAACAAGCAAATTCGTTGAATTGATATCCCCCGCCGAATATATTTTCATTGTCAATAAAGTAGCGCGGAAACGAATATAACTCTGTATGTATATGGCTTCAACAGAACGAATATCACTCTGTATGTATATGGCTTCAACAGAACGAATATCACTCTGTATGTATATGGCTAAAACAGTCAGGGGCAGTAACTCTAAATTCGACGGTCGAACCAGGTAACCCCGACGATATGCGCATGTCCTCATTGTAGTAAAGCTGTGTGCCAAGTTTCATTGAAATCCGGTGTATAATTTTCAAGAAATAGCGCGGAATCGAATATCACTGTATGTATATGGCTTAAACAGTCAGGGGCAGTAACTCTAAATTCGGCGGTCGAACCGGGTAACCCCGACGATATGCGTATCCCCTCATTGTAGTAAAGCTGTGTGCCAAGTTTCATTGAAATCCAGTCTATACTTTTCAAGAAATAGCGCGGAAACGAATATCACTCTGTATGTATATGGCTAAAACAGTCAGGGGCAGTAACTCTAAATTCGGCGGTCGAACCGGGTAATCCCGATGATATGCGCATGTCCACTTTGTAGTGAAGCTGTGAGCCAAGTTTCATTGAAATCCGATCTATAGTTTTCAAGAAATAGCGCGGAAACGAATATCACTCTGTATGTATATGGCTTAAACAGTCAGGGGCAGTAACTCTAAATTTGGCGGTCAAACCGGGTAACCCCGACGATATGCGCATGTCCACTTTGTAGTGAAGCTGTGTGCCAAGTTTCATCGAAATCCGGACTACAGTTTTCAAGAAATAGCGCGGAAACGAATATCACTCTGTATGTATATGGCTTAAACAATCAGGGGCAGTAACTCTGAATTCGACGGTCGAATCCGGTAACCCCGACGATATGCGAATGTCCTCATTGTAGTGAAGCTGTGAGCCAAGTTTCATTGAAATCCAGTCTATAGTTTTCAAGAAATAGCGCGGAAACGAATATCACTCTTTATGTATATGGCTTAAACAGTCAGGGGCAGTAACTCTAAATTCGGCGGTTGAACCGGGTAACCCCGACGATATGCGCATGTCCACTTTGTAGTGAAGCTGTGTGCCAAGTTTCATCGAAATCCAGTCTACAGTTTTCAAGAAATAGCGCGGAAACGAATATCACTCTGTATGTATATGGCTTAAACAGTCAGGGGCAGTAACTCTAAATTCGACTGTCGAACCGGGTAACCCCGACGATATGCGCATGTCCGCATTGTAGTAAAGCTGTGTGCCAAGTTTCATTGAAATCCAGTTTATAGTTTTCAAGAAATAGCGCGGAAACGAATATCACTCTGTATGTATATGGCTAAAACAGTCAGGGGCAATAACTCTAAATTCGGCAGTTGAACCGAGTAACCCCGACGATATGCGCATGTCCACTTTGTAGTGAAGCTGTGTGCCAAGTTTCATCGAAATCCGGTCTATAGTTTCCAAGAAATAGCGCGGAAACGAATATCACTGTATGTATATGGCTAAAACAGTCAAGGGCAGTAACTCTAAATTCGGCGGTTGAACCGGGTAACCCAGACGATATGCTCATGTCCACTTTGTAGTGAAGCTGTGTGCCAAGTTTCATCGAAATCCAGTCTACAGTTTTCAAGAAATAGCGCGGAAACGAATATCACTCTGTATGTATATGGCTAAAACAGTCAGGGGCAGTAACTCTAAATTCGGCGGTCGAACCGAGTAACCCCGACGATATGCGCATGTCCACTTTGTAGTGAAGCTGTGTGCCAAGTTTCATCGAAATCCGGTCTATAGTTTCCAAGAAATAGCGCGGAAACGAATATCACTGTATGTATATGGCTAAAACACTCAAGGGCAGTAACTCTAAATTCGGCGGTCGAACCGGGTAACCCCGACGATATGCGCATGTCCACTTTGTAGTGAAGCTGTGTGCCAAGTTTCATCGAAATCCAGTCTATAGTTTTCAAGAAATAGCGCGGAAACGAATATCACTCTGTATGTATATGGCTTAAACAATCAGGGGCAGTAACTCTGAATTCAATGGTCGAACCAGGTAACCCCAACGATATGCGCATGTCCTCTTTGTAGTGAAGCTGTGTGCCAAGTTTCATCGAAATCCGGTCTATAGTTTCCAAGAAATAGCGCGGAAACGAATGTCGGACGGACGGACGGACGGACGGACGGACGGACGGACGGAAGGACGGACGGACATGGCAAAAACAATATCCCCCCCGAAAAATTTTTTCGGCGGGGGATAAAAAGTAGTTCCTGATTTTTTTAGACAAACAGTATCCTAAGGCTTTTGAGCCCAACATGTTTACAGATCCGCCTGCATATACACACAGTCTGATCAGGAGCCATTTTGTTCTCCAATAGCTTCTTCATGACCTGTGGAAACCATAAAAGAGCAACATGAGTCTTTGCTAGACTCCACTTCGACACAGGAATCAAACACATTCATACCTACTACTTCAAATAAAATAGAGTGCCCAATGCCAATTTTAAGTAACAGTTTTTCAGAGCCAGGCAGATATCCAACAGACAAAATTAATAACAATAATATTCAATGCATGATTGTCCTAAAGTAACTAAAATTACAGTATTGGTAAAGAACATAGCAAGACAAAGGGCGATGAAACTCAATTTTTGCTTTTGTTAGGAAAAAATACCTAGTACATAACTTATTTTTGAGAAAAAAGTCTTCTTTTATTGTTTTTCTACTAAAAGCAATACATTGATTGCATCCAAAAATGCCAACAGTGGGTAGAACAGGTGAACAGGATATTTAGTGCCATAAAATGATAACATTATTAAATGGGACAAGGATCAAGCATAGAGGGAAAAGAATTCTTTTATATTACTGCAAGAGATAAAATTGATACCCTCTGGCACATTCTCTGGCAAAAAGGCAAGTCAACCCTTGTCATACCAAGCATCAATATGTCACTGCTTTTCAACAAAAACCTAGTAACTGCAGCTGGTTTTAAGCTGCAGTTACAAGGTTTTTTTTATTGAAAAGCAGCGATATACAAAATGAAATTTAGAAATCAAAGCTATTATTTCAACTATACTGGCCAAAAGTCCTAACCGGCCACTTTAAAAATGACCATAACTTTTTTTAAGGTAATTCCATTTTAATGAAATTTGATATGTACATTTTTAAGCATAATATCGGTGGATTTACATGATGATTTACCAATAATTATCAAATTTTGATGTGTAATAAAAGAAAAGCTTAAAAAGCTCTAAATCATAATAGAGCTCAAGATAATACACTTTCAACAATTAAAAGTACACAAATCGTTAGCTACAACCCAGACGAAGAAAAAAAATGGAAATCATTGTCAATTTTGTGTGACTTTTGACAACAGAGAAAGCGGAAAGAATGGGAGGCATGGTAAAATAGTGTTTAAATTCAACCGGCAAAACATTTTATCTAGCGAATATGCTCAAATATGGTCTGGTGTGGAAAATCGATGCAACAAACTGATTTTTTACACATATCCTACATTTTGTAGCTCACCGTGAATCATCAGTCTATATTTAAAGCATTTTCGAAGAAAAACGTGATTTAGATGTTGTTTTAGCACCGTTTTTCTGCATACATGAGCTCTTTCATTTTCTTCTAGGCCCATATGCCGTGCACAATAGTCAAACATTTTCAATTTTTTTCTTAGTCTATGTTTTAGCTAACGATTCATGAGACCAAAAACACTACATTGACACTATTCTGAGCTCTGTGTGAATTTAGAGCTTTTTGAGCTTTTTTCTAGCTGTGCTTTTATTTCAATAAAACAACGGTAAATTTTTGCCAAAATCATTTGGATATTTGCTTTAAAATTCACATAGCAAATTTCATGAAAATCCAATCACCACAGAAAAAATATCTTTATTTTTAAAGTGGACGATTAGAAGTTTTGACTAGTATATATATTGACAGTTTTAACAAACTTTGGTTTTCATGAACCAAAAAGAAATGGCTCCAGAGAGCAAATTCTGATTATAAGTATTTTCTTCTTTCCGAAAATATGCTTCAAGCCTATTTTTCTGTTAACCCTTTCCCAAACAAGACCTGGTTTTGACGTCCCTTTTGGAAAAGGTTTTGGAAAACATTGAAACAAAAGAAGAAACTGCTGAGAACCAGCAGTTTCTCCTTTTGTCTCAATATTTTCAGTGCCATATCTTACACAAATGCCTTCTGTAATAACACCCATTTTGTCATTTGCAGCAGTTTTTCAAGTGGATCACCCTAAAACTTTGCCGTTTGGGAAAGGGTTAAATCATCAGCACCACCCTTATATTTGGACAAATAACATACTTTCGTTGTTTGGGAAAGAAATTGTCTGGCCTCCCACTGCATTATATAATTAACAATTTTTGTTACCCAGGAGGTAAAGAATGTGATCTATGATACACCTAAAGGCGGGGATTTTTTGTCTAAAGCAATTTTTTTATTTCTTACAATGTTTTCCAAAGCCTTTACCATGTGTTGCCTCAAAAGTGTCCATGCTTGGGAATGAGTCTAAAGAAAGTGTCTGGCCTCCCACTGCATTATATAATTAACAATTTTTGTTACCCAGGAGGTAAAGAATGTGATCTATGATACACCTAAAGGCGGAGATTTTTTGTACCATAATTTTTACATTTCTTCTCGATCCATTTCTTTTGCCAACAACATCATTTTTTTTTTTTCATAATTATCCTTATTTATGAAGCAATATTTTTTTGGTGGTGCATTGTAAAATTCTTAAGTTTTTCTGGAATTCATTTTTAACCCATTACCAAACAACCAAATTTTAGGGTATTACCAAACAACCAAATTTTAGGGTGGTCCAATTTGAAAGCTGCTGCAGACGACAAAATTGATGTTAGTAAGGATACCATTTGTGTAAAAAATAGCTCAGAACATATTGAGGCATAAGGAAAAAATGCTGATTATCAGCATTTTCTTCTTTTGCCTCAATGTTTTCCCAAGCATTTTCTGGTAGGGAGGTCTAAAGCAGGTCTTGTTTGGGAAAGAGTTTAAACCACTTTTCTGTACCTCTCTCCTACAGGGACGTTAAAACAAGTCATGTTCCCAAAATGAATGTAATAACCATGGAATGATGAGACCGATCTGCAACATACAACCAAAGGATATCACCGATACCAGATCAAGTAAACCCTGCATGGAGCAATTAAAACAACCTTTGACAAGCAGGTCAATGGCACATGCAGACCAGGAAGGCCTAGGGTAACCTGGAAACAAATGTCGGAGAGGGATACCAAAGAATGGAACCTGTCCACAATTGACCCTCGTGAGGAAGACATTGAAGAACTGAAGTGACAACAGCCATGTGTGCAGCGATCCAGCTAACTAGAGTGGAGCCTACTAGACAATGTTTCTATCCCTTCACGTTAACATGAAACCTAAAAGTGAGTACAGTACATCCTTTAACCCTTTCCCAAACGACAAAATTTCAGTGAGCTCCAATTTGAAAGCTGCTGCAGACGACAAAATTAAGATTGAAACCCAACTGATTTGTGTAAAATATAGCATAGAAAATATTGAGGCAAAAGGAGGAACTGTTGGTTAACAAGTTTCTTCTTTTGTCTCAATGTTTTCCCTAGCCTTATCTATTTAGGGACGTCAAAACCAGGTCTTGTTTGGGAAAGGGTTAAATTAGAGCAAGTTTAAAATTCCATCAATTGGGAAAGGGAATTGTACCTAAAATCAAACATCAAAGCACTATGCAATTGAAATGTACATATTTAGCAAGAAATTTAGTGAAATAAAGGCCAAGTCTCACTGTATTTATTAGCTCTTATTACTTGTGCAAAACTCGAAAAGTCATCAAAACTAATGAAAATGGATCTAAAGGTCATAATTTGCTCAAGTGCTTTACTTCTATAATGATACCATTAAATAACATTACATAATTGAAGCAGTGGGGAAGAGGGTTCAATGACATTTTTTTACTACTTTCTCTACAGACCATCAAAATAATGTTAATAGACTTAAATTCCCGAACCCTCTCCCAAACCATAAACTTGTACGAAGTCAAAATCCAGAGATGCAGGCAAACAAATGATGTTTTAACCCTTTCCCAAACAACAAAAAATTTAACTTTTCCAATTAGCAATCAACTGCAGTCGTCAAAATGGGTGTTGTTAAAGGCAGGATTTGTGTAAAATATTGAAAAGAAAATATTGAGACAAAAGGAGAAACTGCTGGTTATCAGCAGTTTCTTCTTTTGTCTCAATGTTTTCCAAAGCCTTTTCTATTAGGGACTTCAAAACCAGGTCTTGTTTGGGAAAGGGTTTAACAACTTTTACATATCAGGGCATGATTTCAGCATCCTATTGTTTTGACTACTTGCTTTGCGATGCTTGCTCTTTTATCAGCTATTGTTTTGGAAAGAGCGTATAACCGTGGTGATACGCGGGAGCTGTACCAGGGCAGCATTGCTTGGCAATTTCAAGCCATGGAGAGTGACCAAAATATTTCGATATAGGTGCTAAGCTATGATGAGGCAGTGCTTCAGATGTGACAGTTTTCCAAGACAAAACCCAGAAAAGGTAGAGTACCCCTAATGAGATTCGCACAACGTCGGAACTATTAGGGTGACGTCAAAAACATTCGGGGTGGAACTTTCCACCGCCGATTGTTTACAATCCCACCCGAATAAGTTCGGATACGTATCGACGCTGCTTTAAAAAAAATCCAATGTTTTAAGAATCTCAAAATGGCGACATTACAGGTATTCTACCTTAAAACAATGTCCAGGCAAAAATCACCATTTTTATATTATTTCAACCTGAAGTCGGACATAGCGGTGTGTGTGACTGAGCTAACAAATAAGTTATAGCACACCAAAATTAACTTGAGACTATATTTTCGTCAGAAGAGTCTGTTAGTTGAGCGCCTGACGAAAACATTTCCGAAAAGGGGTCATTACATAATCAGATGTCCCTAGTTAATCTAGGAGCACTGTATATTTATCATGAAAAGAGGAAATTGTGGTGTTTTTTTTCAAGTTTCAGGGATTTACCTGATTAAAAATTTCATTTTTCTCCCCTGGAAGCCACACACAGTCTGAAGAATCCATTTTAAATTGAATCCAGAGATTACAAGGGGCAAAGGTTATTCAATTCATTTCACAGCTCATTTGGCAGAAAAAGTATAAGTTACATAATTAAGGACTAAAAAACAAATTCCTAATTCCATTGAAATATACCTTGAATCATCTCTTTTGACAGCTTATTGGGAAATTGTTCTTGGATAAAATTACTTGGTTCCAGTTAGTTAAACTTCCAAGTTAAACTAGAATATGACTGAAAGTGATCATACCCCCCAAAAGCGCAGTTTTTGTGCATTTCGAGAAGTTGATTTCATTTGAACTGGGAGCTGTTCAATTGGGAAATAGAGCTAACAAAAAATCAACAGACCAAACAACACATGTAAATAATACCAATTTTCAACAAAAGGACATAGCTCATTTAACAATCCCCAAGCCCTGCCCTGCCATGCTGATATTTTTCAATAAACCAAAAATTTACAACCATGTAATGAAAACAGTCAATCAAGGTACATATACATTCCTGTAAGATTTGGTTCAAATTTACCGTATAATTGCTTTTTTAAAAAAATTTCTCATGATTTCGTTAAGTCTGATAAGCCCTGCCCTGCCATTACCACATTTTTTGCAAATCAAAAATTCACGAACAAATTTTGAAATAGGTGACCAAATGAACATTCCTGCTAATTTTGGTAACAAAACACAGAATCAAAAATTCACGATCAAGTTCTGAAAAGAGTTATCCAAGGAACATTCCTGCCAAGTTCGGTAAGAATTGGCTCAGTGGTTAAGGAGAAGTTTTTTGAAGAATTATCTGACAATTTCTCGAAGTCGGATTAGCCCCGCCCTGCCGCACCCACATTTTTTGACGAATCAAAAATTCATGAACATACGTTGAATGCAATAACTCAAGGGACATTAGTGCCAACTTTAGTTCAAAATGGTCCAATAATTGATTTTTAAAGAATTTTCACATGATTTCTCTAAGTCCGATAAGCCCCGCCCTGCCACGCCCACAATTTTTGACAAATCAAAAATTCACGAACAAATTTTGAAAAGGGTCACCCAAGGAACATTCCTGCCAAGTTTAGTAAGAATTGGCCCAGTGGTTAAGGAGGAGAAGATTTTTGAAGAATTATCGAACGATTTCTCGAAGTCGGATAAGCCCCGCCCTGCCACGCCCACATTTTTGGCAAATAAAAATATCATGAGCATACATTGAATACAAGCACTCAAGGGTCATTCCTGTCCAGTTTGGTTCAAATTGGCTTAATAATTGATTTTTAAAGATTTTTCACATGATTTCTCTGAGTCCAATACGCCCCGCCCTGCCACGCCCACAATTTTTGACAAATCAATAATTCACGATCAAGTTTTGAAAAGGGATACTAAAGGAACATTCCTGCCAAGTTTAGTAAGAATTGGCCCAGTGGTTAAGGAGGAGAAGATTTTTGAAGAATTATCTTAAGATTTCTCGAAGTCGGATAAGCCCCGCCCTGCCACGCCCACATATTTGGCAAATAAAAATATCATGAGGATACATTGAATACAAGCACTCAAGGGTCATTCCTGTCCAGTTTGGTTCAAATTGGCTTAATAATTGATTTTTAAAGATTTTTCACATGATTTCTCTGAGTCCAATACGCCCCGCTCTGCCACGCCCACAATTTTTGACAAATCAAAAATTCACGAACAAGTTTTGAAAAGGGTCACCCAAGGAACATTCCTGCCAAGTTTAGTAAGAATTGGCCCAGTGGTTAAGGAGGAAAAGATTTTTGAAGAATTATTTAACGATTTCTCGAAGTCAGATAAGCCCCGCCCTGCCACGCCCACATTTTTTGGCGAATGAAAAAATCATGAGCATACATTGAAAACAAGCATTCAAGGGTCATTCCTGTCAAGTTTGGTTCAAATTGGCTTAATAATTGATTTTTAAAGATTTTTCACATGATTTCTCTAAGTCCGATAAGCCCCGCCCTGCCACGCCCACAATTTTTGACAAATCAAAAATTCACGAACAAGTTTTGAGAAAGGGTCACCCAAGGAACATTCCCGTCAAGTTTGGTAAGAATTGGCCCAGTGGTTAGGGAGGAAAAGATTTTTGAAGAATTATCTAACAATTTCTCAAAGTCGGATAAGCCCCGCCCTGCCACGCCCATATTTTTTGACGAATGAAAAAATCATTAGCATACATTGAATACAATCACTCAAGGGTCATTCCGGCCAAGTTTGGTTCAAATTGGCCTGATAATTGATTTTTAAAGATTTTTCACATGATTTCTCTAAGTCCAATAAGCCCCGCCCTGCCACGCCCACAATTTTTGACGAATCACAATTTCACGAACAAGTTTTGAAAAGGGTCACCCAAGGAACATTCCTGCCAAGTTTGAAAAGAATCCGACCAATGGTTGAGGAGAAGATTTTTGAAGAAAAACCAACATACGGACCAACGGACCAACAGACCAACAGACCAACAGACAAGCTGACTCCTATATACCCCCCAAATTGAATTTTGGGGGGTATAATTATCCAACAATTTCTCCAAGTCTGATAAGCCCTGCTCGGCCACGCCCACATTTTTTGAAGAATCAAAAATTCATGAACAAGCATTGAATACAATCATTCAAGGATCATTCCTGCCCAGTTTGGATCAAATTGGCCTGATAATTGATTTTTAAAGATTTTTCACATGATTTCTAAGTATGAAAAGCCCCGCCCTGCCACGCCCACAATTTTTGACGAATCAAAAATTCATGAACAAGTTTTGAAAAGAGTCACCCAAGGAACATTCTTGCCAAGTTTGGTAAGAATTGGCCCAGTGGTTAATGAGGAGAAGATTTTTGAAGAATTATCTAACAATTTCTCGAAAAAGCATAAGCCCTGCCATGCCCACATTTTTTGACGAATGAAACAATCATGAACATACATTGAATACAATCACTCAAGGATCTTTCCTGCCCAGTTTGGTTCAAATTGGCCTGATAATTGATTTTTAAAGATTTTTCACATTATTTCTCTAAGTCCGATAAGCCCCGCCCTGCCACGCCCACAATTTTTGACAAATCAAAAATTCACGAACAAGTTTTGAAAAGGGTCACCTAAAGAACATTCTTGCCAAGTTTGGTAAGAATTGGACCAATGGTTGAGGAGGAGAAGATTTTTGAAGAAAAACCAACAGACAGACAGACAGACCAACAGACAGACAGACCAACAGACAGACAGACAAGCTGACTCCTATATACCCCCCAAATTGAATTTGTGGGGTATAATGATGCTTACCTAAAATCTTTCAAATTTCTTAAACAACTTTTTGGACATTCCTAACCCTTTCATGAAACGAATCCTGGTTTTGATTTTCCAAAGCCTTCTCCACATTGCAAAAAATTTGAAAGTTATGCCAGATGACAAAATGTATGTTGATAAAGGCAAGATTTGTGTACAAAATAGCATAGAAAATATTGAGGTATTTATGGTTATCAGCATTTTCTTTGTTTTCCTCAATATCTTCTCAAGCCTATTTCATTAGGGACATCTAAACTAGGTCTAAAACATTGCTCTGGTAAGCAATGAGCAGGTATTTCTTCTTTAGCCTCTGCATACTAATTTCTGCCCAAAATAATAATGTCATATACAAAGACAGGATTATTTTTCATACCAGATTCAGAGCATGACATAATGTTTGTAAATGGAAAGCGTGAAAGTTTGGCACCTGTATAAATCTTCTAACAACATGAAGCGTGCCCCTGCGTGACACGGCTATATGGGTCAAACAAATAACCTCCTTGATGACATTTCCATGTCCCTGACTCCCTGCTTGTAGACCAAACAATCTTGACAAAATGTTTTGAATATAATATTGACTAAGGAGAAAAGAAGTTGTATCAAAGCTGTTTTGTACGCCTTATTTTCTAGATTGATACATACCCTTTTCTGGTCAACAAATTCTCTATTTTGCTTGATTCAATGTGTCTACAAGTAATTTTCTTGTAATTTTCATGATTAGATGTCAAATTAGCATCATGATGATTGGATGTCAAAAGCATCACCACTTTAATAATTAGAAAAATATTCAATAAGTTTTCATTCTATTTATTTAAAGTAGGAGGCAAAGATATCTTAACCCGTTTACCACATATTGACTTCTTTAATGCGTCACAAGATAAAAGTTTGGAAAAAGACTATGGAAAATGAAAAAAAGTACTTGTGACAGGCAATGTCTTCATTTTTCCACAATGTTTTCTACCCATACTGACCAAAAACGTAAAATTTCATTCACTTGGAATTGATGTCTGTAACATCTCCAAGTTTGATAAGTCTGAAACAGTGCCGTTTGGTAATGCCCGTTAAAGTACCATTACTTTATAAATCAGGCAAAATATTTGGTAATTGTTTGGAAGGTCATTTCATACAAGGGGCACATAAACAAAAGCTTTATGTCTGACATTATGCCATCTGTTTACATATTGAAGGAACCATGAATTTATAAAAGTATCAACACATAATAAATCTCTCAACATTATTTGGTGATAGTAATCTAAATTCCAAGTTTTTCTCTGTCGAAAAATCTGTTTCAAAAGTCGTAAACAATTCACTAATTGTTGTGAAAAAAAGTTAAAGGCAAACATATCAAACAACAGACATGTAAACAAAAGCTGTATTTGTATATTGTAAGGCTTTCTATTTTCATAAAGTAGGAGTCATAGAGGCCTAAACAATAATTACATCATAAATCAGGTGAAATATTTGGTTATTGTAATATTAATTCCAAGATATTTTTTCTCCAAGAAAGCTGTTGAAACATTGAAGCACAGAAAGTAAAATACTGGTTAACCCTTTCCCAAACTAGAACTGTCGCAAAGCGGACGAATACCCCCCACTAGGGCCTTGTCACTGAAAAAGTGCTATAGGTCAAAAGGTTCTTGACTTAGAGCACAGAAACTCCCCCCCTTAAAATTTTCAAAGTGGCATAACTCTGAAACTAATGACTGGATCAAGATGAAAATTGCAGGTGCACAACTTCATATGATAGGAAACAACCTGATAGAATTTCAGCAAAATTGGTCAAAAACTGTGGAAGGAGAAGAGGACACAAAATTATGTCCACGGACGGACGGACAGGCAGACAGACGGACAGATGGACGGACAGAAAACCTGATTCCAGTATACCCCCCATAACTTTGTTGTGGGGGGTAAAACAAGACCTGCTTTTGATGTCCCTAATAGAAATGATTTGGGTAAACATTGAGACAAAAGAAGAAACTGCTGATAACCAGCAGTTTTTCCTTTTGTCTCAATACTTTCTGAGCTACATTGTACACAAACTCTAACTTATTTACACCTATTCTGTCCTCTTCAGCAGTGTTTGAATTGAACAAGTCTAATTTTTGTTGTTTGGGAAAGGGTTAAACTAACTTTCTCTTTTTAAACTATTACAAAGTACAACAAAATTTTAGGATGGTCCAATTTGAAAGTTTCTGCAGACGACAAAATGGACATTGTAAAAGAAAGGATATTTGTACAATATAGCTAAGAAAATATTGAGGCAAAAGGAGAAAATGCTGATTATCAAAAGTTTCCTAACCAGGATGGTAAGACTGTTAATGGTTAAAAATTAATTATCATTTCATTGAAATTGCATCTGCGATGTAATCTCAAACTATCTTTATAACTAAAAATTTAACATCATATTGTCTATTTTCAACAAAAACCTTGTAATTACAGCTTTTTTAAAGATGTAGTTACAAGTTTTTTTTAAAAAAACCAGTGATACAGAAGACAAGGAAAAAAACTTTCATGGGTTTAAGAGAATGTAAGTGCTGTTTTATGTAAAGCAAACTTGGAGAACTTTATTCATCTTGATGTTTATTGTAGTAGGGGCGCTTGATTAATGGCCTATATGACACAAGACTAACAGCACAGGTTTTAATTCAAGTGATTTCGCAGTTACGCCACATGTTTCTTATATTCGTCTTGGCACATCAGAATGAGTATTTAATATGAAAGTGTAAAAGGAATCAACCTTTGTCAGCCAGTGCAATTAACAAAATGTGATTGATTGATAGATTGTTTCAACAATGTTCCATTTATATTGCATCCATTGATGAGCTAGAGAGGATATTGGCCAATTACAGAATCGAACCTAAGATCCCTGAATAGACAGTCTCCTACTTTAAGTATCTCTTACAACTGGTCGTACATGCTCCTGCATGCTGTCTGCGTCTAAAACTTAGGCTTAGTCATGCAATGCACTCACTTACAACATATGATTTCAGTGGACGCAACCACGACTCAGACTGCAAGAAGCAAAGAATTGACCGGACAGTTCTTTGCTACGACCATTCTGCATCTTTTAGAATGTAGGAGCACGCAACAGAGAAGTACTGAGCATGTACGACAGACGTGCGTGTGATGCAGGGAAAATTATACAAAGATACCAGAAATTTTACAAAGAAGGCTTAAATTCCTCGAAAAAGATTCATACTTTTGACCTGCTTTGAATATACATTTTATAAGCCTCTCTTACAACCCATTGTGCTTCTTTATAAATCGTGTGTCTTCGGAGATTTTTGAAACATACAAGTTATAAGGATGTGCCACGGGTTGTAAGAGAGGCTTTAACTGACAGAGCTAGTTTTCTCCATTTACTTCTTTTCTTTAAGCGCTCTCTTAAATGTTTTTATTTACTAAATTAAAGTCAAAACCAGAGCTTGATTTGATTAAATGGTGCTCTTAAGCAACAGAATAATTTATATTCAATGAATTCATAAATATGTTTCACACATTTAATAAAGCCTCTTTATGCATGACACATGATTTTTAGTCAGCTGGTTGTTCAATTACGACAGGCTTATTTACTTTTTATGATGATTAGAAAAAAATTCTCTTGATAACATTTTCTTTCTCAGCTTGTTAATATTGCAGACAACAATGTAGTAACCCCTGTATCCCTTAACCCATGCCAGACAGCAAATATTTAGGACTAAATTCAAAGATGTTCAGACAACAATATCACATGCACTGAACTTAACATTTTTGGTGTTTTTGTATAGAAAACATAGTGGGAAATGAAAAAAATTGCTTGTTCACATGCATGGAACTTTACATTTTTGTTGTTTTTATATAGAAAACATAGTGGGAAATGAAGAAATTGCTTGTCACCAGCAATTTCTTCATTTCCCACAATGTTTTCCAAAGCCTTACTTTTGTAAGGCGTCAAAAAGCTTCAATATGTAGCAACAGGTGAACCCCTCTCAATCCCTTTTCTAAACAATAAGTTGTCCCTATTTTTAAAGAAACTTTCAAAATTTCTGACATGGAAGACAAAAATACTGATGGCAAATTTTTTCTCACTCTGTTCAAAGCTTTTCATGCTATAACATACAATTTTCAAACGCTTGATAGCATGGTTTCCCTATTCTACATGACCTTTAAATTGTAAGCAATCAACATGAATTTGTCATTTCTGCCTTTATTGAATAAAATTTTTAGGGATCTGGGACCCGTATTATCAACGATCGTACGATTATTTTTTGCTTAATTACTTGTATTAACAAACCTGATTGGACCACTCTAATGTCTCGTGCAATCAGATGTTTTGTTACACAGTTTACACCAAAATGTTGTCGTAAAATCGTTGATAATACGAGCCCCGGATTAATGTGAATTTTGTATCAGCTTTAGACTTTAGTTGTTAGTATTTTACAAAATTCTACTGTCTGTAAAAGGTTCAAATTTTCAACATGGTGATTGATACCTTGCAGGGTTGAATTCTGTTTTATTATCAGCCAGGTCCCATGGTCGACATCCACCACCCCAACTACCAATATTTAAAACGACTAGACCTTCAATATCACCAAGCTCTATTTCTTGTCCATCTAATTCTACCTGTAATCCAAAAACATATGTTAATGAAACACAAACACCTTTTACTGGGACTTTAGTTAATGAACAGGATCTCAATAGACTACATTGATCTTGATACCAAAAGTGGTGTAAAGTAGTAAACATCATGCCTTACCAAATTATGAGCCTGGAAAGCCACCAAGAGAATAAGAGTCTTAAAATGAAGATGACAGTCATAATATATGTCCCTTTTGCATTTGGTCAACTAATTTCATGATGCAGCATAATATTGCAAATCCCTGCCAATATGTGCATGGTCAGGTGACCAGAAACATTCTGTGATAATTTGTTCTAAATCAATATTCTACATTATCAATGTAGGATTTGTGTTCACCATTTCCCAAACAAGACCAGAGGCACGTTCTTTAGAGAGAGATTTCTCGAGATATCTTGATATTTCTAAAGATATTTTAGGATAAAGCGTTCTTTAGAGCAAGATTTTTAAGACGCTCAATGGAAGGCGCCATTACCCTATACTTCGTGCGGAACTCCTCGGTCAACTCTGTACAAACAATATAAAAGAGATTTGACCAAGTTGTTCCGAACACTCCATAATTCATAGACTGCCGTGTTCCGAATGCTCCATACTTTATACAAATGACGTCATGATGACGTCATTTGTATAAATATGGAGCATTCGGAACAGCTCTGTCAAAGTCTTGGTCTTAAAAACGCTTTATCCAAAACACCTTATGAAATCTTAAAAATTCTCGCTCTAAAGAACGTGCCTCTGGTTTTGACATCCATAATAGAAGAGGCTTGGGAAAATATTGAGGCAAAAGAAGAAAGTGCTGATAATCAGCACTTTCTCCATTTGCCTCAATATTTTCTGTGCTATAATGTATGCAAATCCCATCTTTATCAACACCTATTTTGTCATTCGCAGAAGATTTAACACCGAAACAGTCCCAATTTTTGCCGTTTGGGAAAGGGTTAAAGAGATTTGGATGGACAGGCAGATAGACACAAAGACAGAGATATACAGAGAAGATGATGTACATACAAGACCATCTTTTCATCTTGTAAGTTATTGGTCATTGTTTGATAATAATCTGTAACACCTGAGTTTATTTTATTAATCATTTTTTCACAATCTTATATGATTTCTTGAAAGACTGAACAACAATACCTTTATTTTCTTGTCAAGATCTTTACATTCTCTTTCAACAACATCCTTGGTCCCATAGGTCAGGTAGCACAACTGAAAATAGACAGAACAATAGGTGATAATTTTTTTATGATGCATTATAAATTGCTTTTGACTTCTTTTTTCAGTTTTATCACAATAAAGATCACTTATCCACCAGATTTCCTGGGGCTCCAATATTCCTCGCTCAAAGATATACTAATATGACCCCTGGTGCAAGCAGAACAATCCAAACCCTCTGTCATGGCCCGTGGGTACTCATAACAATCATCTTGGTGAGATTCCATAAAATAGTGTGAGTAACCACAGCATAGGGTTTGATGAACAAAGGAAGATATTTTGCATTTAGAAAAGCTAATTTGAATTAATACCCCTTCTTATCCACGGTACGGAAACTACAGAGACAGAGTCAATGGCTCTGCCGCTAAAATCCTCTGGGGGTCTTCCGGCCATGTGTGGCTCTGTCTCTGGGGGCACGATTTTTGGACAAAAATAGGTGAGTGTTCAACTTTGTTGTTCAATAGTTTTCTTTTGGCGCTTAAAAGCGAAAAAACGGGAATGTCATGCTCCCCTAAAACCATTTATCTGTCTGTTTTAATTCTGTGGGCTTCAAAGTCGGCAGGGTTTTCACGGGATCATTGTCGTCGTGAGTCGACCCTATGTGATTTTTTCTTGTGTACATCATGTATTTATGTACATTACAACGGTAAATAGCCAATTGCTGCTGCCAAAACATGTTATATGCTAATCGATGGATACTCTCGATTAGATATCCCTTTCCCATGTCACAAAACCTTAGAAATGATTGACAAAAATAGAATTTGAGCAATTTCTATCGGTGGCTCTGTCTCTGGCGGCTGGCTCTGTCTCTGGCGGCTGGCTCTGTCTCTGGCGGCTGGCTCTGTCTCTGTGTACTTTGTTAAACTGTTCAATCCACCACAAAAGTTGTGTCGAAGTAATATACCTAATTGACTCATACACTCAATAGATCATAATAGCGTATGGCGAACGTTTCAGTCACTGATTAAATGCTTTTCCAAAACATGGGTAGATAGATCTCATTTAGGAGAAGTTCTGTGTACAAAAAGTGGTGGTTTCATCACATGCAGTGATAGATTTCTAATTTAGGACTGCTTAAATTCGAAATTATGAACACACATGCACCGATCTAGATGGGCGTCAGCCCCTCTTGAGAGTGAAATGTATGGATCTGTGCCAGGTTCGGCATGCACAAAATGTTAATCATTGAAATATGTGAGAAAAAAGGTGAATATGCTGGTTATAAGTCAATGTAGAAAAGAATCAAAATTTGCATATCAAAAGTATCTTGAAGACATCTTAAATGTAGGTTCCATGCAAGATCAAACCGACATCTTAAATGTAGGTTCCATGCAAGATCAAACCAAAGACAAAGGACAATCACTTCCAACCAACAAAAAATCTACACTCTACTAAAACATCCAAAACAAGATTCTACTGGCATAGATACTCTAAAACAACACAACAAACTGCACACTAATGACGAAAAAAACCCACGAATTCTAAATGAACAATTCCAATATGTTTCCATCCACAAATTACCCTTGTCGCTTAAACGCGTAGATGTAATGATACGTTCACACACAATTTAAAACACATCCAGGCACACCATCGAAATATCTGAAAACAGGATCATCAAATTGCTAAAATATCTGAACCTGCATAAAGCTGCTGGCCCTGATGAATTAAGACCAATTATACTAAAAAAATGTGCCAAGGAACTTGCGCCTATCATAACACAGCTGTATTAAGAAATCTCTTGAGACCAATTCTTTACCGAGCATTTGGAAAAAAGGCAAACGTCGCCCCTGTATTCAAAAATAGTCCAACCCAGCCTATTTTCGCCGAATCTCTCTCACTTGCATCTTATGCAAACAACTTGAACATATTAGTGCAGCTAGTATAACTAAACGTTTCGACAAAACATATTCTGCGACTTACAGCACGGTTGTTGGAGGAAAAGATACTGTCTGGCCCAACTCTTGGGCTCGGTAGATGATATCCTCGAGTTCATAAATGAGGATAAAGCCAAGATGACTTGATCCTATTACACTTTTTAAAGAGCGTTTGATATGGTAAATCATGAGAAACTGGTGTCAAAATACATTGTTATGACATTATAGGTCACATTCTGGCATGGATCAAAGCCTTTGTAGACAATAGGACACAATCAGTGTTGGCAAATAGATCCATGTCTTGCATCATACCAGTTCCTTCAGGTGTGCCTCAGGGTTCGGTCTTAGGCCCCTACTTATCTATATCAAAGACCTCCATGAATATGTACAATGCTCTAAAGTACGTCTCTTTGGTGATGATACTATCATTTACATACCACAAACTATCACATTCCATTCCAGCCTCTTACAACAGGATCTACTCAAGCTCGAGAGATGGGAATCAGACTGGGACATGTCTTTTAATCCTGCCAAAATGCCAAGTCATACAGTTTACCAAGAGAAAGACACTATTACTGTACTTTCTACATAATACACTACTTGAGATACACTCCTCAGCAAAATATTTAGCTGTTTCAATCTCTAACGACTTATTGTGGAATAACCGCTTGTCAGGCCCAAGCTCGAATACTGCGCTGCAGCATGGACTGCAGTCCGCTCAACACTCGGGAACATTGATTAACCAGATTGAATATGTGCAGCGGCCGGGGAGCAGCTCGCTGGGCCATGCGATACTATGGTCCCACATTCAGTGTCTCCGCTATGTTAGACAACCTCTGATGCAGAAGATCAGATTTGCGCCGTATTGACTTACGGCTGGTTAGGTTCTATAAAATTGTCAATGATAAAGTGGTCGTCCCTCTTCCTCAAAATATTGTCAAACCTGTCAGACAACTTAGAAATTCCAATATACTGACATTCAAGCAACTACATACTAATATTTTCTTATCTCGCAATGCATCAGACCAATGTCTTGTTTTGGAGAGATTAAATGGAAATATGTCGAATTACATTGGTGCAAAATGTTTCTTCGTCAACACCTAATTTGTCGCATGTAGTAGCTTTGAAATTGAACGGCGCCGAAATTTTGATGCTTTGGAAAGCGTTTAATCAGTGACTGAAACGTTCGCCATACGCAATATGATATATTCAGTGTGCGAGTCAATAAGGCTTCGACACAAATTCTGTGGTGGATTAAATTTATCAAAGCTAGCACGCAGAGACAGAGCCAGCCGCCAGAGACAGAGCCAGCCGCCAGAGACAGAGCCACCGATAGAAATTGCTCAAATTCTAATTTTGTCAATCATTTTTAAGGTTTTGTGACATGGGAAAGGGGTGTCTAAGAGAGAGTATCCCTCGATTAGTATATAACGCGTTTTGCCTTCGGCATTTGGCTATTTACCGTTAGAATGTACATAAATGCACAATGTAAACAAGAAAAAATCACATAGGGTCGACTCACGACGACAATGATCCTGTGAAAATCCTGTCGACTTTGAAGCCCATAAAATTAGAACAGACAGATAAATGGTCTAAGGGGAGCATGACATTCCCGTTTTTTCGCTTTTAAGCACCAAAAGAAAATTATTGTACAACAAAGTTGAACACTCACCTATTTTTGTCCAAAAATCGTGCTCCCAGAGACAGAGCCACACATGGCCGGAAGACCCCCAGAGGATTTTAGCGGCAGAGCCATTGGCTCTGTCTCTGTAGTTTCCTAACCGTGTTATCTGTAGCTCAGGACCATTGCAATTTTTCTCCAAATGAAGACCAATGCCCCGCAAGACTCATTCAATAGGTATCAATTCATTATCAGATATCAAAATTTTAGACTAGTCCTAATTCTAAAATGTTGCAGATAGCAATTTCAAGTAAGGAGAATTTATCTTTTGTTTTTCTGAGTATAAAACATTTTTTTCCAAAGCATGTATCTTTTGGAATGTCAAACATGTTATCAATATGGAAAACAGAAAGAACAAAAGAATTGCAAAACACAAATGCCTCTGACCTCAACCTTGATGGATGACCTTAATTTTGGGCTTTGAGTGATTGTATAATAGTAAGCAAGATGCAGCTACATAACAAAGAATGAGCTTTGTAATTTAATAACATAAGGAAATTATAGGCAAGTGTAAGTTTAGATGTTGAGCTAAGCATATCAATATGACAAAACTAGAAAGACCTGAAGGTCTTGAGTCGCTCCACAGGCCTGAATTTCTTTCAATATGAAATCCAAGTTTTGACTAGATTTTTAAATACTTGTGGTTCTTACAGCAAAAACAAATTCAAAAGCAGCAATCATGTGGTCAATGCAAAAAGAAAGTAAATGATTGACTAATATTTTAGGGATGTTAGAGCGATAATAAAATTGAAAACTGTGATTTTGCCAAATTCAAGGACACATAATTCAGTATGTATATTTAAAATCAAATCGAAAATTAAACACATGCAAGATTTTATGGTCACTATCATTCTGTTCAAATTTTGTCTATATTAGTCAATATTTGTGGCTTCAAGAGTGGAAAAAGTGTCGAAAACTGAAATTTTGTCAATTTCAAGGGCACATAACTCAGATTGTAACAATGTGATCATGTTGAAAATTACACATAAGCAAGATCTTGTTGTCAACAAGTTTCTTTCCAAGTATCATCTTGATTGGTTAACATTTGTGGTTGTTAGAGTGAAAACAAAGTCGAAAATGGCAATTTTGTCAAATTCAAGGGCACATAACTCAGGATGTAAGATTCCGATCAAGCTGAAAAATACACCCAGGCAGCATTAATGCTTATATATATTCTGTCCAAGTTTTGTCGTGATTGGTCAATATTTGTAGATTTAAGAGTAAAAATAAAGTCAAAACCAGCAAAATAGAGCCGAAAACGGCAATTTTTGGCAATTTCAAGGGCACATAACTCATGCTATAAAATTCAGATCAAGCTGAAAATTTTACCAAGGCAAGATCTTATAGTCAGCATAACTCTACAAAAGAATTGTCTTGTTTAGTCAATATTTGTAGTTGCTAGGGTGAAAACAAAGTCAAAATACAGCCGAAAATGGCAATTCTGTCAATTTCAAGGGCACATAACTCATCATGTAAAATTCTGATCAAGCTGAAAATTTTACCAAGGTAAGATCTTGTAGTCAGCATCATTCTATCAAAGTTTTGTCTTGATTGTTCTATATTTGTAGATTTTAGAAGAAAACTAAAGTCAAAACCTGCTATTTTTGACATTCAAGGGCAGATAACTCAGGTTATTCTGGTTCAATCCATATTCTTTGAAGGAATCTGAGAGAGGGTCACCCAAGGATCATTCCTGTGAAGTTTGGTTGAAATCCATCCAGTAGTTTTTGAGAAGAAGATTTTTAAAGAAAAAGTTTACGGACGCACGGACGGACGGACGGACGCACGCACGACGGACACACCGCCATGACAATAGCCCGCTGGCGTCATTGCCATATTTCCATGCTACTATTGTAAATGGCCAATGGCATATTTTTTGCCGAATGCCTTTCAATAAAGTTTTTGAGTTGAGTTGAGTTGATAATATTAAGCTGAAACTTTCAGGAATCATTTCACATAAGTTGTTTTACCTAATAGCAGACTTTTTATCAGGCAGTTTGATCAGATGACCTTGCCCTTGACCTTGAATGACCTCATTAAGCTATTGTTTGAAAGTCGCCGATCGGCGACATTGGAAGTCTTCCTATGGGTTGCTTATTGGCGACATTGGCAGCAAAAGAGTTTAGATCATGCAACCAAATGTCTTCAACAGCTCTCAATTGTAAAATACAAATAAATTGCATTGTTTAGGAAAGGATACATTGCATGGAAGAGAAAAGGATAAGTATAGGACTTATGTATATATGTCCACTAAAGGATTTGAAAATCAATGTTGCAAATGAAAGGGCTTATCAGTAAAAATTCATAACATATGTAACAAAATCTAGATTAGAATCTTCCATTAATGGACGTCTGTTTTTAACACATCAAAAGGCAGATAGAGCAGGAATTTCACAAAATATGCCATCCATGTTATAAAACCTGCTGACAAATATGATTTCCTTATCTCACAGTATTCATCAAATAATGTCCATCAAAAGTGAATTGCAATCTTTCTTTGCATAACTGGGTTTAATGCTTTCTAACATTCCGCTGATATAAGATAGTTTGATGCCTTGAGACTATCACAATATAATAGCTGGGTTCTGGGTAGGAAATAAGGTCTTTATATAATGATTTTGATCACCATAGAAAAGCTACAGATAAGAGGTGTATTCCGATCTCTAAGACAATTTGAATAAGTACCCACAACAAAGGGTTTGATGAACAATAAATGTAATAACAAATTTTGAAAAGGCTCCCTTAATTTGTAGCACTGCCATACAATCAGATCATGTACTGTGCCTAAATGTTGTCTGATCAAGACTCGTCCTTCTCTATCACTGTCAGCAGGTGATTTTATTACTAAGAAATTGGGGCCCAATATATCAGTCCCCTTCCCCTCTTGGAATTTTTTCCCTAAATTGTAATTTTCCCCCATACATAAATATTTGAACCTTTACAATTTTCTCCCATGGGAGTATGTATGTTAACAATCAAAGAACTTCTGTTTAACAGCTGATGAATTGCTTTCAAAATTTATTTTCTATGCTTTTTCTAAATTATTTTGAAGTATTTTTGGTATTCAAGCAAAAACATGCTTGAAAATTTCCCCCTATAAGAGCTCATTTGATCCCAATTCAAATCAGGTTAGATAACTGCAAAGGATATTGTGGTGGCTCAGGTACCCTTTAATGAAACTGCACAAATTTTTAAATTGCAATAAATTCTTATACATTCCCTGTATTTCGGAGACATTTAATATCATTCATCAAAGGCGAATAAAAACTTTGTGACATTTCAGAGGCTTTTAAGCCTTTCCTGAACAAGCACTGACTTTGATGACTGTATACAATGTCATCTTAAAAATCCTTGATAGCAAAGATGAAAATGCTGATCTTCAGCATTTTTTTCTTTTTCTTCAGGGATTTCTGAGCTTTGAATCATAAATTTTCTGTCTTTCAGCAAAAACATTTTGAGGTGTCCAACATCTTTGGAATCAGAGCTACATTAAATTTTGCGGTCTGGGAAATGTTAACCCTTTCCCAGACACAACCAGGTTTTGACATCCAAAATAGAAAAAAACTTGGGAAATAATAGAGACAAAAGAAGTAAATGCTGATAACCAGCACAGACTACTTTTGCCCAAATATTTTCTTAGCAATATTGTACAAAATACCACAAAAAAGTTGGTCTCCATCACTTTTAAAACTGGAGCAGTCTAAAATCTTGCTGACAGGGAAAAGGGTTAACAGTAAATTAGAAGCATGTAGTCTATATAATCACTTGCATAATCACAAGTGGTTTCAAATGAGAGAAGTATGGCAGCAATTTTCTCAGAATTGTTTGTTTTTTAACTATTAAATTATAACAAAAATATGTCTGTGCTTTCACATGTTCCCAAACATTCACAGATTTGAACAGCCCTGAGGATTAGCCTTTGAATAACATTGAGATAACAAAAGGGAAAAGAAAATAGCAGCAAACTCATTATTTTACATTTGATGTGAATAATTTAAATATTTCAGAAAACAACCTTCATCATGATTTCCAATTTCTTACAATCATTTCAATCAATTTATCTTTGTATAATTGATGCAGAGATCAATTGATTCCAAAATAAGCCCTCAGGTTTTGAAGTCCTAAATCTGTACATTCCAGTCTTTAGAAAACATACTTGACACAAATAAGTAAATGCTCATAATGAGTAACAAGCATTTCCCCTTTTTCCTCCTTATTTTCTGTGCTACATTGTACTTATTCATCAACACCAATTTTGTTGTTTGCAGTTTTGAAAATGGAACCGTCAAATTGTCAATTTTGACGGTAATTTATAGGGTATCATTTCCTTTCAGTAAGTGCATGTATAGCTAATGGTAGGTCAATTCTTTGCAATCTTGTCATGATGACCAAGCACTTTCTGTAGGTTTCCCACTCTAGTTTTCTTGTTGTTCTGTTTTCGTAATCTAGCTAAGATGGCAGACATTTATCATTTCCAGAAACGAGCGGCCCTTATTTACAAACATGACCCATATTCTGTGGGAACTGGGACGATTCCACATATGATTTTACGTTTTTAATTGTTTTCTCACCACATTTTACGGTATTTTCACAGCTTTCTGTACAATTTCACACAGAAAATATTTCAAAACTAATGTTCGGTGCATTTTTTGTTGCAAATGAAGTTTGCTCAAATGAAATAGTCTGCAACTTCAAAAGACTTCTGGTAATTTTCACATGAATGTAGTTGCATCCCCAAGTAAAACCTATTAATGCTATGATACGGGGGAAACATTCCTATCAGTATTACATTCTGAGAAAATAAAGATCCAGATCAGATCAGTGAGTAACGTCTTAGACCATCAATCTATGGATAAGAGGTTCAAATCATGGCTTGGCTAATATTCTTTCTGACGATTGACAAATCATTTGTCTCATTAATTGATGAATCAATCTACAGCAGCAAGAGACTGCCATTTTTTATCCAACACAGACAAATTCACCTAACACTGACAGTTTTGTCATCTGGAAAAGGTTCACAAATGAAAGATTCTTATCTGAAATGATTCTAAGCAAACCTTTCCCATGTGAAACTATGAATAATTGTGGTAAAACCTTCCACAACTCCTGGTCAACAAGAATGTTGATATGTTTTGAATCTGGACTCATTGTGACAAGCCTGTGACGTGGGAACTTGGCTGTTCACGTTTATCTGGCACTTGGCACCCTTTCACAGACAGCAATTTTCTGGAATGGTCCTTATCAAAAGATGATGCCGATCTATATCAGACTAGAACTGTCGCAAAGCGGACGAATACCCCCCACTAAAGCCTTGTCACTGAAAAAGTGCTATCGGTCAAAAGGTTCTTGACTTAGAGTATGGAAACGGATTTTAAACAAAGTCCAACTGTGACCTTGACCTTTGACCTTGGTGACCCCAAAAAGATAGGGCACCTCCTTGGGTCATGGCCAACAATTGTGTAAAGTTTCATGATCCTAGGTCAAACGGTTCGTGAGTTAGAACACAGAAACGAAATTGTAAATTTTGACTACTTCCCGTAATTTTGACTACTTCCCCCCCCCCCCACATTAAAAAGTTCAAAGTGGCATAACTCTAAAACTAATCACTGGATCAAGATGAAAATTGCAGGTGCACAACTTCATATAATAGGAAACATCCTGGTAAAATTTCAGAAAAATTGGTCAAAAACTGTGGGAGAAGAAGAGGACACAAGATTATGTCCACGGATGGACAGACGGACGGACGGACAGACGGACGGACAGACGGACCAACAACCTGATTCCAGTATACCCCCCCATAACTTTGTTGTGGGGGGTATAAAAATGCATCCTCGGACACCCCGCGGTCATAGCTACGCTACATGACCCCTGGAGCACTTGACGAGGAAAACTTTGTATTAGCTGCTCCCAAATGCCGCCGTTTCATTGGTTCCATCATCATTTCGTGATGGGTGAGTAGACCAATCAAACTGGCCGATACAAATCGCCAACATCTAAACAGTGATTACGTCAGAGATACGTAATTTAATCCTGATTCAGGGTAGATAGATAACTGCGTAGGAGATTGATAAATCGCTTCGGGTAAGTTGTCAATATGGAGGATTACTATCGTTTAGCGTGTGAAAAATTTAATGTTTCAAGTTTAAAAGACTTCCAAAGAGAAACTTTCCCTATCTTTCTATTTCAAAGCTGAATGACATGTTGACCAGCGATTTGTAATTTTTTATCTCGTTGTCGCACAAATTACATCTTATCATGAGCGCAGCCATCTTGGTTGTAATTGACAACGCATAGACTTATGAGAGCCGTTATTTGGTTGGGCCTTGCACTCACGCGTTTCGTATCGATTTTCGGCGGCTAATTCAAAGTTTAAGTAGCCAAGTGCCCCAGGGGTCATGTAGCGTGAGCTATGACCGCTGTGGTTTCCGAGGATGCAGAAAATGTTACCACCATGCAAAGTAAGCAATAATGTTGAAAGTATTTGGGAAAGAAAAAAAGTTGCTCATCAGATTTTTTTTCTTATCACTATGCTTTTCAATGTTTTCCTGGCTAATAATGACATTAGAGAACAAGTTGATCTCATTGATTTTTTTCTATAGATCTATATTTCTTATATGATTGCAAGGGAGCAGAAAAGATGATCAGATTATATGGCACCTATGGGCATCTCAAATGCTACAAAGTCCATTTTTTCACGTTATAAAATCTCGAACACATAAATAAATGATATTTTCTTAGTAAAACACTTGGCTCCTATTTAATTCATAAGTACTGGTCAATCATCCAGGGGATACCAATTAAAGTGACATTTATGATGTTGTCAAGACGAAGATAAAAATCTGTACAAATTCTGGGAACTTGTTTCTCATGAATGTCCAACAATCAAACTTAATGGAAATAGCCATGTTGTTTACAACCAATAAACACAAATCAAAAATGATTTTGGCAGCCCCAGTGGTCATAACTTTCGGCATTCCCACCAGGCCAGTAGGAACAGGGGGTCTAGGGGAGGGCTCAGCCCCCCCCCAATGTTTGCCAAAAATGCTAAATTGTCCTTATTTTACACTGAAAATTTACGGAAAATCCAAATTAGCCCCCCCCCCCCAATATTCAGACACTGGGGCTTTAGCCCACCCAATATGAATTTGCTTCCTACGTGCCTGCCCACATTATGACATAGTAACCACTTTTGACGCTCAACAATATAAAAGGAGGCCCCACAAGAATAGCTTCATATATCATTGTGAACAATGAAGAAATTGCTTGCAACAAGCAATTTCTTCATTTTTTATTGTTTTTCAATCAAGAAAGATTAAACAAGGTATAATTTCATTCACTTGAAATTATCGTCTGCAACATCTTTGTATTTAGACCTGTCTCAAATTTTGCTGCCAGGCAATGTGTAATAATCTCTGCTATGAGATTTGTTCTGTTACAAGTTAGGCAAATCTAGTCATTATCAATATCCACTTTGTCATCTACAGCAGCTTTCAGATTGGACCGGTCAAAGTTTTTGCTTTGGGAAAGGGTCAAGTCACTTCTAAGAATCATTATCTATGACCAAATCATTCATAAATAAAAAGGATTGTTATCAATTAAAGATTAAAGCTCTTGTAGCAGAAAAGGCTTAACTGGGCCTACATTAATGCTTTGAATAAAACCAATGGTAGTTAACACCTATTAATATGAAATAAATAAGGATTATAAGCTTTTTCCCATGAAAAGGTGAGAATCCACAAAGCCAAGTTTGGAGAACATTTTGGACAATAAAAATAAAGCTTGTACATGTATCCAGGAATTCCTTCTTTCCCACAAAAGTTTGAAATGGTTAATAATTAATTTTTTTTTTCAAATTCAGAATCTTTGATTGCGATTACTTTGGGAAATAATACTACTGATAAAAAGGAAATTCTAGACTATGCATCTCATTCAAACTGGTGAAATTTTAGTATCATTAATTTAATCATCTTTCATTCTACATTCCATTTAATCAAGTACAACAATTTGTCATTAGAAACAGCTGGTTTCCACTAATTTGTAGAAAACAGAAGTGTTTTAGGTGAAAGGTCGACAAAATTATCAGAAAACATGAAAATTTCCTCCTGTATTTATTGATAACTAGCCACAATGTAGTATGTTTTAACATAAGCATAAAATTTCTTGGACAAGTCTCAAGCCATGTATGAATGACTCAGTTTACCCCCCCCCCCCCCAAAAAAAAAAAAAATTCTAGTTTTTGGGAGAGATCAAGAAAATACTGACGGAAAAGAAAACATCATTGATAACCAGAATTTTCTCCTTTTTTTGCCATCTGCAATTACTTTCAATATCAAACTGTCCAAGTTTTCATCCATTGGGAAAGAATCTTACTTTGATAGATCATACACAGTTTGACACCCCTATCAGAGCAATGTTGAAAACATACAGAGAAAGTAACCGGCATATTTTTTCCAACAAATAATTTTTCAAATAAGCCTTTTTTGTAGTGACAACGTTTCTTTTTTGTCTTCTGCAACAAATCTTTCAATTTGGAAAGGATTAGAATTTAAAATCAGAAAGCAAAACTTCCTTGATCCTATCAGGACAAAAATTGGGCATCATTTGAATCAAAATGGGAATTCCTTCAATAAACAATTTTTAAATCTTGCAAAAAATACCAGCATGCACATCAAAGATAACAAAGCTTCCTACATTCTACACGAACACCTTGAAAAATGGAAGTTCACCAAGGTTAGCTTGTTAACTTTATGCAGGAATAAAAACAGGCATAAATGATAAGATCTGAGGAAATTATCCGTCACAAAGTCACTGCGAAACTGTTGTAAAAGCAATAGTTATGCAACCAATTATATGCACTTACCCCCCCCCCCCCCCCCCGGTCAAAGTTGCAAAATATTGTGTTGATAATGTTATGTACATACAACAATTCAAATTGATTTAGAAATCAACATTTTTTGTCAATCTTATTTTATAAAACAAGTTTGACCTTTAACTTAGAGCCAGGATATTATTTCGGACAAACAATCATATTTCTCAAGTGTTGTTATAAAATCTCACACTAAGGCTTAATTCAAGCCGTAGTTACGAGTTTTTATAACAACACAGACAGGTTATCAATAGTTCAATACATAACAGTATACTCAGTCTATTTGAGCACAAAATTAATTGCTATTGGAACACTCTAAATGTTGCCATTTGGGAATGGACTAAGAGAAAGGGCAATTCTAGTTGACTATCAAATGATGAGTATCACTGACATTTGTGACGCTGGTATTTTAGAACTATTCAGAGAAATGCCATGGGATTTTTATATCCCGTCCAAAAATCTCATATAAACCTCAGAATATTGTTTCCTGGGGCGATTATGGTCCCGGTAATATGCCTTTCAGATTAAGTTAATCTGACTAGTGGCGACAGGGCTTATCAGCTAAATACTTTTCCCTAAATTATTATTGTTTTTCCTGACTTTATTACCAATTTCTACTCCTTATATTCCTGTAAGCTGAAAAGTCATGATAAATTCAGATTTATCATTACATTTTAATTCCTTGTTTGTAACTTGTAAGCATTGTGCTCTTTTGCCTCAACATTTCTCCAAACTTTTCCTTGTGTTTCCATCAAAAACTAGGGGATTATATGGTAAATGGAAAGGTCAGAAAGCATTGTTTGAAAACATGAAAATGTTGAATCTGTTCTAAAATTATTATCTAATAGCTAAAAGTATTTCTAAGAGGGATAACCAAATGTGATTGTTTTGTAATAGAATAAAGCTGCAAACACTTTCACTAAACTACTTCTTATAATTAGGAACAAGCTGATATTGAAATCTCTTTCATACTCACAACTTAAAGTCTTCTTACGATGGATTACCAAAATGTGATTATTGTGTAATAGTTTAAAGCTCTGCAAACACTTTCACTAAAATACTTATATTAATTTGTAGCAAGCTGCTTTTCAAATCTCTTTTATATTTAGAAAGGCCCGGAGTAAGAATATTGTAAAAGCATAAGTATTTCATAAGCATTTGTGACCTTTAGAGAGTTGAGCAAATCAAGTCGTAATATTTTTTCAAGTTTTCAACCTCATTATAGTTCTTCTGTTTCAAGTTTTTACCCTGATTTTCATCCTGATTCAATTATGTTCACCATGACCATAATAAATGTACTGGAACCACTGCCAACAAGCCATGAATAATTTTTAACCCATTACCAGCCGGCAAATTTTTGGACTTTTCCAAATTCAAAGATGATACAGACGACAATTTCAAGTGAACGTAATTATATATTTTTTGGTCTTTTTGGGTACAAAACATTGTGGGAAATGAAGAAATTGCTTGTTTGCATTAGCAATTTCTTCATTTTCCATAATATTTTCCCAAGCCCCTTTGCTTTCGGGCAGTCAAAAAGAGTCACTGTGTGGTAATGGGTTTAAAACCCTTAATGTCTTACTGAATTTTAAAGCCTTTCAAGCCAACACAATAATATAATGAACTTCAACAGTATATTGTTCATCATAATGTATTAGGTTGATCCTTTCAAAGACAAATATTAAAACTGCTTGAGATAGAAATTTGCTAGGAAAATCCCTTCAAAGATTTTGTTTATCAGATCAAAAAGAGAAGTCATAACTCAGTTAATAAATGTTTAAAATCAATGATTGATTCTTGATTTTTCAAGACTTCAGATACCAGACCTGAATCCAGGCTAAAAGAAACAGAGCAAGTTATATTGCAGATAATGTTACAGTTAAACTTGGTTCATTCTACACATGGAAGTAATTCAGGTTAATTTAACATTTAAATTTCAAGTGGTTGAAAATTACAAAGCACTTGCTGCTCATCAAGTCAACCCTTTCCTAGACGACAACTGCTAGCCCTTTCTCAAATAGCAAAAACATGACGTATAATCACGTGATGCAACAATTCCAGAAAATCTTCAATAATTTTGTTAATAAGCAACCGATTTGAATTCCGTTTGAAGCAGAGAAGGCGGACAGACATCATGCATTAGATGCAAGTGTTGAATTTGTGAAAAATCAACTGATAACAAAGTTATTGAAGATAAACCAAAATTTTGGTTTATCTTCAATAACTTTTTAATCCGTTTTTCTTTTAAAAATCCATCACATTCAGGTTATTCTTGACATTTTTCCACCTTCTCTGCTTCAAACCGAATTCAAAATGGTCAAGTATTGACAAAGTTATTGAAGATAATCGGAAATTCTTAGTCACATGATTATACACCGTGTAAAAGTTTTGTCTGCTCCAGTATAGCTTCTGCTGTAGAAGACAACAAGAGCTGTCCGAAGACAGCGCGCTCGACTTTCTAAGTTGCTTAGTATAAAGGGGGCATAACTCCAAATATAGCCCAGCCAGGGTCATGGGCCCTAATAGTAATGTAGAGGTTGTGATGGTGAATAAGTATTCCAAGTTTGGGTGGAATCCCTTTGATAGTATGGAAGTTATTGATGTTTGAAAAAACTTTAACCTTTGTTGCAACGCCGACGCCAATGCCGACACCAACGCTAACGCCGACGCCAGGGTGACAGTATAAGCTCTCATTTTCTTCGAAAAGTCGAGCTAAAAATGTATGTTGTTTATGAAAATTTAGGAAGTGTGTATAATGTAGCATGTATGATGTAGCAAAGGAAATATTGAGGCAGGAGAAGAAATGCTGTTTATCTTTGTTTTCCAAAGCACTTTATATTAGATGTGTGAAAAGGCGAACATTTTTAGGGAAAGGATAAAAGGTGCTGTTCAACACATTTTTGTAAAAGAATCAAAGTTTTGTAAAATATTGTTTTCATGCAACATCTCAAGGTATGTCAGTTCAATGTATTAGTACTTTGAAGTTGTGAAATTTATTTAGTATGAGACCCTATCCCTTTCCCAAACGACAAAATTTTAGGATGATCCGCTTAAAACACTGCCACAAATGACAAAATGGAAGTTATTAAAGATAGAATTTGTGTAAAATATGACATAGAAAATATTGAGACAAAAGGAGAAACTACTGATTATCAGCAATTTCTTCTTTTGTTTTAATGTTTTCCCAAACCTTTTCTAATAGGGATGTCAAAACCAGGTCTTGTTTGGGAAAGGGCCATACCATCTTATGATCTAGTAGCCAGGCTGAACTCTGAAAGTTGCTTTGATTATAAAGAAACTATCAGACCTGTGCATACTCACAGAATTACCATTGGATAAGCTATAGGGTTCTTTTTCCACGTGCCAGATCAATTGTATACAAACTCTTCAAAATCAAACAGAATTAATTGAGATAAGATTTCAGTTTTACTATGATTTTGTAATTTTCCCATACCACATTATTGGGGTCAAAAACATAAAACCCTCAACTTGCAAAAAGCTTCTAGGCCACCTGAACATAACCTTTCTTGCTTAAGAATAATAACTCTTTTACCTTATTGATAAAATTTTAGAAATCTTGAGGTCATTTGTTAGAGTCCCACCAGCATATAGGCTATATGGGAATGTTCTTGGAAACACTATATTGGAGCCCAAGCCCAGTGCCAATTAAAATTTACACCCCATTATTAGATACCTAACACTTTGTGCACCTTTGGGCCAAATTAGAGCAGAAATCAATAAGATACCATCATCAATTTCCGTAGCTACATAATTATAAGACCTGAAGATGCACAAAATGTTTTGTACATAATGACGAGCTGTAATGCTCAAGGTCAGGAAATCACATGGATAAGTAAACTTCCTTTTGATATGGCTGAAAAAATAATGAAAGTAAAATATGACCTAAAACAAACCAGTTAACCCATTACCAGACGGCAAAATTTTAGGCTGGTCCGAATTCAAAGATGTTGCAAACGACAATGTCAAAAGAAGGATATTTAAATTTATTTGGTCTTCCTGAGTAGAAAACAGCATGGGAAATGAAGAAATTGCTTGTCACAAACAATTTCTTCATTTTTCACAATGCTTTCCCCAATCTTTAACCAGTGGGGCATCAACAGGCTTCATTTTTATGGGAATCGATTAAAGGAAATATATATCATATTTTCTCTATTTGCAAAAGGTATATAGCATTATATCAGATATAAACCAGATTTGAAGCACATCTTGATACTATTATGTGTTTGTAATTAGGCCCTCATAACATTCAGATAAGACGATAAATTAGAAATCCTTTTCTTGCCCCTGCGCAGACTTTTATTACACAATGAGCCGCCATGGAAAGATAATTGTCAGACATGATATCATAGTCTCCTGACTCTTTACTTGTCTGAAATACTTCTGACAGAATCTGAAAAAGAGTCCTAAATTATAGCATTTGAGTTTACCATAGAACAATTTCAAGATGTTTAACCTTTTCTTCATGTTACAAAAGAAGAAACTGCTGATAACCAGCAGTTTCTCTTTTTGCTTCAATGTTCTCCATGCTAATTTTTACACATATCTCTTCTTTATCAACAACCATTTTGCCATTTGCATTAGTTTTCAAATCGGATCCATCTAAGATTTTGCTGTTTGGGAAAGGGTTAATATAAAACAATTTGGACATTTTTTTGCATTTTGCTCTGTGTACAATTTCTTTAAATCTCCACTACTCTTCACATTTCACTCAAAATTTCATCCTCTAGGAAAGGTTTGACCCAATATTTTTTGTTAACAGTGTAACACCATCAATCTCAAAACATAATGTCACTTTTAAAAGCTGTAGATACAAGGTTTTTGTTGAAGAGCAGCAATATGTTTGGTTTATTGCGGTTTTACGCCGTTTTCAACTACTAAAGTCATATCACAGGGGCTGGAGCATCTGACCATGGATTCCTATCGTTTCTCAAACCCGTACTACCACAACACCCTTACCGAACCTCCAGCTGCTCCCCCACATAGGTTCACGATATCAAACCAATGATGGGTGACATTTTGTCAGTAAGGGTATTTGCCGCGGCCAGTTATCGAACCCGAGGCCTCTCGAATGAAAGGCAGATGCGCTACCAACTGCGCCATGGCCGCGGCCTAGCAACAATATGTAGATTTTACATGATTCTGTAATGATACACTTACAACGAAATATTACATGGTAAGTAATCTAAGCAGCAATACATAGATTACTTACCATGTAATATTTCGTTGTAAGTGTATCATTACAGAATCATGTACTCAAGATTGGGTCTAAGTGTAATTATGATGTTTCAGAAATTAACATTTAACCCTTGGCCTAAAAAGTTTTGATTGACAGGTCAAGATGGTTCTGCGATAAATTGGTAATATATTGTAATGAAATAGTCTTGGTAAGTTTATGTAGTAGTAAGAGGTATACTTAAGAGAGATAAGTGGCTAGAGCTATAGTTCCACCATAAACTTGGAGGAAGCATCGGTTATATCATAGTAATAAGACAAAATCATATCAAATGTTACATTGTTTCCAACTTTCAGGAATGGAAATTTACAATTTGCATAGAAGGAAAAGAAGGCAAGTATTTTTGAAGAAAAGGAAAATGTTTGCAAGTAGCAATTTCTTCATTTTCCTCAATTTTTATTCTCTATCTGTGACACTTCAATTTTCAATTTGCATCATTTTGTACTCAACAACTTATTTGAAATTAGGAATAGTATGTATTTTTTGTCTAGAAAAAGGTTAACAAGGATGCTTAGAATGATCAGCATTATGAGTTTGTACAAGCATATCATGTTTATTAAATAATTGTTTGAAGTAAAATGTTCAAAGAGCATGCGATACCCAAGAAATAGGCCATAACATTTTCATGTCAGAATGCCTTATTTTCGTAACCTTGATTTGTAATTGAAGAAAATTCAGATATAATTATTTAACATTGGGGAAGTCCTTTAACCCTTTCCAAAACAACAAAGTTTCAGGATGTTGTAATAGGAAAGCTGTTGTCAACAACAAAATTAAAGTTTAAAAGGATCTTGAAAGGGTTTATGTACAGTATAGCACAGAAAATGTTGAGGCAAAAGTAGAAAATGCTGATAAGCATTTTCTTCTTTGTTTCAATGTTTTCCAGTCATTTTTGGGGATGTCAAAACGAGGTCTTGTTTGGGAAAGTGTTAAATACTTGATCATTAGTGCAAAACTACTGTAAAAGCGTGTAATCTAAATGCACATACAATACTTTTACACCTTATTTTCGATAAAGAAATGTACTGTGTAAACTTTTGGAGATTCAAAAATGCATTCTATAACTATTTTTCATAACTGGTCTGAAAACACACTAGCATTATATGACTATAGTGTTAAGACAATTACAGATTTTGAGCCACATCACAAAATGGGTTTTGCGAAACCAAACCTGGATTCAAAAGCAAATGTAGATTGAAAGATTAGTCGAACTGGGTTTATTGTCATTTTTAACAGTATTTCAGTCACATTATAGTGCTAAACGGAGAATTTAATAATAGATTTCTAGTATTTCTCTCATAGTACAACCACAGCATCATTTCTCAGCTGCCATCTACTCATCTCACTAAGGTATATGATTATTCATCCATTGGCGGGGGACAAACATTGGACATGTCATTCATGGTGCCAAATATTGAACCCAGGACCACAAGACTGAGACTTTGATGTCCTACCTACTGTGCAATAGCCATAGATTTTGAAAGCAATTGTAGATCTATTTACCTTGTTAATGAGTCTGTTTGCAAACAACCATGGTCGGGTAACTCTAGATTTGTGAAAGTTGAGAGTAACTAATGCGTCTACACCGATGGAAACATAATTATTCATGATCATCTCCTGAAAATGGACATGTGAATTGATTAAATAAGGTCCCAGCCACAAATAAAAGATGTGTTAATTTGAATCATTTTTTCATTAAACCTTAAGTTGTAGGTACTCATTGGTATCATCTACATTTCCTAAACAATAACACATTTTAACCATCCAATGGATCTGGGTTTCAGAAAACCTTTCAAGAAAAGAATAGTATGATAATAAAAACATTGTCCTTCAAGGTTTCTATGCTGTAAGTATGGAGACTTTAATAAATATGAACCAAAACCATTTTTTGTCTGCAACACCTTTTAATATTGATAGCTCTAGAATGTTGTCATATTGTATGCAATTTTAACATTTTTTCATTAATATTGCTGCTCGAAAACACAACCATGAGGTCCTTGGATGGGGAGAAGTTCCAGCAAGAGTACAGTCAGAATAGTACAACATAGTGTAAGGGAGATTAATCTAGCAGAATTGCCTTATTCATGTTCCTATTCAATTATCTCCCTTGATGCAAATAATAAAGTAAGAATTAACCATCTCTCAAAAATCTATTTAGAGTTTTATAATCCTTACAACTCTTTCTTACAGGCTCTTTTGAAATCGCCTAAGAGAATTTCAACCTTTTCCCAAGCATATAAGACCAATTCAAATTCAAAGGAGTAACAGAGGCAAAACTAACATTCCTGAACATAAATTTGAAATCAATAGAATGGAAAGCATTGACATAAAAAGAGAAAATGCTGGGTTTTAGCAGTTTTTTTTCTTTCACTAAATATTTCTAAGCGTTCTCAGTAAGGGCTGTGAAAGCCAGGACTAGTTTGTGAAAGAATTAGGAATTAAAAAGGATCATTCTTGCCAAGTAGAAATTGTTTTTGAATCTATAACGAAAAACTTTGTGAATACATGATACAATGACCTAGTGATATTCTTTGATCAGCACAATTATCTGAATTTCTTTTTGAAGAATGAAAAAAACATTCTTTAAATAATCATAGTCATGTCGCAATATTATGGCACTTATTTACAAATTTTGTTCATGCAAACAATGGAAAGGGCATTCTCAATTTTCAATACAATTTTACATGTGTTGTTTTGAATCTTGCAAGTGTGAGAGACCTTCAAGATTACAACCATTGCATGCAAAATTACAGAATCTTCGAGGTATTGTTTACATAGATACACATTTTGTAAACATGCATCATAATATACTGCCAGGACTATACCTTTTTTGGTCGTGAGATTCCCATATGTTTTTTGTGGTTGATATTTATTTTCCATCTGAAATAAACATGTAAAATCTGAATACATGCATAGCTACAGATAAGTGTGAGTGAAGACATTCTAACTTTGTTATTTCAATTCAAACCCTATGTTGTGGGTACTCATTTGAATCTTCTCGAAGGGACGATACAAATGAATACCCACAACATACGGTTTGATGAACAATAACAGAATTATTGCAGTTTGAAAATTGATCACCCCCTCTTATCTGGAGCTCTATACATGTACAGCTCACACTGGTTTTGTCAATGTCACAAGTGGTTTCAAATTTCCTTGAATTATCTGTAGTTTGACTAATTAAATTTGATTGACATTGAGAAATCATTGAAGATAAAACAAAATCTCATTAAAATCAACCCCTTTTTGTCATTTGCAGCTGCTCTCAATTTGAAAGTAAACTTTTGCCTTTTGGGAAAGGGTTGTAAGAAGACATGCCAAGTCCAGGCACCTATGTAAATCACAATATTTTCAAAATCTATGAATAACAGAAAATCACTCTTACTTTAGGAAAGTTTGATACTCAACTAAATTGACGGGTCTTGTAGCTATAATTTGATCTAAAATTCCCTGATATCTGTTTCATGTAAATTTGTCGTCCCTTTTCAACAAAAACCTTGTAACTGCAGCTTCTTTTAAGCTGCAGTCACACTGCTTTTGTTGAAAAGCAGTGTTATATTGTCTGTAAACTCACCTGTCTAAATTGACTGGTCTTGCAGCTATAATTTGATCTAAAACTTCACTAATATCTGCTTCTGCATCATGCCCGTCACCCCACCCCAACACCCTCGCAAGGTCATTCCCTGTACCTAGTGGTAAAATGGCAACCTCGGGCGTTGTCTGAAAAATACAAGTTTGCTTGCCTCTGAAATAGTGAATTAACCCTTTCCCAAACAAGACCTGGCTTTGATGTCACTAATTGAATAGGCATGGGAGAGCATTGAGGCAAAAGAAGAAACTGCTGATAACCAGCAGTTTCTCCTTTTGTCTCAATGTTTTCTATGCTGTATCATACATAAATTGAATCATAATCAACATCAATTTTGCTGTCTTTAACAATTTTTGAATTGGACCACCCCCCTAAAAATTTGTCGTTCGGGGAAGGGTTAATAATTGAGCTCATCAGTTACGAATAATGATGTCCAGCAAAGAGCCACCTGGAGACTTTGTTGACCTTTTTTGTATCAAACAAAAAACAATATCAATTGTAGAAACTCCATTAACTTTCCAGTGTACTTCAAAAAATATTGGTTTATTTATTGGGGTTTAACACTGTTTTCAACTGCTGTGGTTATATCTCGGCAGCTGGAGCATCTAACCATGGATCCCTGCTGTTTCTTATACCAGCACTACCACAACATCCTGACCGAACCTCCAGCTGCTCGCCCACATAGGATAACAATATCAACCAGGACTTCACTGTTTTTGCTGAAGTCACCGTTTTGTTTCTTGTAATTTCATAATTATATCACAAGAAGAGAATATGTACTTTTATTAGAGAAGAAAATATTATTTATCACACCGTTACGCTTTAGAACGTAGATTTTTAAGAATAACGAATGACACTTCCTTACCTGTAATTTTAAATTTTCTATGGCATTTAGCACCCAGCCCACTGAACCATCTCCACCACAGACCAGCACCCTAAACACAACATCAGGCAGTAAATGACACCATTCTAGTGCATTCTCTGGCTTCATGTCATGTAAATCTATAACCTAGAAGTAAAGAAGGGTATTTTATGGAGTATATATCTTACTTTTAAAGCAGCACATATACAAACCATAAAAAGATGAAACTAAAATATCCATTCAAAATTTTTTATTTCATTACCAACAAACTGTAATACTCTAGGCAGTAAAAAAATGTCTAACAACATTCAAATGAAATGAGAAGCTCCAGTTTTTGTCTATTGTAAGGAAATTGGTAGTACATGTACTAAGAATGAGACCAAAGTAAACATATAAATGAGCCAGAATCAGTAAAATTGTCCATGGCAGCATCCAAGAATACCCATATTTCCAGATTAGCCTGTGCATGTGAGCAGTGCAATTTGGATCCATGCTACTCTCTCACAATTGCCTCTGACCACAAAGACCAGAAGAAGCAGTTTAAGAACAACAAAGAACTTGATCCAAAGGTATGTAAACTGTATGAACTGGCTGATCTAGATTCATGTTGGTCTCGAAAGATCTTAGATGACAGTCCTTTTTCAAAATTCTGGCTCAAATACTGTAATCAAAAATATACCAACCTGTGCAGGGTTTAAAATGTCTCTAAATTTACAGAGAATCCCTTCTCCTTCATTGTTTCCACTTTTTCTATTTCCTAACACAATCAATGGTTTCCAGTCTAAAATGTTTGGCTTAATGGCCTTTGCAACAACCCAATGTCTTCTACCTTGCATGCCAACCCGTTTAAGTTCAACACAATTTGGTGGGACAATAAGCTGTCTATATTGCCCAAAATCGCATACTTGATTATTAAAACTACAACCGTCATGCAGTGTCCGTTTACACCAAACACATCGACGATCACTGATCTGTGACAACACTCTACAATCCTGGTTACACACACAGCATTTACTATACATGGGTAGGTTCCCCTTCACCCACTGATGATATGTAAACTCCCCTTTCACACTCGATGGTTTACACGGCAGTTTTTTATTCGCCTCTTTCATATTATGATCCTCTACACAAATTCCACATGTGTCACACTTGGCCCCGTGTTTGATAGGATAATTAGCGATGTTACAGAATGTTGCGTCAGGGAAGAAGTCCATCATGAGCCAGCGATGACCTTTATTGACGTCCCTAACAAGAACATCGTAGTGCATCCGTCTGTACCTCCGATACAGATGCATGAAGATGAGCATCACAACTATCATGAAGCCAACCAGGAGGATGGCCCCCATCTGAAAATCAATAACAATCAAATATGATTGAGTGTTTCTTTAATCAATTACCTTTTTCAAGATACATTTTGTCATTGTTAGCAAGGACAAATCCAGGATTTTTTCCAGGGGGGGGGTCAAAGCCAAAATGATGGCTTAAATGTGTTAAATATGTAACATTTTACGAACATTAATGATTATACAGTAAAACTTCAATTCTCGGCTAATTCCAGGGAGGGTACAGACAAGGTATTTCAAAGATTTCTCTAATTGAATATTCGTAAAAAAAATAAGTTTTGATTAATTTCATCAATTCAAATACCAGTGTGTATTTACAGTGAGTATGACTGAAACTTGAATTTCTTTATGTAGATACTTATTTTAAATATTGAAATCAAAACACTACTGCTTGAGCAATTCGAAACAGGCAAAACTAACAATCACAACACAAATTACGTACATTCAAATTCTCTGTATATTGTTGATAAGTCATGCAGTTTCCAGTGTTTAGTACCCACACTCACAAGCTACTTCTGGTCATATGCCACACAATTAAACTACATTTGATCAGTGGTGGCACATAATTATTATAGGAAATTAGCACATCGTTTCTGGTCCAACTGTTTATAGAGCAGTCTCCAAACAAAGGGTTTTCCTGCTGAAACAGATATCAATCCTTTAAAACGTTATCAGATGGTAAAATTTTAGACTGGTCCAATTTCAAAGATGTTGCAAATGACAAATTCAAGTGAATGAATTTTTTCTGTCTTTAGGGGTAAAAAATAGTGGGAAATGAAGGAATTGCTTGTCACATGTAAGCAATTTCTACATTTTCCATGATATTTGAGCTTTTCAATTTGTGTGGCGTCAAAAGGAGTGTACTCTATATAGACTCAGTCGGCATGACGTCATAGCCTCACTTTCATTTTTTCATCGAGGGTACTACCTCGGTCTTTATCATTACGGGATACCATTTTTGAGGCAGAATATTTCAAAAACCCATCGTTGAAATTCATAAACAAAACTCTTTCTTTAAAAAATGTGATTTAAACTTTCTAACTACCAACGCATTTTAATAATTGGGCGTAATCATCGAGATATTATTGCTGAAAGTTGGTAATGCTTTAACGAAAAAGACCGAAGCTTTCACCTCCACCGAATGAAAGCAGGTCCACACTTTATGACTGACGACGTTTTTGATTGGCTGAAGGGATTGTGCCGACCGAATCAATAATTTTGTACGCTAGTGTGTGGCACTGTGTCAAAGGCTTTTCTGAAATAGAAGCAGAGCTTCAGATTGACAGTGGGCCCGGGCCATTTGACACACTATTTGCAAATATGGCCCATCACTTTTCAACTCCAGGGGCCAAGCGTCCCAAGCTTTTACAAATTTTTTATATCACTATGTTTATTTTCATTGCTATGGCCCATCATTTCCAAAAATGACCCATCAATTTCCCTGCCATGGGTCATTTCGACCCACCACTCTTCAAATAAATCTGAAGCTCTGTAGAAGATTTGCTTGTTTTTGTCGTAGTACTGCAGGAGATCGCTGGTAAATATGACAGAAAAGGGGGGGGGGGGGGAGATAATCTGCAAATTTAAAAATTCATAAATTCCTATCATGTAAACCAATTTTGTTGAAATAAACAGCAAAATTCTACGAAGACCTGAAAAAAAAACCAAAACAGAAAATCAGAATCATTTGACAAAATTGATTTTCCTTTGTTGTGACTACCCTAACATAAAAGGTTGTGGAAAAACATGAACAAGACAGTATCAGTTATCCTAATTACTGTTTTCCAATATGACAAATTTGTAGACCAGTCGAAATGTGCAGACGACAAAACCAATGTTACTGTACAAGGTGTGGAGAAAGCAAATAAATTTAGAGTGAAAAGGAGTAAATTGGTGGTAGAGCAACGACAGGTATTATCGACCACTTAAGGTTCAAATCATGTTACGGGTGAAACCGGCTGACTGTCCTCCTAACATTGTTGACTGTCACCGAGATTCAAATATTGGCTTTCGATTGTGTGTGTTACCGACCATATATCTTTGAAATGTAATAAAGTGCCAACGTTTTTATAAGATGACCTTGAGCAGTCTGTTATCGACCAGTGTGGCAGTTATCGACCACTTGCCCAAAATGTTATTTATTGTTTGAAAGTTGATGTACGGGTGTAAGATCCGTAATCTCTATGCAGAGGTCATTGCTTTTACAAATGATTGATTACTTCTAGGGAGGTCGTTTAGTAATAATCGTAAAAACAATGACTGATCAGAAGAGTGTGGGGTATTATCGACCACTGGAGGTTCAAACCACGTGGAAGATGAAATGGGTTGACTTTTGTTCTAACGTCGTAGACTGTCAGCCATATTCAAAAAAATGCCTTTCAATTGTGTGTGTTACCGACCTCTGAACATAGTTACAGGAAGAAGGGCACTTCTTTGGTCGGTAACACCCGCACTCCGTAAATGTTTGCGGCAGTTACCGACCACCCATGTATCTAAGGTCAGACAGCTTATACAGTCATCAGACAAAGTTAGAGAGGTGAGAAATTCAATTTGGCACTTGTTTTGATAAATGAAATGGAAAAATACAAAGCGCTTTATCATAAAAATCCATTTCTTCAATAAACATAGCTCTTAACTCATCGGATAAGACGGCCATTTTGTAAATAACGTTCATGTGTCTCTTGCAATGAATGGTTATAATTTCTTGAAGAACACCTGATTTTGGGTAGAAATGTAGACATAATACTTGGTAAAGATCTACTGTGTCGGATTTTTAAGTTATAATGAAATCTAATGAGATCATAGGATGGAAATGGTTATCAAAACAGCAAATGGTCGATAATTCCCGATGGTCGAAATAACCCGACGTTGCTCTAACAATTAATTGCTTTGTCTCAATACTTCCATGTGTGGTCACTGCGCTAAGAAAGAGGATGTCACATGAAAATATTCATTGAAAAGGGTTAAATTTCTGCTGTTGCTATTTATCTTTTAAAGAACTCGTGCACCTTGCACAGATTGACTTACCGTTAACCATATCAGGCTGTCCAGCACCTTCAGTACAAAAATTAGGGCATATTTTAGGGAAAAAAATCGAAAAAAATTAGGGCAATTTTAGGGCTAAAATAAGGAATCTAGTGGTAAAGTAGGGCTGATTTTTCATTGTTGATAAAAAAAATTCAATCTTTTTATCTTCATAGCATATAAGGCATCTTACAGTCTCATTGTCTCAGCTATTTGTTGAGTGTAAATTAAACCTGATAAATCTATACTGTATAAAATACAAGTCAGACCAAACACTCAGCTGGGCATTTGGACTTCTTTTCAGTTGCTGTGAACTGCCATACATGAATCAGGGTTTCCAAAAGCTCCATTTTGGGGGTTTTTCACCCCCAAATTGAATCTTGTACCCCCAAATTTTGCAAGCAGCCTTCTATGTTTCTTATAGAGGGGGTACAAGCATTGTGTAAAATAACACTTTTTACCCCCAAATTTGAAAGTCAGTGGAAACCCTGATGAATAAGACACTGACAATTGACAAGATAGCTACCTAGTGACTGAATAGCTCCAGATGGCCCTACATAGCTCACCCGAGAAAGCTTCAAGACACCTACCAGTGTTCCAGGCATAATTCAAATTTATGCTATAAGCGTCCTGAATTAAGAGTCCTAAGGCAATGGTACACATTAAATTCCAAAGCTTAGGTTGGAAAATATTCTTGTAGACATCCAAGATCAAAAAATTCAAATTTAAAATCCTTAGACCTTTTGGTTTCTGCAAACACCATTCTAAAACAATTCATTTTTCTTCATAAACAGGAGCCCACAACATAGGACATATTTTCAATGCACATCTATAGGGCAATTATCATACTGTTCTGAGAGAGATTCATGAGACAATAACAAAGCTTTTGGAGTAACAGTTTGGAGGCAAAGGTGGCCATGTGCAAAGACATCCCTCTGTATCTCTATGTAAAACCAAGGCACTAAAAACATTTAATGCATATTGATATTTGAAGTATTCTGATATAAATTGATATGACACTACACAAAAACTTCAAAGCTCTCGGTCAAACAGTTTGGGAGGAGAAGGTTGTCAAAGATTTTCCTGTTTGTCTTGCAGGGTCCAACATTATTTTTTTTTTTGGTAACCAGACAGTTGGGCTTCTAGTAGCAGACGCTGCTAGCCCTGACCAAATATGTCATGCACTGGTCCTGACCAAATATTTGTATCGAAAGGATAACATGGAAAAGGTGTCAATTACAACAACTCTTTCATAAGCATAAAGGCCAGTTTTGAATCACAAATGAATGAAAAGTTAAAAGGGCCCATAAGTTTTTGTTGTGTCACTTATCCTGTGTTTTCATTATGGTAATTGTGACTGAGGCTGACCAGTCGGTCCTGCATCTTGGGGATCTAACTAGCCCTGACCAAGCAGCAGGCAGGTAATGTCCGTTAGGCATGTGGTTATGTTGATCCCTGTCTTGTGAAATGTGTTAACCTGCAGCATACCTGGTAGTGCTAATTTTCAATGCATAGTGATAATTTAACCCTTTCCCAAACAAGACCTGGTTTAGACGTCCCTAATAGAAAAGGCTAGGGAAAACATTGAAACAAAAGAAGAAACTGCTGAAAACCAGCAGTTTGTCCTTTTGTCTCAATATTTTCTGTGCCATAATTCACACAAATTTAATCTTTAGTAACTTCAATTTTGTCATTTATGGCAGTTTTTGAAGTGGATCACTCTATAATGTTGTTGTTTGGGAAAGGGTTAAAGATGCTACACATGAAAATAAGAAGCCCTAGGCCTTATCAATGGAGAGGAAAATACTGTGACTGTCTAGTGCAAGCTTATTTTCAATCCATAGTAATCATTTGAAGTGTTCTGAAAGAAATCCCTGACATGATGCCATCTACAAAATTTCAAATGTCTAGGCCAAATGGTTTAAGGGAAATGTTTTCTCTATTTGAAACCTGATATCCCAATCAGGTATCCCAAAAACATAATTATGGCTAATTTTCATTGCACAGAAATAATTTGAAGTATATTGATAAAGGGCCAAAGACAATTCTACATATCAGTTTTCAACAAAAACCTGGTAACTTCTGCTTAAAATAAGCTGCAGTTACCATGTTTTTGTTGAAAATAGACGAAATGAAATTTTGAAGCATTAGGGCAAATGGTTTGGGAGGAGATTTTTAAGTCATTGTGCGCAGATATTCTGGCATACTGCCATGCGGAAGGTGAGCCATCACAATAGCGCACCTTTGAGCATCTCGCGCTCAGGCCAGGTAAAAAAAATAGGAATTGCAAGAAAAAATAAGGGCCTTTTTAGGAATTCCCCTTGTTTTCACCATTTTTTTAGGAATTTTAGCCAAGACCAAAAAAATTAGGATTTTTTAGGAATTTTAGGGACGCTGGACAGCCTGCCATATTAATCAACCAATCGACGAATCCAACTGGTTGGATATTACTTTATTTGGTTAAAAATAATTATTTGACTCAGATAATTGTGAAATACGTACCACAAACACACAGATTACACGTGTATCAAAAATAAACAGTGGGTTTTCCGCCTGTCATAAAATACCGGAAGTTGTGGAAAAACATAAATATGCAAGGGACGTAACTCTCATTTGATTCCGAAGACAACCGAAAAATATTTAGAGGCTGAATCGTTTATTTCCGATGAAGTCGGAGAGCATTCGGTAATTATTCGGTCAGATCCGTAATATTGGATTCCAGTGACGTGTTGCGAATGACGCCAAATCCTAAACGTTGGAATCGCCCAAAGATATAAATTTAGCCATAAGCTTAGTGACTTCATTCAGTGCAAGAAAATTAAGAAACATGTTTAGTTGGATTTATAATTGGGTTTCATTCCTATTCGGTAATTACAATTTATATCTGTACATAGTTCTAAATATTTAACTCATTTATAGGCCTATTGTGACCCGTCACGCTAAAAGGGACATTCAGGGAAGTGAGAAAAGTATCTACCTTCTAGATCTAGTAAGGCTACATGGACTATGCAGACTGACTAGGATCAAAACTTTTCATTTCAGGATAATTTTCTGAATCTAGAATGTTTCCTTCTACGTTTTCCTAATATAGATCTATATTCATTATTGCATGACCAGTAACACCAAACAAGCAGCCTTTTTGTTTCAAAAAGAGTTGAAAAGCGGCATATTCTGACACTGCTTTTCTTCAAGAAGCTTGGCGTCGTAACTATAGCTGTAGGTCTTAGTTAGGAGGGGGTTTTTTATGCCCCCGATAGGGAGGCATCATAAATTTGACTTGTCCGTCCGTCCGTCCGTCTGTCCGTCTGTCTGTCTGTCTGTCCGTCCGTCTGTCCGTCCGTCCGTCCGTCCGTCATTCCGTCCAAAAACTTTAACATTGGCCATAACTTCCTTATTACTTAACATATTCGCTTCATACTTTACCACAACATTCCTTGGTACATTACCTTTCTGTAGGCACATACTTTGGTGACCTTGACCCCTGGATGACCTTGACCTTGAACATAGATTGGCCATAATTTAAAATCAAAGCGGTGTCGGGGGCATTGTCCTCTTACAGTGACAGCTCTTGTTTTTATTAAAAGCGACATTTCAACCCATTCTCACATAGTGACTCTTTTTGACTAGGCCTAGCCTATATATATAACGACTTTGGAAAACATCGTGGAAAATGAAGAAAGTCATTTCCATCGATGCTTATTTCTTCCCTAAAGAACTATTTAAAACATCTAGACTTGTGTACAAGTTTATGGAAATTGCCGTCAGCAATATCTTTGAATTTGGACAACTGCAACATTTTGCCGTCTGGTAATGGGTAAACTACGTACGGTTTCAGGGTTCAAGAGGAACGCAAAGTTGTTGATAATAGGGCTGGACAATGCCGGTAAATCAACGCTGCTTGACGTCATGCACAGTGGACGGCTGATTCAGCATCCGCCAACCAACCAAACAAGTATGTATGAGCATAGTGCACAGCACATTCACAGACACAGAATTACCGTTTCACAGACGTTTCAATGTTCACCATAAAAAGCTCCGAAAAACATGCAAGCAAAAGAGAAACTCCAAGCAAAATTTTCGTTTTTCAAATGTGCACAAATCTACATCCACACTGTCGTTTGCATTTTTTCTGCATCGATCTTCAAATTGGACCAGTCTTGCACAGAGAAATGACTAACTTAAAAAGAATACAGATGCGCGCGGGACGTCAAATTAAATTACCCCTAGACATCACGAGTTCAACCCATACATTTCTGTGCGTGTTAAATTGCCACGAAATGATAAAAACGTTTTCGTTGTTGTTGTTTCTTCTCGATCTATATTCATTGTTGAAATGTATAGAAGAACATATGAACATAGAAAGTGGATACATGTATTTTACTCCGTATGAGTAAATTCTTTCATATTTTTTTCTCACATTTCTCTTGTACATGGATTTTTTTTTCAAACGAATTTATCATCTTAATTCCACTGATAACGGTTATACATAAGTTGACGTTTCATTTTGTTGAAAGCAGCAATTCAAGTACATCTATATCAATGTCGAGATAACAGTTTTATACAGCGTTTCTCATTTTGTTTGTCATTTACTTTGTAGGAAGTCAAGAACTAGACCTAGGGAATATCAAATTTACAGCATTCGACTTGGGTGGACACCCGCAAGGTAAGTGTGCAGAACAGCGAATTATAATCATACAATTCTTGCGGACATGTTTTTATTGGGGTTTAAACCCGGTTTATGTCACTTTAAACATGTGTTAAACAGATGACTTTCGCGCATTTATTTTCTATAAACTTTTCCTGTGCTAACCAACCAAATTGAAACGTATAGCATGTATAGTTGAGACTAAGAAAGAGGAAACAAACGGTTTGGAACGAGAACATGTTCTTCATTTTTATTAAGGTAGAATACCCATAATGTGACCATTTTGAGATTTAAAAACATCGGATTTTTTCGAGCGGGGTCATTACGTATCCGAAGCTATTCGGACGCAGTCGCAAACATCCGGCGGTGGAAAGTTCCACCGCCGAATGTTTTCGACGTCGCCCGATTTATTCCGACGTCGTGTGAATCTCATAAGGGGTGAACTACCTTAATCAAACCCGTACTTATTTTCTTTCATTTATTTTCCAAGTGATTTTGTTCTCCACAAGGACACTTGACAGTGAACGACATTCTTCTTTTTGGATTCCGTGAGCAAGTTTTCCTTTCTTTTCTAGTCCGCCGTATATGGAAGGAGTATTTCCCGGCTGTAGATGGTATATTGTTTATGATAGACAGTTGTGATACAAGCAGATTGGACGAGGCCATGGTAGAATTAGATGTAAGTACAACAATTATATAACGCTGCTTTTCTTTGAAATTCTAGTAACTGCAGCTATAAACAAGCTGCAGTTACGAGGTTTTAGAAGAAAAGCGACGATAATCTTCCTAAAAGAATTAAAGTATCAAAATGTCCGCGCTTATGTCTGCAAATAGCCTAAATAACTTTCTGTCCATGTGCTAAATTAATCTATTCTCTGACGAAATCAAAAACATTAAACTCAGTGGGATTTATGCATCTGGATCAGAATGTCGCCGGATAGGAGTCTCTAAACTTATTCATTTCACATCAATTGGGACAAAAGCTAGAAGCTTATTAAGTTCCCTCTCGTTTCTGCTTCCTGAAGAAATAAGAAGTCAAGAACAACCTCCGCAACCAGGGATCGAAGTCGGAACCTCTTGATCGTGAAACCGACGCTGTACTTCTTTTTAACCCTTTCCCATACGACAAAATTTGAGGGCGGTCCTATTTAAAAGTTTCTGTAGACAATTAAATTGATGTAAAAAAGGAAGAGATTTGGGTACAATATAGTAGGCCTACAGAAAATATTGAGACAAAAGGAAAAAACTGCTGATCGTCAGCAGTTTCTTCTTTTATCTCAATGTTTTCCAAATTATTCTCTTATAGGGTCGTCAAAACCAGGTCTTTGTTTGGGAGAGGGTTAAAGATTTGTGTAAAATATGGCACAGAAAATATTGATACAAAAGGAGAAACTGTTGTTTATCAGCAGTTTCTTCTTTTGTTTCAATGTTTTCCAAGCCTTTTTCTATTAAGGATGTCAAAAGGGTCTTGTTTAGAAAAGGGTTAATGTAATGCCTCGTATCGTGGCTGATTTGTATACACATATTCAATCTTTCCAGAGTGTACTACGTCACGAAGAAACGCAAGATGTTCCCATAGCAATTTTGTTTAACAAAGTCGATTTGAAGGACGCAATGGGAGAACAATTTATCTGTGACAGACTCAAAATAACCATGTATAAAACAGGAAAGGTGTGTATAAGAGCAAAAATATTTTTCATGTTATAAGTGTCATCTTTTAACAAGTGTGAAATCTTAATAAATGCACGTCGGCGATTTTTCAAATGCTCACCGAACATCTACTTTTTGAGATTACAACAAAATAGAACCAGCATTATTTCTCTTATCTTACGCTTTCAAAATTCAGGCCCGTAGGAAGCAATTTCATATTGGGTGGGCTTAAGCCCTTTGTCTGAATATGGGGGGGGGGGGGGGGGGGGGCGGCGGCTAAATTGGATTTTCCATACATATTCAGTGTAAAATTAGGAAAATTTGGCATTTCTGGCCAACTTTGGGGGGCTAAGCCCCCCTAGCCCCCCTTTGTTCCTACGGGCCTGTAATTTGTCAAATTTTTTAAATGGAAAACTATTTTTACATACGCTAATACATATGCATATACAGAACTATATATTCGTCAATTAAAACAAACAAAATGCTTTAAATTTTCAGACAATTCGATTATTATGGAAAAATCCTTTTCCAAATAGACTGTTCTAGTGTGAAACTGCGTCAGACGAAAAATATGAAGTTGACAAAGATAGAAATTATGTAATATATAGCACTGCAAATATACTGAAACAAAAAAGAAACGCAACTTCATTTTCAATTCCTTCTTACGCAAAGACATCAAATCAGATTAAAACAAAACTTAATACATTTAAAGCAATAACATTTCACCTTGTAAAGTTCACAAAATCTTGTTGGTAGTCAATTTCATTAGTAAGAAACACCCAGTTTAAACCAAGCGTCAACACAATACGACAAAAAAATTGGACGGAGGTCGAAAAAAACAATCCGTTTCGTTCAATTTTGTCAGATATTTGAATGTTGTGAAGTCCATACGAGTTATTAGCGGTCTCCGTTGCAGTCTTAAACCCATCCCGTAGGTGGGGTTAACGTTATTATTCGGCCCTGTCTTGACGTCATATCTCTTGCACGTCTGCCTCGTGCTCAATCGGTTGTGATCCAATTGAGAGCCAACAACGTATACAGTCAAAAATGTGTCGATTTTTTGCCCCATCAATGTCTTGCGACAATATTTTGAACCTTTCCCACCAACAACATCTGAACTGCAGTTAGGCGCTGGTTTTGGCCTAGCCTTGCTATGCGTAGCGTAGTCAAAAGTGTGTGAACGCTTTGGCGTCTTCTTTGTCTTTGTTCTAGATTGTGTTTGATGAAAATTTGTTTTGATAGTAGTAATCTAGAAGACACGGCAGGGGATAATCAGTTTTTCACAATTTACCATGTATCACGTGATGAATGTACGACATCTGAAGAAAATGGCACTGTATTTATGTGTATGCATGCAGGTATATCAAAAATGTACTCAACAGCCATTAAAAACTTATTTTGTCGAAAATATTATGAAAAATGGGATTGCGTATCTTTTTTGTCCTAGTATATAAAGGCAAAAGTAAAAAATGCAGTTCATCAGCATTTTCTATTTTTGTCTCAATATTTATCCAAGATTTAACTACTGATACGTCAAAACAGTGTCTTGTTTGGGAAATGTTTAAAAGCAATCCCTTAATAATTTAATTTCGCTTTTCTTTCCAGGATCACAGACCAGTTGAAAGTCTACCAGGCCGACCAGTAGAATCATTCCCGTGTAGTGTATTACGTAGATATGGATATGGGGACGCTTTGAGATGGTTGGCCTATTATGTGAAATGATGATATAATATTGATGCTCAACAGATAGAATCTTAGTGAGCAAAGTATCAGGCTGGTCCAAATTGAAAAATATTACAAACAACAATTACAACTAGATTTTTGGTCATTCTGAGTAGAAAACATTATAGAAAATGAAGAAATTGCTTGTCACAAGCAATTTCTTCATTTTCTACAGTATTTTCGAAAGTCTTCATCTTGTGGGTGTCAAAGGGTGGCATTGAGTAAGAATGGATAAAAATTAAGAGGAAACAGTACTCCGGGACTCGGCACATTTTCATCTTTCCCTCTGATGTTTAACCCTTTATTGACAAAACTAGACTTGGTTTTGACGTCCCTACTTGAAAAGACTTGAGAAAATATTGACACAAAAAGTCCTGTTAACCCAGAATTTCCCTTTTGTCTCAATATTTTCTGTGAAATTCAGTACAGAAATTCTGTCTGAATTGTTAGCCAGACGTCTATGACAGAATTCAGCCAAGGTCACCCTAAAATATACTGCTTGTGAAAGGGTTAAGGAAGTGTTTTGCTCAGCAAGGAGTATAAATTCATCATTGATTGACGCTATAATAAGTTATTGTAAAATGTAACAAAATTGTATATATGTTCCGTAAATGCTCGTAATTGTTACTTGTTATCAAAAATAGAAGCGAAATGTGTTGAGATCAAGGAAAAAGACCTTTGAGGCAGGCCAAGAACAAGACTAACACAGGAAAAAGAACGGAATTGGTCCTGATCTTGAGAATATATGTTGGCTGTTTTGGATCCATGTTGGTCTCAAATGTCACAGACAAAACATTGAGAAGAAAAAAGAAATGCTGATAACTTCATGATCCTTCTTATTTATAATTGTTATTGTTTATAAATAAAAACATAGATATTATTCCTTAAATCCTTTTATTACCCTGTATCACAATTAGTTTCTGATACATGTAATTTATCTTCCAACACAAAAATAAGGTTGGATGTTATGCTGTCCAGCACTGGAATACCCCTGTGTGTGGCTCTCAGTCCCCTGAAATTATAAATCAGTTATCATATTATCAAGCCATTATCATCTTGTTTCACAGAAAATATTGAGACAAAAGGAGAAAACGCTGGTCATCAGCATTTTCTTCTTTTGTCTCAATGTTTTCTCAAGATTTTTTCCATTTTGGTGTGTCAAGAAGTGCATGATGTAAAGGTCAGATATAATACTGTCTAGCACTGGAATAGCCCTGTCTGTGGCTATCAGTCCTCTGAAATTAAATATCAGTTATCATATTAATCCTTTATCCAATCATTATCATCTTGTATCACAAAAACGTAATAGCACAGCAAATATTGAGGTAAAAGGAGAAAACGAAGGTCATCAGCATTGTCTTCTTTTGCCTCAATGTTTTCCTAAGCCTTTTATATTAGAGACCTGAAAACCAGGTCTAGTTTGGGAAAGGGTAAAGCCATCTTGTCCTTTACCTCCTGTCAAAGAAGCTTGAGTATTCTGGGAACAGGTCAACAAAGATATTCATGATTTATTTTACACTGAATTGGATGATGGCTAAAAGATGTATACTAGTTGCTCTCTATTATGGTTCCTGGAAAATGCAGTCTAGTACTAAGTCACATTGAATGTGTATGCAAATGAAAATTCAAAGATTAAACTCTGACAAAAGAGATAAAACTTTTCGACATAGAGTCTATCTCTGAACTCTAGACACCACACAGTTTAACCCATTACCAGACAGCAAAATTTTGGACTGTTCCAATTTGAAAGGTGTTTCAGACGACAATACAAAGTCGACAAGATTTTAAAAATCTTTCCATTTCGGGTTAAAAAAAACAATGCGGAAAGTGAATAAATTGCTTGGCACAAGCAATTTCTTCATTTTGCACAATGTTTTCCCATGCTATTTATTGTGAGGGTGTCAAAAAGCGTCACTGTGCAGTAATGGATTAAAATGCTACAAAGTTATAATAGCTAAAGCGACTTACTGTTCATTTAATTCTATGAGTTTATTTTCTATCATTGCCTTCACATGCTCATCACTTATAAATACTGCATGCAGATCTATGTTTGGGTATAACATGGTCCATCTCTGTAATATTTCAAACGATAAATCAACACTTTTCCAAACAATACATAACGAACTATCTCAATCACTGAATTTTATCAACAACCAATGTATTAAGGTGGTCCAATTTGAATGATATTGCAGCTGACAATATCAAGTGAAACTATTCTTCTACATTTTGCGGTCTTTCTGGGTAGAAAAGATTGAGGCAAAATAAGAAATTGCATAGTACACTATACTTAGGATTTATTACAGACATTAGAAGGAGATACATGTATTTACAATCATAGTGATGAGAAAAGATTGTGGGAAAGGGAAAAATCCTAGAAACTGAGTTACATCTTTTGTTTTGATGAAGTTTTCTTATATAAACAATCACACTTTCCTTGTGCCATTTTATTGAAATCATTGAAAGGCATTTCCTTCTCTTTTTTGCAGCACCCTTCAAAGCTCTTTTGATTATAAATGTAAAAAAAAAGTCAAAATAATTTCAATTTACCTGTGCTGATAAGCCATTCTTTGTTCTGAGAGACAACATCAACAGCTCCTTTAATCTGTTTAAAATAGAATAAATAAATGGTATCAATTTTCTACAAAGAAGTGTTTGTAAAATTTCATTTTTTAACCTTGATATTTCACCTTGACCGGTGACCTTCAATTTTGTATGAAAAATGAAATCCTTATCACTTATCATAGAGAAGTAACAGTCATTGCTTTTCAGAAAGGTCAACAACTATCGCATTTCCAAACAGTGACGCTTTTTGACGCCCCACATGATGAAGGATTTGGGGCCCTTACAGCCCTTATCTTATGGGGCATCAAAAGGTGTCATTGTGTAGGAAAGGGTTAAATTCCACATGACAATATATTGACAAAGGTAGACTAAAGAAACAATTACCTTGAAAATTGAGACTGTTGTACTATTTTCTTTGTACCATGACCAAATCTTTCCACCTCTGACATCCAGATTTCTGGTAGTAATACTTGTATTCTTTCTTCCCTTGTATAATGATCATTTTCTTGTGTATAGATTGGTGTAAATCTACCATGCGCACCTTGAAATGAAATGAAAATGCTTTAATTGATCAACTGATAGATTGTGGTTTAATATCCCCCTCAACTGCTAGTGCTATGGTCATATCGCGGCAGCTGGAACACGTAGCACCTTGTTTTTCATTCCAGTACTACCAAAACATTCTTACCGGGCCTCCAGCTAATAGTCGACATAGCTTAACAATTATCAAACCAAGTGTGAGAGACAATTTTGTCAGAAAGGATGCTAGCCACTGCCCGGAATCAAACCAAAACGAAGGAAAATGGAGAAACAGTTGTACTCCAAATATGTTTGTAAAACACAAAATTACCTGGACCAATACCGATATAATCTTCTCCATTCCAATATGCTTGATTATGTATAGATTCACGGCCCTGAAACAATGATACAAGCATGTCCAGACTTTAACCCTGTCTCATAAGATGAAAACTTAAAACTACAAAATTAACCCTTTCCCAAATGGCGAAATATTAAAATTTTCCAATTCAAATGCTGCTTCAGACGACAAAGTTGGTATAAATTCACATGGAAATTGTGTATATTACGGCTCAGAAAATATTGAGACAAAAGGAGAAACTGCTGGTTATCAGCAGTTTCTTCTTTTGTTTCAATGTTTTCCCAAGTCTTTTCTTTTAGGGACGTCAAAAGCAGGTCTTGTTTGGGAAAGAGTTAATAAGATGCAAATACAGTTTGAACCATCAAGAAATTCATGTGCATATCATTTCTTTCCATTCCATTCTCTTGTTGAATGTTGATTCGTATGACACTATCATATAGACGACCTTTATTTGAGATTGTATTTTACACAAATGAAATTTTTGTCTGTAATATTTGAGTTCTCTACAAAAAAATGTGCTGGTATATGACATTGGTATATAAGAGATTTACCTACCTTTTCTGCAAAGTTTGATACTTCATATCTCTTTAGGTTGTTTTCCTCTAAAATCTGTAAATCATAAAATAAAACATAGTTGTAAAAGAAACATTTTTTTTAACTTAAACATTTTAGAAAGACTTGTCAAAATATTGATTTTAAGAAATATTTCATGGAAATGAAACCATTTTTAACACAGAAAATCGAAAAAAAATGGAAATAATTTTGCACTTAGCCCTCAAAATTGAACAAAAAACCTTACATGTACAGCTAAATCATACATATCAGCTAGAGTATCATTGTCTGGTGTCTGTATTTCTCCTTTCTCCACCCACTTTTGTAATGGCGTGCCCCTCTCTAGAGTCAACTGGTACAGAGATACATGCTTAACACCTAGTTCTGCTACCTGAAGAATAATAAAATCAAGACCATTACAGTATTTAACCCTTTCCCAAACGACAAAATTTTTTAGCCTTCCGATTTGAAAGTTGTTGCAGACCACCATTTTGAAGTAAAAAAAGAAAGGATTAGTGTACAATATAGCACAGAAAATATTGAGACAAAAGGAAAAACTGCTGATTATCAGCAGTTTCTTCTTTTGTTCCAATGTTTTGCCAAGTCTTTTCTAATAGGGACGTCAAAAGCAGGTCTTGTTTGGGAAAGGGTTAAGATCAATATGGATCCATACAAACAGTATGAAACGTACATGTATGTACCTGTCATGAAAATCATTAGCTTTTGTTAACCCTTTCCTAAACAGGACCTCATTTTGGCATCTAAAATAACTAGAGCTGTCGCAAAGCAGACAAATATCCCTCACTAGTACCTTGTCACTGAAAAAAGACCATAGATCAAACAATTTTCAGTTGGAGTTCAGAAATGGATTTTAAACAAAGTTAATTGTAACCTTGACCTTTGATGTTCACAACCCAAAAACAATGGAGCAATTTCTGTAGACAAGGGCAACAACCTTGTAAAGTTTCATGATCCTAGATCAAACTGTTCTCGGCTTATAGCATGGAAAGGGATTTTAAACAAAGTCAAATTGTGACCTTAACCTTTGATCTACATGACCCCAAAACAATAGGGCACCTCTTTGGAACAAGGGTAACAACTAAGTAAAGTTTCATAATCCTAGGTCAAACGGTTCTTGAGTTAGAGCACAGAAACAGATTTTAAACAAAGTCCAATTGTAACCTTGACCTTCATGAGCCAAAAACGATAGGGCACCTCCTTGGGTCATGGGAAACAACATTACTGTGTAAAGTTTCATGATCCTAGGTATTATGGTTCTCGAATTAGCATGGAAACGAAAAAGTCTACTGACAGAGAGACAAACAGACAGACAATACTTTGTAGGTGGGGGTGTAAAAAAGGCTTGAGAAAACATCGAGACACAAGAAGAAATTATTGATAATACTGTAAGATAGCACTTTGTATCTCAGTATGACAGAACATCCCCATCTGGACCCATGGTTGCCTAAAATAACATAAAATCCCTTTTACCAGATTTCAACTCAAATCTTGTAGTAAAGTTCATACCTTTTTGAGTTCATCATTCCACTGTTCCAGTGTCTGTCCAGGTCGTCCAAACATGAGATCTACAGATACACGACCAGGGAAAACTGATTTGGCTTCTTCCAAACATCTGTAAAGTAATTTCTTTTATTTATCCCGTTACAAGATGGCAAAACTTTGGGCTGGTCAAAACTGAGAGATCCTGCAGACAACAATTTCAGGCGGGGTAAGAAAACATTTTGGGAAATGAAGAAATTGCTTGTCACAAACAATTTCTTCATTTTCCACAACACTTTTCAGTCTTTACCTAATGGGGTTTTCACCCATTACCAGACAAAACAATTTTGGACTTTTCCAATTTGAAAGGTGTTGCAGACGACAATTTCAAATTGATGAAATTTCAAAAATCTTTCCCTTTTTGAGTTAGAAATCATTGTGGAAAATGCAGAAATTGCTTGTTGCAAGCAATTTCTTCATTTTCCACAATGATTTCCCATGCCTTTTCTTGTGAAGGAGTCAAATGGCGTCACTAAGCAGTAATGGGTTAAAAAGGATCATCATGTGGGATGACTGACCCGAATTCAAAGACATTCCAGATAACACAAGTTAAAATTAGCAGAGTATTTGAACTCTAAAGAATAGAAAGTTTTGAGGGAAAAGGAGAAAATACTGGTCATCAACATTTTCTTGCCTCTCTGCATTTATTCTAACCTAACAGTAAGTAAAGCAGATAGAGTTTGAAGAGGACTTAATCACAACCACAGAAAAATGCTTTAGCCTCTTCCACCCATCTGAAACAAATTGTTTTCATATAAGTCTATACTTAAAAGTCTAGCATTAATTTAACCCTTCACAAATTAATTTTTACAAATTTTAATTACATTTCATGTAAAAGTCAGTATTTTCCCACTTCTCTCAATGCTTTCTAAAATCTATCTCAACACTGAGAAAGAGTGAAAAGCAACATTTAAAGCATAGAATAACCACAGAAAATATTGAGGCAAAAGTAGAAAATGCTGATTATCAGCATTTTCTTCTTTTGCCTCAATGTTTTCCCAAGCCTTACCTAGTAGGGATGTCAAAACCAGGTCTTGTTTGGGAAAGGGATAAGCATATTTTCTAAGGGACGTCAAAACCAGGCATTGTTTGCGAAATGATTAAAGATTGATATGATGAATTTTAAAGCTTCATACCTGAGAGCCTGTTCTACAGAATGGTCTCTACCAAGCAACTTTAAATCTGTGTCATTCATTGCCTGAAACAAGCAGATGGCAAGTTTGAGACTTATCCAAATTCAAAGATATTGCAGACCACAATGTGAATGAAATTTAAAATTTGCTTGTCTTTTAGGGTTAGAAAACATTGCTGGAAATGAAGAAATTCCTTTCACAAGCAATTTCTTCATTTTCCATATGTTTTCCAAAGCCTCTATCATGTCAAATACATCATTAATTTGGAATGGGTTCGACCGTTAAGATGTGCAGAAATCAAACCATTTACTCTTGAAATAGTGACCATGGGGTATTCCTATTTGGCAGGCAGCAAAGATAAAACACCCAGCCGCATAACCCCACAGAAGAGGACCAAAAATGGTCCTCCTTCAACTTAATTGGTTAATTGATTCAGTACTTCATTAACACAGCAGGCACTGGCCCCCAACCAGTTCAGGGGCCATTTATCTTTCAGTACAAAGGTGGTTGAGAAAGATAAGAAGTATGTTTGCTATTAGTGCTTAAACTGATTTTTTTACAATGTAGCACGGAAAATATTGAGGCAAAAGGAGAAAATATTATCAGTACTTACTTGTTTTGCCCGATACCCCCCCCCCCCCCACCAAATGATATAATGGACGTCAAGGGTCTTGTTTGGATTGGTCCCTTAAACCCTTTCCCGATTAGCAAAAACTGTTTGGTTCAAAGATGCCCAATGGTTGATTTTTAAAGATTTTTCATGTGATTTCCCTTTTACTGTCCACAAAATGATAAAAAAAATCCATTATAAACAAATGAGACTAAATTTCAAGTTTACCATGAAAGTCCTAAATCGCTCACCTGAACCAAGATGACAAGAGTGACAATGGTAATTTTGTCAAATTCAAAGGTATAAAACTAAGAACTTAGGATGCAAAACAATTTAGTAAAAAATCTGTTCCAATCGATCCTGTAAAGTGGGTAATTAATTAGGATAATGGTTTATTTTTTTCAAGAATTATTTTATGATTTCGCCAAGTTGAAAATGCTCCAATACTGTCACCCCAATATTTTTTTTTTTTATGCCCCCGATAGGGAGGCATCATAAATTTGACTTGTCCGTCCGTCTGTCCGTCCGTCTGTCCATCCGTCCGTCATTCCGTCCAAAAACTTTAACATTGGCCATAACTTCCTTATTACTTAACATATTCGCTTCATACTTTACCACAACATTCCTTGGTACATTACCTTTCTGTAGGCACATACTTTGGTGACCTTGACCCCTGGATGACCTTGACCTTGAACATAGATTGGCCATAATTTAAAATCAAAGCGGTGTCGGGGGCATTGTCATCTTACAGTGACAGCTCTTGTTTTTTTTTTTTTTTTTTTTGAAAATCAAAAATTCATGATGAAATGTTCAAAAGAGTCGCCCAAGGAACTGTTCTGCCAAGTTCAAATTGGCCTGATGATTGATTTTTAAAGATATTTTTTAACTTCTCTTAGTTTGTAAGCACCGCCCTGCCACAACCACATTTTTTGACAAATCAATAGATTTGTTGACAAATTTTTAAAAGAGTCCCTCAAGGAATAGTGCTGCTTCATTCGATTCAAATAGGTCCAAATGTTTGATTTTTTTAGAATTTTCTTATGATTTCTCCAATACTCCCCGCCCTACAACACCCACATTTTTGACAAATCTAAAAATTTGCAAACATATTAAAACAAGAGGGCCATGATGGCCCTAGGTCGCTCACCTGGGATTTGTTGCCTTGTTGAAATAAAACACTTAGACCTGAATAGCAGCAAAATAAGAAATGATTCAATAGGGCCCTTTCTCCTGTGTCTTTCAAATGAATGTAACAAAAATTCAGCCTTTTTTAAAAGTGTTTGCTCTTTTGCCCTTTTTCTGATACTGCTGCACTAATACATAATGTTTTAAATAGTAACAAAATTCTTCTAACAAATTTTAAAGCCCTTCACCAAAGGATCGTTCATGTGAAGTTTCAAGAATATTGGCCAACTGGTTAGGCAGAAGATTTAGTTTTTAGAAGATTTGGCTATTCTCCCCTTTTCTCATGCCGTGGCAGCCAGAGTCTTTGATGGAATCAAATTCTTTTAACAACTTTGAAAGCCCTTCATCAAAGGATCATTCATGTGAAGTTTCAAGAATATTTGCCGACTGATTAGGCAGAAGAAAATTTTTTTAGAAGATTTGGCTATTTTCCCCTTTTCTCATGCCGCGGCAGCCAGAGTCTTTGATGGAATCAAAGTCTTTTAACAACTTTGAAAGCCCTTCACCCAAGGATCATTCATGTGAAGTTTCAAGAATATTTGCCGATTGATTAGGCAGAAGAGTTTTTTTAAGAAGATTTGGCTATTTTTCCCTTTTCTCATGCTGCGGCAGCCAGTCTTTGATGGAATCAAATTCTTTTAACAACTTTGAAAGCCCTTCACCCAAGGATCATTCCTGCCAAGTCTCAAGAAGATTGCTCAACTTGTTTGGGAGGAGAAGATTTTTAAAGAAATTGTGGACGGACGGCCGGCCGGACGGACGGACGACGGACAACGACCGATCACAATATCTCACCTTGAGCACTAAAAATCACACAATAAACATTCCTACCAAGTTTGATTAAATTTGGCCCAATTGGTTGATGTTATAAAGAACTTTCTTATGATTTCTCTAGGTTTGATAAGTCCCGCCCTACCACGCCAACATTGTTTGTGTAATCTAAAAATTTGTGAATAAATTCACTCAAGGAGCATTCCTGCCATGTTTGATTCTAATTGACCAAATTTTTGACAAATCAAAAATTACAAACATGTTTAGAAAGAGTCACTCAATGAACATTTCTGCAAAGTTTGGTTAAAATTGCCCCAATGGTAATGATAAGAAGCTTTTTGAAGGGTTATGTAACATATTTCTCCAAGTTTGAAAAGCCCCGCCTTGCCACACCAACATTCTTTGACAAATTAAAAAAAAATGTTGACAAATTTTAAAGAGAGTCATGATGAAGATTCCTGCCAAGTTCGATTAAAATTTTCCAAAATGTTGATTTTTAAAGAATTTTCATATGATTTCTCTAAGTCTGATAACCTTCGTCCTGTCACGGCCACATTTTTTTGACGAATCAAATATTCGCGAATAAATTTTGTAAAGGGTCACTCAAGGAACATTTCTTCAAAGTATCGTTAAAGTAAGACCAATAGTTTAGGAGGAGAAGATAGTTAAAGAAATTGTGGACGGCCAGACGGACGAAGGAAGGACAAGTATAGCAGCCACAATAGCTCACATTGAGAACTTCATACTCAGGTGATCTGATAAGTCAAGAGAATTAAGCAGCCTTTTGAGGCAATTTCATTTTGAAGAAGTTCATAACTTAACATTTCAAGGGCTAGGCCTACGTACAATACATGTATTTTATTGGACCACACATTTGGAGAAAGTCACCAATTTGCATTCCGCTAATCTTAATCAGCTAACAAATCCGGATTCAAAATAAGCGGTTTGTAGCACAAAGCTATTGAAAATTGGGCTAAAAACAAAATTTTGCAAAAACAAGTTGCTATTCAAATATAGTTATTAGTCGTGGTAAACAATCAAAATCAATCTCGATAAAATGCGTTATTGACATATAAGTGAAATGGAGAAATGAAATTCAAAGGAACTCTTATGTTTAACTTAATTTTGTGTATATGTAGTTAAACCTCTCAAGTTATTAATGTTATTTATACAAATTCTTGAAGTTTTTTTTTTCTCTGTGAAACAAACAAAAAGTTGCAATCAGGAAATACTGCAACAGTATACCTTATAACTTATTCTATTGCTAACCATAATCGTAAGTATCCCTTATCAGCAGGACAATTAACCAGTAATTGGTAAGTCACAGCACCCCTACTGTCCTAATTGCTGTTTTATCATCTTTAATGAAGTCTTATTTCTCTGGAAATCACAGAGATTCTAGGGGTTATGCAGATGGGTGAAAAGATCTTATTACATAAGCAATTGGTAAATGCACCAAACCTTCAAACAAGAATATTTTACAAAATGTTTTTCAAAAGAAATGTCAACCCATTTCAAAAGAAATGTCAACCCATAAAAATGAGAGTCATATAACATACAGTTACAGTTAAAGTTACAAGTTTGAAGTCTATATATCCGCAAGCAGATTTAACAGACTTTACACATTAATCCCATGATCATCTAGTTTAAAGTATTTTGCTCATGAATAGGCAAACTATTTGCCACTAATCTATCCATGCAAATTTATAATTCATAATTATCATTTCTCTGAGAACAAATTCAATTTACCTGAACTCCAAGTGATAATCTATTTATTCCAACATCTTTGAATTCCCTGAAAAAAACAAAAATGTTACAAAAACAGCAATGGCAATTTCATCTTTGATATCTTATCTTGAAATATTTATTTGTAACTATAAAAGTATGTGTGTACAAACTTGAAGACACGCGCTCGACTTGCTAAGTTGCTTAGTATAAATGGGGCATAACCCCAAATATAGTGGAGCCAGGGTCATGGGCCCTGGTAGTAAGGTAGAAGATCTGATGGTGAATAAGTATTCCAAGTTTGGGTTGAATCCCTTTGATAGTATGGAAGTTATTGATGTTTGAAAAAACTTTAACCTTTGTTGCAACGCCGACGCCAATGCTGACGCCCGGGTGACAGTATAAGCTCTCATTTTCTTCGAAAAGTCGAGTCAAAAATTGGTGACGTTGCACACTTTAATATGGCCACGCAGTGTAGGTAATTATGTTCAAAGTAAGTTAGTACCTAGAGTAAGCAGGTATTTTCCCTCAATTTCTACTGTTATTCTTCATATGGGTCAACAAAATCTTGAATCATTTAGGAAAGGTTGATGGCTAGATAATCGAGAGTAGAATTTTAACCCATTACCAAATGACACAATTTTGGACTGTTCATATATGAAATCTTGCAGAAAATTTTAAAAATCTTTTCATTTTGGGTCAGAAAACACTGGAAAATGAAGAAATTGCTTGTCACAAGCAATTTCTTCATTTATCACAATGTTTTCCAAAGATTTTCCTTGTGAGGGAGTCAAAAGGTGTCACTGTGTGGTAATGGGTTAAATACCTGAGTCTGTCCTTTGTAAGATGTGTTGGGTTTGCCTCTAAAGTGATCTCAGATCCACCAAGTAATTCTGTATTTTTGTGTACAGTGTTTATTACTGTTTCTATTGTGCTTGGCTTGGCTAAACTTGGAGTTCCTAAAAACAACGAGAGAACTGAAGTACATTCTGTGTAAGATATCATTTCTAACAAAAGACAATTTCCAACTTTCAAAATCCTTTTGATATCAAGCAAGACTACACATCAAATGACTACACATAAATTGACCAAACGCCGACTGTCAATCAAAAACATCGATTAGCCAATGGGCGATCAGAAAAATGTCATGCCCCAATTGTTCTTCATGTTATTGTATCGATTTATCGACTGACTATCAAAACAATCGACAAGCCAATTGCAAAGAATTTTGTGCTAACAATAGACTAGGTTTACCGTATGTTTTGATAAACCGTCGGTGTTGTTATAAAATCTCGTAACTACGGCTTAAATTAAGCCGTAGTTACGAAATTTTATAACAACACCTACGAAATACTATTTTGTTTGTCCGAATTTACTTCACGATTAACTGGATAAAATCGTTCCCTATAAACAAACACGTGTCCATTGTTTGTCTTAAATTCTATGTTGGGCGGAGCGATCTGTCGATTGGCGTTTGGTCAATTGTCTTATAATTTGTATTTTTACTTTATTTTTCCTCAAATACATGGGTGTACTTAACACTATTTTTATGGCTTTGAGAAATTCTAGGTGATCATTTAAAGTAAAACCTACAATTTCTGTACAAAGCTACCAATCACATCTAATTAAGGAAACACAAAACAAAATTGGTTGGTTGATTAACAAGCTTTGCCAATTAAAAAATATTCATCATTAACTTACCTCCACCGAAGAAGACTGATTTTATCCTTGAAATCTGGCCTAGTTCTAGAAAAGTTTTTGTTTCCTGTGCCAAGCACTTTGCCATCCTGTCATGGTCTACAGATTGACTGAAACAAAAATAATGTGTCAAAAAAGATTCACTGTTTGGTTAAGTGTTAACTGCTTCAGAACCTGCCACTGTCTGAAAGTAGCAAAGATCTTAACTCCTTACCAGACAGCAAAAATTTGGACCATTCCAAATTCGAGAATTTTGCAGATGACAACTTCAAGTGCATGGAATTTTATATTTTGTGTTGATTTTGTTTAGAAAACATTGTGGGAAATGAAGAAATTGCTTGTCACAAGCAATTTCTTTATTTTCCACAATGTTTTCCTAAGCCTTTTCTTGTAAGGGAGTCAAGACTCAAAAGGCGACACTGTGCAGTAATGGGTTAATTTGATCAGACTGCATTTTAACACTTACTGATCTGGTTATACGATCATGTTCCATCTTCAAAAATCTTATAAGAACACTTGATCGAGATCACAGTTTATTCATTCTTGCATTTAGACAAGAAGACTAGTACTCTAGTACTTATAGAATTCTAAACTCTTCCCTAAACAAGGGTTGACTTTGACATCCCTTCTAGAGGCTTGGGAAAACAATAATCCGAACGAAGCAAAAGCGGGTTACCAACATTTCTTCTCTTGGGTTAAAAGTGTCTGTACCACATTCTACATTATACATAAAAGTTCTATGTTTGACTAACCTCCATTTTGTTATCTTTTACTCTTTAGTAGCTTTAAAATATTGCCACAACATTGTTGCTTAGGAAATAAAAGTCTGTGAATAAATTGAATTTGTTGTATATAGATCTAAATTAAATACCAAAAAGAAATATGTCAAAGCTATCTGGTAGGGGTGAAACAATACGGCAAAAAGCGTATTGCAATATATTGTAATACAGCTGACCCGTATTGCAATATGTATTGTAATACGCTGTATTACTGACATTTACTATATATCTGACTTCTTGTAATAACTCTTATGGTACATTTAGTATGTGCTCAATATTTGAAATACTATTAATACTCTGCTGGGAACTCTTTGTTCCTCTCAATTTAATTGGCTCATGCATTTATGATGATAGGATAGGCTTTGTGTAGAATCAAACACAAAAAAATACAAACAGAGGAAATGCTGGTTATCAACTTTTCTTCTCCTGTCCCAATGGTTTAAAGCTTTTCTAACAAGGTTATTGAAACTAATTGGACTTAATTGGATTCGTTATTATTATTATTATTATTTTTTTTTTTTTTTTTTTTTTGGGGGGGGGGGTGAAAAATGAATATATCTAGACTTGACTGGTGAGAATTTCAATAAAAAGGGCAGAAATGTGTATTTGCTTCCATCGTACAATGTTCATTTGTACTTGGTGAAGAGATCTCACAAAAAAAAGAATTTTTGAAAGAAATTAGTTTGCATAAAAAAGGAAACAAAAATAACTAAATGTAGTATTACTAACACATTTGAAAAAGAAAAAGAAAAACGATAAAGGGTGAAGTAAAGCTGATAAAATACAAATTGAGCTCCAAGTAGTAAAGAGTTGAAAGATTGGTCAATGGTGCATGAAAGGTAAGGGTCATGAGTACTCATGACGTCACGTAAATTCAGCAGTATCAAGGTCAACTCGTCTAGTACCTTTATAGAAACCTGTTTCTATTTATAGATCAATCAAAACTTCTACACACGCTTAATTTTGTAAGATGTAATTTCTATTGATGGATATTTTATTTGTTTAATTCTAGACGTAAGAATTTGTTTTAATCGTAACCCTGTTACCCGGGAATAATCTGTAGATGGCTGGTTTGTTGTGACTTTTTTCTCTGTGATTTAACCTTTTCCCAAACTTAGTAGATCTAAATTTAAAAATTGGTACACATTATAAATCTTGAAAAAATACTTAGGCAGATAATATCGCAGACTGAAATACAACAGAGAACTAGTTCTTTTTTTTCTTTTTCTCCACTATCACCTTCGATAATCAATTGATTCCCGATAGAGTGGATAGACATTACGGAAAACTACATTCTGATGAAACAAAGTGAAGTTGATAAAAAGCAGAAATACCGGTACGGTAGAATCCGAACCGGTTACGGGTTTTTCATTTGAGCAGACTGCGGTTTATCGGTATACCGGTAAACCGTTTCACCCCTACTATCTGGTGAGACAACAATACAAGTTTTCTAAGCAGAAATCACCTACCTCACATATTTGTTGAAGTTGCAATAAGTACATCGTTTGGCACAGTAGGGCCACTGAAATTACAGATAACAGATTTATAAATATTTATTTACATTCAAAACATTGTCATTTTTTAACTTTTATAAAAGAGGACAAAGTTTCTCATTTTGTTTCAATATTATTTTTGTGCTAAATTTATCAACATCCTCATCTGCAGTGCTCAGCTTTCAAATTGTGATAGTCTAGGTATATGTCAATTTGGAAAGTTTTAAAACTGTAATATGGGAGAAAGTTAGATACAATAACTTATAAGTAATAAGACCAAACCACACACATTGCAATTTAACACTGCACCAAGATTCAAGTCGCTGTAAAAATCGAAAGGTTGATTATTATTATTATTATTAGTAAATGAGATACAATGTCTCTTTCTATGATCAAACAGTCAGCAGCTGGAGCTGACCATGGATTCCTGTCATGTCGTTGTCGTTTCTCTTACCAGGACAACCTAGCTGCAATATCGTAGTCACAAACTTGATGATGGGTAGCCTATTGGTTTGTCAAAACCCAGATTAAAAATTCAAAAAGGTTTCGGTTACATCATTACAACCATGCGCATCATCCTTTCCAAGCCTCCAGCCGCTCTCCTCTTTCTCCAATTGTGCTGCAAGGCCGCGGCCTTAGCGCAGTTGGTAGCGCATCTGACCCTCATTCGAGAGGTCCCGGGTTCGATACCCAGCCGCGGCTAATACCCTTTCTGACAAAATTGTCACCCACCAATGGGTTTGAAATCGTTAACCTAAGTGGGCGAGCAGCTGGAGGCTCGGTAAGGGTGTTGTGGTAGTACTGGTTTGAGAAACAACAGGAATCCATGGCTAGGTGCTCCAGCCGCCGCGATATGACCCTGGTAGTTGAAAACGGCGTTAAACCCCAATAAACTCAAACCAATTGTGCTGCTAAGTCAAAGGCTGAAATTTTTTTCTGTGAATATTTTGTGAAGCTTTCTACAATAATTCAGCGTAGATTGTATGGTATTCACCTAATACCTACATGGATGTAAAGCACAGCTTGTTTTTCGTCCATCTCTAGCTGTTCATAAACAAACTTTGTAGACTCCATCGACAGAAGGGCCGCTGTGGAAATGTTCATCCGTATGTACGACAGTAGACTTTGTTTTGTCCTAAATCGCCTTGAAATATGTTTAGAGAAGACCATGGCGTCTTTGTTGAGTTTTTTTTTATTGAACTGTTAAAATGTCACTCGTAGCAGAACATTTGTAAATGGCGACTTTTCAATCAAGGGGGATAACTTTTCCAAACTTGTACGATGTATATTTCTTTAATCTCGATTCGGTCGATCGACCGTTCCTATTCTTCAGAGGCAGATCCAGATAGGGTGAGAGTGGTACAAACGAACCTCCCTCTGCAGTGGCGGATCCAGGATTTCTGAAAGGGGGGTTCGAATTTACAATTTAGGGGGGGGGGGGGGGGTAGTTTTCCTATTAATATACAAATTTGACTGAATTTCTGCATGAAAATGAAAGAATTAGGCTTCAGAGGGGGTTCGTTTGAACCCCCCGAACCCCCTCTGGATCCGCCACTGCTCTGCAGCACAATTATTTCACTTCATATAGAAATTCAGTCAAAAATGTGTATAAATAGGAAAAATGAAACCCCCTATTTATGTAAACCCTTCACAGAAACCCTGAATCGTGCAGCAGAAGGTCCCTTTGATTGATTGACTAGGCTGGTTGGTTAATTGATTGACTAGGCTGGTTGGTTAATTGATTGACTAGGCTGGTTGGTTAATTGATTGACTAGACTGGTTGGTTAATTGATTGACTAGGCTGGTTGGCTGGTTGATTGATTGATTGATTGATTGGTTGATTGGTTGGTTGGTTGGTTGGTTGGTTGGTTGGTTGTGGTTGGTTGGTCGGTTGGTTGGTTGGTTGATTGGTTGGTTGGTTGGTTGATTGATTGAATGGTTGATTGATTGAATGGTTGATTGATTGATTGATTGATTGATTGTTTGGTTGGTTGATTGATTGATTGATTGATTGATTGATTGATTGATTGATTGATTGATTGATTGATTGATTGGTTGATTGATTGATTGATTGATTGATTGATTGATTGATTGATTGATTGATTGATTGATTGATTGATTGATTGATTGATTGATTGATTGAATGGTTGAATGATTAAATAATTGAATAATAGAATAATTGAATAATTGAATGATTGAATGGTTGATTGATTGATTGATTGATTGATTGTTTCCGATTTAAATCCTTCCAAAAAAGTGAGATACTAGGTTTTGCATTAACAGTTACACCGACAGTAGGCCCATGTTGTATTAACTCTTTCCAAAACGGAGAAAATTTAGTCTTTTCCAATTTAAAATCTATTGCATAGGACGAAACGGATTTTAATCAAGGTTGGATTTGTGTACAGTATAGTTCAGAAAATATTGAAGCAAAAGGAGAAAGGGCTTATCATCAGCACTTTCTTCTTCTGCCTCAATGTTTTCCCAAACCTGATCTATGAAGGACGCCAAAACCAGGTCTTGTTTAGGAAAGGGATAAATATACTCAGTTCCAAAAGAAAGTGTGCACTTTTGAATTTTGAATATCTCGAAAAGTATACTGTCTACCGTAAAGAAATTTTGTACAACACATCTCATGACTATTGACAAAGGATATATTGATTAAAAATCACATAGCACGTACGATTATTCGACTTGATTGCGATTTTGCATTTTTAGTGCTTTGCTTATGCCTCGAATGATGGATTAGCTATCGATCAGAAATTACGCTCACTGCACTCCTTTTGCCATACCTTTGCATAAAATCACATTTTCATTACATTTGCACATAGTGTATTAGCATGAAACGAAAATTTTACGATTAACGTTGGTGAGCAGGTCCGAACCTGGTGAAAACAAAAGCCGTCAACAAATTTGAATGTGCACGGTAGGCCTATTTATGTTCCAATAGCAAGTGTCCATTCGTATGACATCTTAAAGGCATAGAGCTTTGTTGTAGAACGTTGTTGCACCGTTCGACGACAAATTACTAGACTTCCAACGTAGCGATTACTAACGTTGACGTTGACGTAACGTCTACGGGAAAGTTCAAACTTAAGCGTGGGAATGGCTTGGAAGCCCTGGTTAAGCCCTTCAACGGCATATAAGCGTGTAACTCTGTCCACAGAAGAAGATTTATGGAGTACAAATCTCAACATCATCAGCCCCATAACGGTCTGACTGCGCATATTCAGTATAAACAATTTCTTTCTACATCTGGTTTGATTGCCAATTTTCTTTAAGGTCTTATCTGATGTATGACATCACTTTTACTTCCTAGATTGTCATAAATTTTAGGAAAATTATGGTAAAAGCAAAAACGCGAAAGTGCACACTTTCTTTTGGAACTGAGTATAGCTTAGAAAATATTGAAGGAAAATAGAAAAATATCTAGTCATCAGCAACGTCTCTTCTTCTCCTCTTCAAATCTTCCTCAAACCTTTAACTCTTCAATTGTTTCGCTCCTCTTATTACAGTGGTTTCTATAGGTTTCGCCAATTCTAAGTAATAAAGGCATATCCATTTTCCCATCATAACGGCTACTTTACCCATTGTCGTCTGCACCTTTGTCGTCTGACTCAACGTCAAGGCGATGTAAAAATGTGGCGATAAGATCCATATCACGTCAAAAGGAAACTAAAGTTAAACCCCTCCTATTTGAGATAAGGCAAGAGTGTAGGCTTGTTGTGAGCTTTTACCTTTTACGAAACGACAAAAGTTAAGATCGGTCCAAACTGAATGATGTTCCAAATATCGTTAGATTTGAAAATGAAGTAGAAAAATAACTAAAAATTATATAAAAATTTTAATGTATGAAAGGAAATGAAGAAAATAATGGTTACAAGTAGTTTTCTTTTTTTACCCATTGAAGTATTCGATGTTTTATCAACGTCGTAAAATCTGGTTAAACAAAGGGTTGATAAAAATTTCATTCGGAAATTCCGACTCGATCACTCTTCAAATTTTATCGAAGACACGTGGTTTGAATTTTAAAGTTTTGTTCCAGTTACGCTCGCTCTATTTAGTAAATCTAGATGTTCAATTAAGTTCCGCTACAGCTTCAAGAGATTTAAAATTGTGTTTATTTGTGAATTTTAGTAGATATTTAAAGAGTTCAAACAAGGGCTTTATTGACACTATTAATGTTAACTCTAGATCGATGACAAGAATAAATCCCTCGTTTGTTTTAAAATTTGACCACACAATTTTGAAATGATGAAGATTGCTGTTTTCGTTTTCTTGTTCTTCATTTGGATTACTTTGGCAGGTGAGTATTGTTTTCTTTTTTCCCCTTTCCCAAACAACAAAATTTTAGGATAGTCAAATTAGAAAGCTGATGCAGATGACAAAATTGGTGTTGTTAAAGATATAGCCTAATTTGTGTATAAGAAAACACAGAAAATATTGAGACAAAAGGAGAAACTGTTGGTTATCAGCAGTTTCTTCTTTTGCCTCAATATTTTCCCAAACCTTCTAATAGGAACGTCAAAACCAGGTCTTGTTTGGGAGAGGGTTGAGTATTTCCCAAACAATTCATGATTTGACGTCCATGTAAAAAGCAGGAAAATAGAAACGTAATTGTTTAATGGCAATCAACGTTGTCCAAATACATTTATGTCTTTTCTTTTGTATGTTTAATGAAAAAAAAGTATATGTTTTTACGCTTTGAAAATACATAATTAATATTTCCCATTTTCAATAGATCGCATTGTTCTTGTATGCAATATCCTTGACTTTGACCCAAAGTACATTGTCTTTCACCCTGTTCCCATAAATAAAAAGTAAAACATAATCAGCCAACAAGACAGAACATTTCATTCTTGGATCTTAGATTTTGATATAACAACAACAAAAAAAAAAAAAAAAAAAAAAAAAAAAAAAAAAAAAAAAACATCTAGACTTCTTTAAAAGAGCCCGCCACCATCTGTCAGTCGTGATCTTACATACACAATACTTTATTTGGAGTTTGATCTGAATATCTTTTCATTTTAATGTGCGATAATGAAAAAAGAAAAAAATAAAAGGGAGCGTGAACGTGCAGATTGGGCTAGGTACGTGTAGGCTTATATCGTCGCTTTTCAACGAAAACCTCGTAACTGCAGTTACGAGGTTTTTGTTGAAAAGCAGCAATATGCAGCATGTCATATTCTAAATATTTCGACGGTATCGGCATGGCAAATGAGTATGCACATACTCAGCGTTGTGCTGTTTTATGACTATAAAGATTTACAAGCTTTGTTAATACCTCTAAAATAATCTTAAACCAGGTAATGTTTAATCCTATATCCACACGCTGACCTTGTTCAAACTTTAAGCCTTTAACAAACAATACATGATTTTTATGTTTAACACAGAATGTCTTGGAAAACACACATGAAAAAGACGGAAATGTTGATGGTAGCTACTAGGCAGTTTCTTCTTTCATTAATTATTTTATACAGCAAAAGCTTTCGAAATTTCTATTTAAATGACAACAGTTTTGTCGCCTACAGCACTATGTCATTGAGAAATGCCAAAATCTTTGTAGTACAGGTTAGGGTCTGTTATAGAAAAGGTTTAGGAAAACATTGGAACGAAAGAAGAAAAAGTCATATGCCATTTCCCCCTCTACTCAATGTCTACTGTTCTATTACGTAAACAGAATACTTAAAACAAAGGCATCGTCCAAATTGTCGTAGGCAACGACTTTCAAATTGGGGTAGTTTAAAATTTTGCCGTCTGGGTGAAGGTAAATGATGCACATATTTCTGTTGTCATAGAAAGAGACAGACTTACAGTGAATTTGTAGTTTCTAAAAGTGTATTTATAATGAAATTTGTCATACATAATAGATAGGCGCTTTCTTACAGAATTTTGAAAAAAAAAGTATAAACCAGGATATTGACAATGGTCCTTTGCGGCATCTAAGAACAAAATAGATCAAGATAAGCCTGGCTTTTATGTTGTTCTCTATTATGCTGTTCTCAACTAGTTGCTTCGTGAATCTGTAGCAACTGTAAGATAGTAGGTTGTATTATTATCATACTGCTCTTATGCACAGTCTGATTTGGAAACGTGTCTGTCTCATAAGTTATACTATCATTAAAGAATAACGTGGATTAATCTTGCTTTTTCTAGTTTCGACTGCAACTTTCGATCCAGATCTTACAAAACTTGAGCATATTCTAAAGGTTAAAATAAACTATTTGGGTATATGTCTCGATAAATGACCCGGCAGAGTATCTCTAACTAATAGTTAGAGATGCTCAGCCAGGTCATTTATCGGGACCTATACTTGGAGACACTTCTAACGCAACACTTACCTTTTTTGGCAATAACTTAAAACCCTTTCACACACATTGCCGCTTTTGGACGCCCCACAAAATAAAGGCTTTGGAAAACATTGTGGAAAATGAAGAAATTGCTTGTGACAAGCAATTTCTTAATTTCCCACAATGTTTTCAACCAAGAAAGACAAAAAAAATGTTAAATTTTGTTCAATGGAAATTGTCGTCTGCAACACCTATGAGTTTGGACTATGCTAAAATTTTGTTGTTTGGTAATGGGTTAAAATTTGATATACCATTCATCATCAAATTTCCTACAAATTTAATTCATTTATATTGGCATAATATTTGTAATTTTCAGAAATAAATATTGACTAAAAATGATTAAATTTGCGGTTCATACAATATGATTAGAAAACAAAAAAGTCACAAAAAGTCACGCGAGCTGATAACGTAAATTTAGTTCGTCATGTAACAGAAATAAGGTTTCCCACAGTCAGGTAATATTCTATGTGTCGCGCGTGGCTCTAGATGACACGAAGACACCCCCTCTCATTGACAAACCATAGTTTACGTATGATGCATCTTTGTGGAATATTTCTCCACTCGTCCCTTAAGTGCATTTTCCAATTGTTGAAAATTTCTAGGAGCAAAAAAGGCGAACAGCCAATCTCTTTAACCAGTAACAAGTAAAAAATTGCTGTAATGTACAGCAAAATGAATTTTATCGCGCTTAAAAAATTATACCAATGTAGTGAATAAAATGGTACAAGTGTCTGGTTAAGTCAACATGCAGTGAAAACCGAAATAGGATTGCATGTCTGCATATGCTGGTGCTAGTCTATTTTTGTGTGTTCAGCCAGATTATACATTAATTAAACAACATAGGAGCGGAAGTAAGCAAATACAAAAGTGTTAATTGTTGCAGTTGAATAAATGGCGATTAAAATTAACTTAAACAAGAAAGGAAACCGAATATTTCAGCAAGGAATTAGGACCAAGATGGTCCTAAATCGTTTTTCCGTGAAATTATTTTTTGGAAAAAAAGAAGGAAAAAAAAGACACACAAAAAAATTGAAAGTGTACCATATTAACCACAGTTCACTATGAAATTATTTTTCGAAAAAATAAAAAAACAAAACAAAGACAAAACAAAATAAAACAAAAACAATTCGAAAGGCTCCATGCAAGGAAGATTCCTGTTAGATTCATATGTTAGAACAGCCATTCCACGAAAATTGACTCATTTACAAAAACGAAAATGTTGAAAAATGGACTTTTCTGCATGAGCACAATTTTTATGTTGAAATAAAGTGTCACATGTCTACAATGTATGGTTAAAATTTTACCCACAACATCTTAAGTCCTGCTGAATTATCGCATTTTCAAATATACCACTATAAGCTAGCTGTTACGGAGCATATAAAGCAACTCGAGATACATATAACGTGATTTGTGGCAAATGTTATAACCCAACATCAAAAAGATTGTTTGTTTGACCATCATCAACCATTTGCACAACTTGCAAGGACAAAATGATAACAATTTGGCTGTAACCCTATGTGGTGATATCAAAACGAGTATTTCACTGTTTAACGCAATATTCGAGCATTTTAAAAGTGTTTGTGATCGTTTGTATTCTTTTTGAAGACATCTTGCAAAGTAAAGTTAAAAGTAAATATTCCGATAGTAATGCCTCTTCAGATTATGTTTTCCAGAGAATCTGGCTCTCGAGCTTTTATTTCTTAGTATGTATGATCGTGGAAAAAATGACCCTTGTGTTACGGAAAATAGATAATTTCCATAACCTTGTTACCATGAGTGTCATTTCTTTCAAAGAACTTCAAACGCTAAACGTAAAGGTTCTTACAAAAAAGAAACAACGAATTGGTATAAAACAGATACTAAATTCCTTACTACGAATGAATCAATAGACGTTTCTTTTAGTACCCTTAAACTATTAATATCATTGGCAAAATTGCCGAACTGGTACATTAGGTCTTCTTTACTATCACTCTCAGTGTAACAATTACATTGTCAGCATCGGGCAAAACAGTCTGCACAATTATGTCTGTATATGCACCACAAAGTCGTCAACCAGGTACCACCATGGACAATTTCTAGGATTTAATTCCGATTGATCTACAACAACTAACCAACCAATAACAACTACTCCCAATTCGTCTATTTTGAAAACCAGTGCCACCTTGTCTACTCAGGTTTTGTATACCGTTTCCATTTCGTCTAAATTTGCCTGCTTTATATTTCAGTATGATATCTTATTTTTTGTTAAAAACAACGCGTTGATTTTCTTAAACTACGAACATGTTATAATATATGAATTTCGGATTTTTATTTCAAATATATAATTCGATGGTGTGCTAGACATGTGTGCATTGGTCGTGTAAATTTGTAAGGATGTTTCAATTTTAAGGGGTGTTAAATTAGACATTTTTCGGTGAGTGTGCAATTACTCGTCCCCTTTTCTTCTGAATTTCTCCTTTTTCTAATTAAATTGTTTCTATAAGAACACATACTATTTTAAAGTAAGTTGGTTATTCATGCGAATCATATATCCCTAAATAAAAATATGGCTCTCAAAAATCGTTAACAAATATCTCCATAAAATACAATTAGAGTATGAATTGCAAAGTGAAAAAATAAAAATGAATCATTTGATACAATTTGTTGTCAAGCATAATTATTCCATTTATTGACAGAAAATAAAAGAAAAATGCATAAATATTAAAATATTAAAAAAATATAATGCATTATGTAGGCCTAGTAATGAAAAAATGTAAAATATATTGTAGACCAAGTCGAAGTAGACGAATTCTGAAAGTACTTAGATGGATGTTGATTCTGACAATAAACATGTAGCAAACGAAATGGGAGTAGAATAAATGTTGGGATGGTACAGTCACTTTGACTAAATCCAAAGCTTGATTTCTAAAATCACAGCGTCTTAGACTGTCATAACCCCTGGTGATTGGATTGGCCATGGTTGGCACAAGGTTTAGGCTTTTAGCGTGTGAACTTGTGTCAAAGGATCAGTATTTGTAATCCCGATGGTAAGATGCCGGTGTAATTTGTCTTAGCCAATTATCTAGTAGAAGGGAACACCAGTTTCGGAAAAGAAATATAGAGAAGCCATTTCTGCATAAACTATTCAAGACCAGACAATACAAATATCTAGGTTAATGTTCGGGGGAAAAAAGATGTCAAGATTAATGAAAATTATAGAGAATGTGCAACAACACAGCCTTGGGGTGGGTTGCTTCAAAGTCAGCATTACCAAAAAAGAATGGAAAATACACCCTGTATACCTGCTCCTGAAACTTGGGGACTAAATTGTGGCAAGTTAGTTGCAAGCCACGTTTGCAGAAAATTATATCCGTTAACATTATCGTCCGGCCCAGTTGAAAAGGAAATGTTTGTGTCTTCTTTTATTTGCCACAACAGCGATGTATGCGGGTTTTCTAAGAATAACCAGTACAAAGCTGAAAAATGTCTGATGATGGAATTAGAAAGTGGCAATGGCGTAAGAACCAAAAGGGGCAAATATTGTGGCCTAGAATATTCTGTGTTTCGCTTGCAATAATCAAGAGGCTGCTGTAACCATGTCTGTCTACTTGTAAAGCCACAAACTGTTTCAAACGTGTTGTGTAACATGCCTAGACAGAACCTGAGGGGATATGTTTGCTAATCAATCGCCCAAAGATGGCAGTATATGCTCAATCTTCCATAAAATGTAGTATATGCTTCCGTAACGAAGAGTCTATACTTCGTAACGGAACATTACTATGTGAATTCACAGATAAACACAATTAAGCGGCTTTGTTAGTATTCCTACTTCATATACTTTCTGAGTTAATTATAAACAATTTACATCAATATGTTTTATGTATCGTAATTTACGCACAAATTGCATACCTAAATATATGCTTCCGTAACATTTTCATATAGCATATGTGGCAAAACTTCATATAATAAGCACTATTTAGACAAAAATTAACTATACGGAAATGTAAAATCCTATTTGATTCATGCAAACTCAATTAACCAACAAAATAAATCTCATTAATATCCAGGACATGGTTCCACAAAATAATATATGCTCCGTAACAGTTATTTTGACCATAAAACAAAAAAAAGTAGATACGTAAATCCTGCATTACCTTGTTTTTTGTTTGAGATTCCAGCTTTTGCACGTCAAATTAAAAAGGAATCGAGAATAGATAAAGAAGTTTGGTATCGCTAATCTGGAAATGAATTTGTATAATACTATATTTACATACTTCCACGTCGAATTTCACATACAACATTCCATTTCTCTACTTGCATTGGCAGATATAATGAATCTTTGATAACTGCAGTGTATTCTATTGTTCACTGTATTGAAATATTCCTGTTATTTTAACCCAGGGCGTCCTTTGAAGCACGTTACGGAAAAATATGCGTAACGGAAGCATAGCGACCAAAAGACTTTCAAGACTCTCAATATGTTATACTCTTGATTATACTTGAAACTCGCCTCTATTCCAACAGTTTGGCAACCGTTCTATCAAAATTTGACAGATTTAGGAATGTCTGTGCATTATTGTGGGCTACACGGACGTAACGGAAGCATAGTAAACGAAATGCGACAAATTCTATTTGTCCATGTTCTTTGCTTTAGTGAAGAAATACTAAGATAATCATAAACTTTGGGGTTTTGAAAGTTAAATTAAGCCATTCTCGGACCAAAAGAGTTTGAAAATCGGCAAATTGAGAGAAAGGTTAGCTTTCTTTCATGCCTTTGAAAGTTCGTTACGGTCACATAGGCAAATCTGGCGACATACAAACAGACATGTTTACATTCTAGTACATGTATGATGATGGAATCTTACTTACTAGTCGTTGTAGTAGGGTTTTGGGAAAATAATGTCCAAGAGAACAAAGTCTAAGTAAAAAAAAAACGGCTGATTTAGACGGTAGTTTAGAACAAAAAAATGTGCGGCGACATCAACATTTTGACGTTTTTGCAATATTCAACACAAGCAGGCACATTCATAAAATCGTTTGAATAACTTACAAATCAAACTATTTTATTGCAAATTATGTCCCATGATAAAAAATATCTAGCTTTTTATTGTACCTGATTGATAAAAGTGTTAAATAATGCAATGAAGGTCGGCGACATGCATTTTCAGTAAATGGGTCAATTTTCGTGGAATGGCTGAGAAGATTCCTGTTTGAATCTTGATTGAAACTGGCCTAGTAATTTTGGAGAAGTTTTCACATGAACGCACGCCGGAAACAGGACCGTGGCATAAGCCCCGCTAGCCTTTGGTCAGAATAGGTAAAAATACTTTAATTAAATAGAAAAAAGTACTTGTTTATCCATTAGCCTTCTGAATATAATCAAAGTACTGATAGTACTGAAGGTCGGGAAACAGAGGATTCGAAATACAGTAAATGGTCAATTTTCTTAAATTTACATTGAATTCGTAAAATATTCTCAATGTTGTTATCTGATTGCACATTAAAATTAATCCTTCTACTCTTATTCCCGAGTTAACATAAGCAAAAATTTGATATTTCTAGAAAAGAAATCATAGGAGACGAAAGGGTAATTTTCAACAATATAGATCTACTCCATTACACGGTCCGCCGCGATATGACCCTAGTAGTTGAAAACTGCGTAAAACCCCAATAAACCAAATCCATTACACGATGTCGTATTTTTTCGGGTGATGTCGTAAACATTCGGTGATGGAAAGTGTCGATTTCTTTTAACCCGTAACGTGTCCGTGTTGAACGGGTAACCGTATGTTAGAAATATTTACGGCGTCGTCAGAAAAGATCCGACGTCGCATGAATCTCATTACGGATGGACTGCCTTAATGAATTGTCTGTGTTAACAGTTTGTAAAACATTATATCATTTTGATATCCATTATAACAAGGTTTGAGGATACATTGTGGCAAAACGAAAACATTTTGATATTCAACATTTTTTCTTTGTCTCAATCTGTCTTTCAACAATTCTTCAGCTAAACTTTACATTAATATTTATCTAAATTATCAACACAAACTTGACATTCCATGTAGCAACAGTATTCCGTTTTTTATGCAGGCCCGTAGGCACAGGTTGGGCTACGGGATGGGATAATCCCCAAATGTTGGCCAAAAATATCGAATTTTCCTCATTTTACATAGAAAATTGAAGAAAAGGCCAATTAGCCCTTAAGATGTTCAGACACTAACCCGGACAGAGTTTTGAGCCCTTCCCCTTATCAAATTGCTTCCTACGGGCCTGAGAGCAGTTTTACATTCTACTGCTTAGGAAAGGTTAAACTTTGCACGATGAAAAATATTAATATTATGACGGGAAAATTTCTGAGCAAAATTCAGAATCAGGAATGAAGTTAAATTTAATATGGTTCACAAAAGTGGCATGAGAACTGACCAGATTTAGATAATTAAATTTACAATATAGCACATTGTAAATAATGGTAAAGGTTAGACCACAAACATTGATCAACAATTCTAATAATATGTGTGTTAAACTCAGAATTTGGAAAAAGTGAGCTCGTATTTTCTGCACACAAATCTAGATCTTGCTTTCTTTTTATTTTTGCTGTCCTCTTTGCTTTTCGCATTAGCTTTCACTTTGGATTGTTCTTTCTGTCGTTTGTGAAAGAGATAACTCTATCACCCCTATCATCTGCAGAGACAGAGGCCTACAATTAACTCATAAATAGCCTATATCTCAAGCCCAGGTCGAAGAAAGATGATTAAATTCCTGTTAAACCTAAGCCTGGATTAATAAGGATGAATAAATTACGAAAATTACGTTGTATGTACTCAAGACGGCTCAAAGTCCGTCAACGCCGTTACGGTAACACTTTAGTTGGTCAAAGCATAGGAGACTACCTTTACACCGCGAAATGTTAACACGTGAGCGTATAACCCGATAAAATGCATGTGTTGTAAAATGCGATTGTGCGCATAGCAATTGAACAAGGAGAAGGACTCGACTAGAGTCAGGATATAAATAGATTTTCCGTGAATCTACGAGTGCTTCACGGAAATGTCCGATTACACGAACTGTGTGGCGCAGTAATTTGGTGTTGAAATTCTCGTCTGCTCTAGTCTGCCACACCAGTTAGAATAGTTCGAATCAACCTTTCCGCCAAAAAGAGAAGTTGATAGTTTTCGCACTTATGAGCAAACTACTGCATTGTTTTGATAAAATAATTAAGAAATGAAAGTCTTTACGATGATTATGTAATTTGAGTAATTTTGAATTGTTCATAGGTAGGTCTACTTTTTCGGCGGACTCAGACATTTTGAACGACTATGCGGTGACCAAATTATATCGAAAACCTCGTATCTGCAGATTAAAACAAGCGGCAGATACGAGATTTTCGTAGAAAAGCGTTAGAAGCGTTGGATCGCTATAGGACGTGAAAATCTCAAAGAGATTTCCCGACCTAAAAATCGTATAAAGTAAATTTTCCAAACCGGAACATTTTGACCACTATAGCTTATTTGTTCGTATAATCATTCAATAGAGAACAGACTGTGTTGAATAGATCAGAGTGCATGCTAATCTTAGTCTATGGAATCTAAAATGTTTTGATAACAGCAGGAATAGGAAACGTTTATGATAACAGACATAGATGAACGAACGCACAACAGACACAATGCTACGAATATGATCCTTATCACTTTTGTCCGGCGGAGCAATAAATTAAATGTAAAAAAGAGAAATACAGAAATGCCATATAAAGTGACAACTACCAGCCGCTAAAATGGAGCCAAATATATATATAAGGAATGTTTAAGATTCAAGCTGTAACACAATGCAAGCAATACCATGAATATGTCTCAATAATTCACCCGGCAGATCATCTCTGCCAGGTCATAAATCGGGACCTATATTTGTACTTATCACACACACAGAAACACAAAGAACGAGCGACACATACGAGGAGATTTACTAAAGTGTAACAAAAAGTACAAGACTAAAGTTTTGATTGTGGCGGCGAATAGATTGAGCATAAAGTATTCTTTTGAACGGTTTTGAAATCCATCCAGTCAAAAACTGTTGAGACATAAAAATTGAGTTGTTCTTTTATGTGGAAACAGTTTGTAATTTTTAGAAAAAAAGTTTGAGAAAACCTAAATTTATTTGTTCTACTAGTTATACACATGCCTATTTAGTTCAGACGATCCCTTGAAATTATGGAATCTAATCATCCAAAATTGTACATACAGTGTTCATTCAATACTAAAGTTTTTATCGTGCTTTGATTTCTTAGGAAGCGATGCAGCGAATCGGATAGGCCATGGGCAAACCGAGAGTAGGAATTCACACTGTAATGCAATTTTGAAAAACGCTTGAGAAAACCCATTTGTTCTACTAGCAATACACATATCTAGTCAGATAAGACGATTCCTTGAAACAATGCAAGTTGACCAGTCCAAATTGAACATGTAGTGGTCATTCAATAGTAAGGTACTTCTCGTTCTTTGATTTCTTATTGCGATTCGAAATGGTATGCATAAATGCGTTGCATTTAAACGGATAGGAAAAATACATGTCCACCATGGGCAAACCGGAAGTAGGGACTTTCCATTGCTATGCAAAGTATAAAAATATACTAGAATTTTGTTTACACGAATTTTCAGCGTGGTCTGAGATTAAACGAACTTCAATGTATACTTATAGTACTGCTTGAAAAATTATACCGTGTAAACAGTTTATGTGTAGGTTATATATACGACTTTCAAGTACAAATAATTATCCCTCATGACGTAATTTCTAAAATTAGAATATGTATACCACAATATGTATCGCGCATGGCGCGATACAATGAATTTGATGATTTCATGCAATAGGGCCTACTGACACGTGAAAAACATTAGTTCTTGCGCCTGAATTCGGTTATTGTTTCGCACGTGAAAGTATGTCTCATGGAGTAGGGGTTCGAGTTATGAACATAATTTGGTGGCATTGGTTACCCTGCTTTGTTGCTATTGATTTTTTTCCAATCGCATGGCGGTTTTGTGACTTGTCATATTTGAGTCTTGGTAAAAAAACCTAAATATTTTTCTTATGTTTTGATCAACCGATTTTGATAAAATTTACAGAAAACATGTAAACGTTATTGGTTTATGTTTGCTAAAAATTTCATTGAAAATACTAAGTGCGTCATTGTATTAATTATGATGAAAAATTTAAGTATTGCGTTAGAAGTGTCTCTGAGTGTATATCAATATTGAAATATCATCGGCGGATCTAGAGGGGGTCGGGGGGGGGGGGTCTGGACCCCCCTGGTATTGACCGAAAATTGAATTTTGACTATATAAATTTAGTTTAAAGTGACATTTCACATTTATTTCATTTTTTAAAAGTGTGTCTTGATGCAAAGATTTTTTTATTCTAATGCGTAGAAATGCTATCGTTTTTTTGAAGTTGTTATTTATAAGCGAAAAATATGCCTTTAAAGTTGAGACAAAAATGACAAATTCTATATAAAACTGAACTGTTGTCCACAACAATTTGTTTAATTTTAGAACAAAAATATATATTTCTCGTAAACGGTTCAATATCTTGGCTTGAAATTTTCAGAATGTTCATAAGAAAAGATGCACTTTCAGATAGAATAAAAGTAAAATTTATGTAAAAATAATTGTGAAATGTCATTTTAACGTTACATATTCATTACATTTTAAGCCATAATTTGTGATCCCCCCTCCTGGAAAAAAATCTTGGGCTTGGACTACCCCTGGAAAAAATCCTGGATCCGCCCTTGATACTGGTATTTAACTTTGATCAGTGCGAAATATTGTCGACTTGGTAAATGGTTAACCTTTTCCCAAAAAGGACTTACTTTTGACGTTCCTAAAGAAAGGTCAGCTAAAGTATTTGGAAGATGGGAAAAATGCCGATGGTTTGTAATTTCACATTTCCCTATTTTTTCTATGATATAGCATACAGAATATCCCGTTTCTAAAGGCAACATGTTTTTTGTCATCTGCAACACAGATGAACGTGGAACGACCTAAAGTTTTGTTAATATTGTAAAATTTTGGGAAAGCGCAAATCGAACATAAGTGTTGGTCGTTTCCATCTTTTAATAATGCAGAGAAGATCAAAGTAGTTAGGAAATTTTGACAAATATTCAATAATGGTATCTTATCTAGACCCTTGATAAATCATAGGCTTGGCGCAAAACTATCGCAAGTGAATATAAATTACGTATGAATTGTTGAATTGTATATGTACTTACAACACTTTAGCACTCACCCATCGATAAAAGACTTCAAATCATACATTGTAACATATAGTCATGAGTAATACGAATACGTCCCTGAGCTCAAACACTTTTTCAAACGGCAAAAAAAAATAGACCGATCCAATTTAAAGCATACAGCATATCGGGACATGTCGGTGTAAATGAAAAACCTCGTACGTCAATTTTTGACGTCCATGTCACGTCCACATCGCGTTCAAAATATGCTTTAACCCTTTCCCAAACAAGACCTGTTTTGACGTCCCTACTAGATCTATATGGCTTGGGAAAACATTGAGACAAAAGAAGAAACTGCTGATAACCAGCAGTTTCTCCTTTTGTCTCAATATTTTCTATGCTAGAATATGCACATATCCTGTGTTTATCTACAACCATTGTGTCGTCTGTGGCCGCTTTGAATTTGGACCACCCTAAAATTTTGTCGTTTGGGAAAGGGTTAATGTCATGGTCACATACACATTTCCGTGTCCACATCACGTCCAAAAATGGTGAGTTATATAGAATGTTTTTGACGTAATGTGGGCGTGGTATCGACAAAAACTCGTATGTGACCAGGTGACAATTATGGACGTACTCTGGTCGTGATGTGGACGCAGAATGATGTCTGTGCCACTGACAAGGCCTTAAAGGCCGACTTGTTATTGGAGTATTTCATTTTTCGACAATCTTTAGCCAATTTTAACGCAATGATTGTGTATGTTGCAGATTCAACTACAACCACGAGTCCGTCAACTACAAATTTACCATCACCAACAACAACAAATATTCCAGGAATTACTACATGTAACACGCCATCACAAACTTCAAATGGATCAAATTTAACCGAAACACCATCTTCAACACAGTTTACATCTAACTCAGTATCTGTTGTGACAAGCCTACCATCGCCAACACAATCACATGTAGCATCTACAACAGATCTGACAAAAACCTCATCGCAAACTAAAAACACCAGATCTAGCTCTAGTATAGTATCCTCTTCAACGAAGGCTTCAGTTTCACCATCAATAGTTACACCGCCTAGTTCGACACTTGCACCTACACAACCAAACACATCAGTGTCATCACATAAGACATCGAGCTCAGTATCGCCACTCACATCTGCAGTAACAACTACTACAACGTCGTCTGTAACCCTACCGTTTACTACATCTTCCATGAGCCATCTTACAAGCTCGGGGAGTACTTCTAATACTTCATCAAAACACATGTCCATGTCTACGTCTTCTCAAGGTGCATCAACCTCAGTCATACTATCAACCATGACACCGACGATAACATCACATCCAACAACAACTTTAAAGACAAACGCAACATTAAATCCAAGATCAGCGACAAATAAAACAGAACCGACAAACAGAACATCAACACAAGTTCCAACAACAACGACGATATCAAATCCGACAAGTTTAAGTGGAGAGAACGCTACACCAATTCCAACAACAAAACATTCGACTAATACCCCTACAATCACACAAACAAATCCTACAACAACACAAGGAACTGTAACATCTACAACGAACAATATCAATACCGCAGGTCCCACAACAAACACTTCAAATAATAATACGAATACGCCGAACACACCCGCGCCAACAACGACGACTACAACCAAAACGTCTATCGCTAGTAAAACGACTGATTCGCCCACAACTACAACTATCACTTCTTATCCTACTACTATTCAACCGACAAGTACATTAACACCAAACAGTACCAAAAGTAACACTGCCACAACAAACAACCCCCCAACGACAACCACTGGTCAACCTACAACTACTTTAACACTAGCCACAGACAAAAATGCTACTAGCACGCCTGTACTAACAACAACGACGACGACTGTTCAACCAACAAGTAACTTTCCATCGACCACAACTAAAAGCGTCTCAACTACCACTACCTCTGATCAGCCAATAACAACCAAGACTGCACAACCTGCACCAACAACAACGACCAAACAAACAACAACTAGCACACCGTCAACAACATCTCACAAGACAACGACCACTTCACTTCCACCTACAACCACTTTGTCCCCAACAACAACAACAACAACAACAACAACTAGTAAATCATCGACATTATCTTCATCCACCACCACAACTCCCACACAGAAGACATCTCAATCCACCGCCTCTAACAGTGTAAATCCAGAACGACAGAGCGAGGACGGCGGACTGTCAGGCGGTGGAAAGGCGGCTCTGGGAATCTGTATACCATTGTTAGTTATAATTGTTGTTATAGCTATACTTTACTACAGAAAACGCAGGTATGTCTTCATTTGTTATGCCGGTACTTGTCTAGTTATCCATTTCCTAATACGGCAAAACAAAATTGGACTGTTCCAATTCCAAAAGCTGCTTTTGGTGGGTTTTGGTCATGACTAACCCATTACCTGGCGACAACATTTTAGACTTGTCCAAATTCAACAATGTTGCATGCAAAAATTTCAAGTGATAAAAAATTGTGTACAGTATATTGTCTTTATGTTTGGAAAGTTTAGATAACATTGTGATAAATGAAGAAAATGCTTGTTACAAACATTTTCTGCATTTTTTTACAATGTTTTCTAAAGCTTGTATGCCTCTATCTCATGTGGCGTCGGAAGGCGTAGGAATATGTTGAGCTGTGTGATGATGTGATCGGGCTTTATTATTATAGAAATTGACAGTATCAATAATCTATTCAACTTGACAGATCTAGAAGTGATTACAGCTCAAAATTCAAGGAAACATATTCAAATATTTCCTGATAATCTTCTTATCGTTTCCCAGTAAACCCTTTATCTGGTTTTAGACGCCCTAGATAAAGTGGATTTCGAAACTTCTGATTGGCAATTATACTAATTATTTTTTCCCTGAACATAATTCGTGGCGTTGAATCACGTGGCACAACAATAAAAAGAACAACAAAATGCAGAAGATCTTCAATGGTTTTCTGTTACAATAGGTGACCGATTTGAACTTGGTTTGAAGCAAAGAAGATTTTTTGAGGTAGATCTTTTAACCAGCGCCCTAATAACAGGTTTTGTTAAGTTGTCTATAACTTTGTCGTCTTATGCTGTTTAAAAGATCCACCACAACCAGAAAAATCACTGGCGTTTTTCGTCTTTCCTGCTTCAAATCATTATTCTTATCTACAAAGTATAAACAAATTCTTGAAGTTTTTCTGCGACTGTTTTTGTTGTAGTTAAGGGGGAATGCTCCAGTTTTTCGGAACACTCAGTCGTTACTGTAGTAAATTAAATGTTTCGTACCAATATGCTTCGCTACCATATTTTCAATAATATAACACATCATTACAATTTATCATTTTCGACGGCAAAAGTGTATTTATTTTGCGAAACTGATTTCCTAAAGATGGAAATCGACTATTTAGAGCAAGACAGTCGTTAGTGTGTGCAGTTTTGCGTCATTTTATTCATGTGTAGATGATAAAAGTTGCTGTAATTCAATGCGCTGACCTAAACATTTTCTTTTTGAATAATTACCAAGACATATTCCTTAATACAATGAGGGAGTTTTATCAAATTCTATTATGTAGAACTTGAAATATTTCCAAAAATATGCAAATTTTGACATAAAACACTCCAGCTTCGTTGATCTAACCGAACACGTAAGCATGCTGTTTTATACATTTACGCGTTTATAATAGCACATATTTTGGGTATTCTGTTCTTATTAAATGTAAGACGTTACTTTAACCCTTTCCCAAACAAGACCTGGTTTTGACGTCCCTAATAGAAAAGGCTTGGGAAAACATTAAAACAAAAGAAGAAACTGCTGATAACCAGCAGTTTCTCCTTTTGTCTCAATATTTTCAATTCCATATTTTACACAACTTGTTTCTTAAATGACTTCCATTTTGTCATTTGTGGCTGTTTTTGAAGTGGATCACCCTAAAATTTTGCCGTTTGGTAAAGGGTTAAATCCGTTTTCGGGACTAAACGATGCATATACAGCATCTTATTAGCGTTTTGATGACCTTGGACAGGTGCAAGAAATTGTGCATTTTTTCGATGTAGGGGTATGTGATACGAATGCCTATAAAATTCAAACAAGATCACTGACCATCCATTTTTATTTTATTTTTCAATTGGTAATAACACGTAGGCTAATTTCAACATACAAAATATAAACAAATTCTATTATTGGGAAAAAATTAGGAAACTGGAGCATTCCACCTTAAGCCACATCTCGCCGTGTTATTTGCGCTAGTTCTAATTCGATATCTGAACATCCTTCCCAGCAGCTCTTTTCAAGTTGAAAAACAAAATAGTTTTGTCAGGTTAAGGGTTCAATCATTCCCAAGCGATTTATTTCCTTATTAGAAATTGAAATTTAGGCAGAGATAAAGCAATTTCTGGCTCAATTGTTCGATAACCCTTTCTCACATGTGACTTCAAGTAGGGGTCGAAATCGAAAAACAAAACGGAATTTTCGCAATGTAGCCAAGAACTTTTGTACGGACGGCATTGGCAAATTAGGAGAAATTGTTGATAATCATATTTGTCTCTTTTTTCTACAAATGCTTTCAAAAGCTTTCTTTGTAATGGATGTCAAAACTGGTACAAAAAAAAAACAATTTCAGAAAACCTTCAGTAATTCTAATGATATTTTATCAATTTGAATGACATTCAATGGGAGTCATAATTATGCGATTCTTTTTCAAATCTTAACAGTCATTCTGTTTTCGTTTTCAGAAAACGTTACCATGGAAACTGGTTATTTTCCGGCGACGTCACATATAAACCTTGGAACTTTTCAAATCAAGCTTACGCAGACGATGAGGTAAAGTATATCACGGCTGGGGAATCACGTGACACAATGACAACAATTATTGCACAAAATCTTGAATGACAATGACTTTTGTGCTAAAAATGGGTTGGGTTTACTGTTATGTATTGACAACCCGTCGGTGTTGCTATAATATCTCGTAACTACGGCTTGAATCAAGCCGTAGTCACGAGATTTTATAACAACACGTACGAAATGAAGAAATTGCTTGTCACAAGCAATTTCTTCAATTTCCACAATGTTTACCAACGCCATTATTTTGTATCAATTATTTTGAGTCAAAAAGAGTCATTGTGTGGTTATTGGTTAAAATGACGCATAATCCTCATAGTGACATTGCGTTGTGACCCGTCACGCTAACACGGGCCTTCTGCACAGACAGACTAATGTTTTTTCTGGATCTAGATTGTTTTTCCTATCTTTCTCTAAAATGTTTTTTAGAGATTAGAGGCCTATATTGGACTGTTTGGTAAGAAATCCGAGTTTTTCTCTGATGAAATTCGCTCTTTGATATGTTGATGTCGCTCATAAATAGCGACATCCAATTATCAAACAGCGAATTTTCATCAGAGAAGACTCGGATTATTTGGGAAGTAACCTAAAAAGTTACGTAGATCAATCTACTCGGATCATTTGGGAAGTAGCCTAAAAGCTACGTAATCAATCTTTATCTCATATGCAATATTTTGGTAAATGACTTGGTCTTGTCGCAGTGCTATAATCTCCAACTGGGCAGGTTTAAAAAAATGTGACCAAAGTGTGACATTTAAATTTTAAGAATAACAGCTATTTTTACAGAATATCATCCAGATTTCTCAATCAGGATGCCTAAAAACTATTCTAAATGGTTAAGCAGTGCCCAAATTATATTTAAAATTCATGTTCACTAACTTTTAGTTAAAATTGTGTGCACAATCTTGCAAAATGACAACAAAAAAGCGTTTCACTCCTGACAGCATATATATTGCACAATATGAGAAATTGTAACCCACGAATCACTAAATAGTAACGTGCAGAATGTCCACAAGGTTGATGGCTTCATGAAACAGTTTGAGTGGTAGATTTCTGGCCGAATAAACAAAAATGAGAACACATTTTAATAAAATAAAAGTGTTTCACTCCTGACATAAAATTTAGAGGGTTGTTGTATAAAACAGGCTCTACATCCTAAACTAGTAAAGATAAGATGAAAAGGTAATTTTAAGATGATAATGCACATGTTGTTTTATGAATTACAATTGCTTATTGTAGAATCCTGTCACTGTCTTTTATTTACCATAGCTTAGAAATCTGGTCAAAGTCTTAAGTGTCACACAAAAAGCGTTTCACTCCTGACATTTTTGACATGTTTAAATGACATATCTTTTTTATTTGTGAAGCAATTTTCTTTAAACTTGGTACCCAGTATAAACACACAATAACACATCATTTTAGCTTTGATTGGGTAGAATATGTTTCTCTGTAAAAGCCGAGGCATGTAAAAAGTGAACGGTCACATTTTTTTTTAAACTTACCCACCTATGATCTTTTACTTTTTTACAGGCAGTAACGATTAATTCCAGATGAAAACAGAATACTCATTCGGGACTAGAACTACATGATTAAAGTGTTAAGGGGGACAACTTTGTTACAGTCGGAAGAGATAGTCCACCAGCAAGACATTTGATCAACCCCTTCCCAAACAGTACTTTTTAATGGTAGTCCAATTTGATAGCTGATGCAGATGACAAAATGGGATGTTGTAAAAGATAGAATTTGTGTGTAACACAACACGGAAAATATTGAGACAAAAGGAGAAACTACAGGTTATCAGCAGTTTCTTCTTTTGTTTCAATGTTTTCCCAAGCCATCTCTTTTAGGGGCGTTAACACCCGGTCTTGTTTGGGAAAGGGTTAAAATTGTATCGCGCCACATTGTGATCAGTTGGCGAATATAAATTTCAAGAGATAAATGACCTGTCAGAGCACCCTTTTTTAATATCTAGATATGTTGTGCCATGTCATATAACGTGAGCTATTCGACAAAAGCAGTTGCTACTCACACATGATCATCCTCACAGTGCAAAGCTTGCTACCGTTCAGTCCATTCACACACATGGACTCTATTTGACTGCTAAAGAGATAAAAGGCTCTGGAAAACATTGCACGGAAAATGAAGAAATTGCTTGTGACAAGCAATTTCTTCATTCCCCACAATGTTATCTACTCCTAAAGACAAAAGAAATACTCCTCGAAAAAAATCATTCACTTGAATTTGTCGTCTGCAACATTTTAGAATTTGGACCAGTCTAATTTTTGCCGTCTACTAATCAGCTGTTTATTATTGTCCCACCTAGCATCAAGCCAAGTTTCATTATTTTCCATCTATCTTCCACGCTTTATCCGACGAGCGATTCTTTCCATGTCATATTGTATATAGTAATGTTAGATCTACTTTTCATGAATAAACAGCTGTTTTGTTATTTTATTTTTTCCTCAATGTGTTAATCCATAATGTTGTTTCCCTTTAAGAGTGAATAAATAAATCGAGTAAAGAATAGCTGTGTTTCCGCTAACCCGACCGATCCTGATTTTTTTGTGCCGACCCTACAGTTTTCCACAATACGGGAACTATGTAGGCCAACAGAGACAGAACTTATATTGGTTGCGCCTAGAAAATGACAATTGTAAACTGCATAGTGGATAAATTTGATGTTATATAACATTTTGACCTCAAGATTGCTGTCAGAAACTCCCACCAAGACTCGAACCTGGAACCTGTTGGATCACGCCATAATACAAGCATCGTGCCAGTCGCTCTACCAATTGAGCTATAGCAGTTTGTGAAAATCTGGAAACTCAGCTTTCTAGAGGTGTCACAGACACTTAAAACCATTCCCCAAACAACAAAATTATGGGTGATCAAATTTAAGAGCTGATGAAGACGACAAAATGGATCTTGATAAGGATTGAATTTGTGTGCAATATAGCGTAGAAAATATTGAGGCAAAAGGGGAAAATGCTGATTATCAGCATTTTCTTCCTTTGCCTCAATGTTTTCCCAATCCATTTCATTTAAGGGCTTGAAAAACCAGGTCTTGTTTGGGAAGGGTTAAAGATAACTAGTCAATACTGGGCATGCCAAAGTCAATGGGCTCTTCAAAATAACTTGAGGTATTCAAAGTTCCATACACTTTATAACCATATAGGAACAGAACAAGATTTTCACATTGACATAAGCAGCAATTCGACTTAACCAAAGTCGATATATTATTGCATGAATGTACAAACAAATTCAAACTTCTCTCTGCACCACAGAAGTATTGACTGATTAGGATTTAACCCATCACCATACAAAGACTCTTTTTGACTCCCTACACGATAATTGCTTTGGAAAAAAATGTGGAAAATGAATAAATTGCTTGTGACAAGCAAGTTTTTAATTTCCCACAATTTTTTCCATCCCAAAGGAATCAGAAATTAGAAATTTCATTAACTTGAAATTGTCGTCTGCAGGATCTTTCAATTTTGACCAACCATAACTTTTGCCGTTTGGTAATAGGTTAACACCACATTCAACGATTTCCAGTTTTATTACAGAAGCTGGTGCACCTAACCATGTGTTCCTGACATTTCTTACACCAGTACAAACACAACATCTAATCCCAGCCACCAGTTGCTCATCCCATTAACCCTTGTCCAAACAAGACCTTGTTTTGACGTCCCTAAGAGAAATTGCACGAGAAAACATAGAGACAAAAGAAGAAAATGCTGATACTCAGCATTTACTCCTTTTGTCTCTATATTTTCTGTGCCAATCATACACAAATTCTTTGTATGTCGACCCTCATTTTGTCGTCAGCTGCAGCTTCCGAATTGGACTACCCACAGAATTTGACGTTTGGGAAAGGGTAAAGACAATTCTCAACCCATTATGATTACAAGACAGCGAAATTTCCGACTTGTCAATTTTGCAGACAACAATTTAAAGTCATTAATTAAAGTGAATAAAATTCAAATTTGTTTGGTCTTTTTTGGGTAGAAAACAGAGTGGTAAAGAAAGAAATTGCTTGCCACAAGCAATTTCTTCATTTTCCAGCATGTTTTTCAAAGTCTATCTTTTTCTGAGTCAAAAAGAGTCAAAATGTGGGAATGGGTTAAACAATTCATCCACGGGGACAATCTCCGAGCAGAGTTGTCGTTCGTTACTCTCACCATACATGAATAATGAAACGTGTGCAAGAGAGCACGGTGTATAATCACGTGGCTTGGAATTTCCGATAATCTTCAATAACTTTGTCAATACTTCACGGCCACCAATCCCTCTCATTCATTGCAAAATGCTATGAGCGAAATCTCAGAAGAGGGACTTCCTGCTATGAAGAAACGGGACCCATTTTGAGTAAGTAAACACACGTTGTTAAATCGGTTATTTTGCTAGTTATGGGTTGAATCTCAAAAATCGCGGAATGCTATTCGATGGGGTAATGAATGATGTGTTATATTGCCAAAGCCCTTTGTTCTAGCTTACAGAGTAAACTTGCAATTACTTTCGAAGTGAATGCACACACTTATGTTTACAAACCAAACGACACATAAACGACACATAAACGACTCCTACGGCGCTATCATATGCATTTTTCGAATGAGACATGTTCATTTTACTATTTTACGGTCTCTTTTAGTATTCCGCACGTACGATTTTGAAAACCTTTGTTTATTTATGAGAAAAACAAGTACGCAATGAAGAAGAGCAGTAAGCTATGAAGAAGCGAGAGTAGCTATGAATAGGAGGGAGCAAGCTATGAAGAAGCGCGGACTTCATAATTCTTTCTTGGCACTCACATATACTGAATGGTTATGCGTTTAGGAAGAATTGAAGACAGAAATTCCAATATTTTTTACACATTTCCATTTGAAAAATCAAATTCTAGACGATAGAACGGTATTTATTGTTATGCAGCTTAAACATGTATTTAATGCCGACCGGTAACTTACAGGCGCGTAGGACTGGAAACATTTTTAATGGGGGAGGGGGGGGGCTAAAGCCCCTGTTCTGGCTATTGTCGGAATTTTGGAGGAACTGAATTGGATTTCCCCAAAAATTTTCAAAGCAAAATAATGACAATTCATCATTTTGGGCAGACCTTTTTGGGGTGGGGGTCTTAGCCCCTCCATGCCCCCACTTGTTACTACGGGCCTGACTTATCATCACGTGGAAATGCATTTTTAGAACATACATGAGAATTGTTACTAAAAATAGTAACAAATCAACATTATAAAAACGAGGCTCCCAAAACATGCGGAGAAAACAATGACGTCGCACGTGCATTCAATCAGTATACAGCGATAAAGCGCACGTCCATTCAATATACAGTAATAAAACGAAGTTTTAAGTGGAACAAAAATGATAAAATTGAATGAATTCGTTAATAGCCGGTAAGATGGTTATTTTATTGGATTTACGATCAACCGTTCCCCGTTTAAAAATTTCGACTTTTGCCTCTAAGGACGACTTCCGGAGGCTGTCGTGAGTGTGTGTTGGGGTCTTAGAGGAAATAACCTAATTCTGACCAACTTTCAGATTGATCGGACAAAAATGTGGCCTCTAGAGTGCATACAAGAAAAAAATAACCGACGGACGCATGGCGGACACAACGCAATGACAAAAGCTCGACTGGCCACTAAAAACATGTAAATAAGATCTGTTTTCATTCAAAATACATGCAATGCATCTTGTGTAGGCTTAAAATTATTAAAAGGTTAGGGTTCTTATACGGTTTGCCAAGTTTTGCCTAAATAGTTTACAATGACATTGTCGTCCGCATGTGCATGCCTATGTTATTTACATAATTATATCATCATTCCAAATATAACCACATTGTATACTGAAAAGTCTTGAAGTAGGCTGATTTGGAAATTAGATTGATCTTACAATCTCAAATGTGAAATAGTATTAACAATAAATTCGTATCACTTTCCGAGCGAAAATTATAGCGAAAAGGCAAAATTAAGTCAAAACCCGACGCTTTGAATATCCGAGCTCTTATTCATAGCGTATTATATCTTCTTCATATCTAGTCCCCTTTATTCATAGCTGATCTCTCTTCTTCACAGCATATTACTTTTTTAGCTTTTTCTCTCTATCAGAAAATCAGTCATTGGATTTTAATGGATATATATACTAACCCAAAGAGCCAACGCAACACGAACTTTAGATTACAATATTTTGATTATTGAAAATGTGAATTCGTTGATTATTACTTCATTTTGACCGCTGACCATTATGATATCACCAGGAAAAAACAAATGGGTCTAAATCGATTCCGTAACGTTACAAACGTTACAAACGTAATGCCGGGGTGTGTTTAAAAAATGAAACCAAGATCAGTATCTCGTATGTCCTCCTGTAGTATTGAACACAGCACAACCTATCTGTGACATCGAACGTATCTTACGTCGACAAACGTTTATAGGAATATTCTGTCACTCTTGAATTAATGTTTGCCCCATTTCACGCAAGGTCTGTGGTTGGACTGGGCGTTGACGTAAACGCATGTCAAGCAGGTTCCATATTTGCTCAGGAGGTCAGATTACCACTTTCGGACGTTGCACCACTTGAGACAGACTCGTGTGCGCATAGGTAGTAAACTGGGACCCACATAAGAACGTCGAGTTTGCAACCCACGTTTATGTAACCTGTTACGTGTCTGTGCACTTATACGGCGACCGTGGTTCCAATCAGTTGCAGCAGCTTTTTTGTTGCTAGCCGAAACCGGTCTCTGAGAATTTGGTTTCTCAACCTGTTAACCTGTACCTTGGTAGTTACACGACTTCTGAAGGCTCTTGGCATGTCATAAACATTACCGGAAACGTCAAAAGAAACGTAAGCAAGAAAAATGAATGACCTTGGAAAATAACAACAAAAATGGATTTTTTAATCCAAATGGAACTTCTAACACATTCAGACATGGTTAATGAGTGAGAATAATTGAACATACTGGTTTGTTGAAACTTCCGCTATAGTCATGCTACCGTAGACCACGCAAAGGCCAATAGCCGTGTAACCACAGTCAGCCAGGAGCAATCCAATCACCTGCGCCTTTCGGGACAATGCTAATTTGAGGCCTTTTTTGTCTATCACCAGACAATTTTTTTTACCTAATCTTATTGGGCTATCTTGCGACTTTCCAAAAATGCACGTGCGCCGGTTTATTACACGCACTGTTGCACGTGCAGCGCGGATATAGGGTTTTGAACCACGGACTCTGTGTTCAGCGAAGCATAACAATTCTTACTTTCTTTTTATGTGGACAATACAATCACTATATAGAATAATGAAATCTGAAGTTTCGTTGTTCTATCATATCTCATTAAAAAGTTACAACAAAATATCTTGTTGCGTTGGCAGTTTGGGTTAGTATATATAAGATAAAGCATTCGAAGCTTATGGGACCCGTATAGAAGGGAATTATAGTAGTATTTAAACCATAATTTTCTATCAATTGTGACATGTCTTCAAAACACAGCACTGTGATCGCATGACAAAGCAGTTTGAAGCAAACACGGTGAGACCATGCCGAGGAGACATACTCCAAAAGAAGTTTAAATATACTCACCATCGAATAGCATTCTCCGATTTTTGAGAATCAGCCAATAACTGGCAAAATCACCGATTTAAAGTAACAACGTGTGTTTACATTCACAAAATGGGTCCCGTTTCTTCATAGCCGGAAGTCCCTCTTCTGAGATTTCGCTCATAGCATTTTGCAATGAATGAGAGGGATTGGTGGCCGTGATACTTGACCGATTTGAATTTGGTTTGAAGCAGAGAATGTGGACAGACGTCACGCATTAGATGGACGTGAACCTTGATTTTTGAAAAATCAACTGATAAAAAGTTATTGAAGATAAACCAAAATTTTGGTTTATCTTCAATAACTTTTTTATCAGTTGATTTATTAAAAATCTACCACAACCATGTTATTTCTGACATTTTTCCACCCTCTCTGCTTTTAACCGAATTCAAATCAGTCAAGTATTGACAAAGTTATTAAAGATTTTCGGAAATTTTAAGTCACGTGATTATCCGCCGTGAAGAGAGTGCCACATGTAGAGATGACAGATTCACTGTATGGAAACTGCTGCATGTGAGGTTAGTTGGGGACACCGAAGTCAAATTAAAAATGGCGGACGGGATTTCTTTACAAGGTAGGTGTCATGTATTGTCACTATTGAATATGCACTTTCATGCAACTTGACGGATATCAGCGTGAAGACAATTGGTTGGAGAACAAATTATATAGCCCTCTTTTTATGAAGTTGCCTCGTTTGACTGTAATGTTTCACTGAACACGGTGTCGTGTTGACCTTGAAATCCGAAGCGATAGATTTTGAAAAATTGGTCTGTATTTCTGAATTCCTAAGGTTCATGTCAACAACACAGGGCTAGATGGGTGGAGAAATTGATATTCTTACCTGAAATGTTGCGATAGATCGTCAGTGTAGTCTACCATTGTTATAATTACACTTTGAAAAAAAAATGCATGCTGTATAGTAGTGGGCAAACCGAAACTAACCTGGTGTATAGGCAGTTCAGCAAAAGGTCAGAGACACAAGAATACCACCCCAAAAGTTTGGTTCAGCCACTGGTCAGAGACTCAAGACTACCAACACTACAGTCCAATAGTTCAGCCAATGATCAGGGACACAATACTACAAAAAGTCTAGTTCAGCCAATGGTTAGAGGCTCAAGACTACCAAAACTACAGTCCAACTTTTCACCCAAGATCAAAGAAACAAGACTACCACCCCACAAGTCTGGTTCAGCCAATGGTCAGAGACTCAAGACTACCAACACTATCATCAAACATTTCAGCCAAAGTTGAGAGACACAAGAATACCACCCAAAAGTCTGGTTCAGCCAATAATCAGAGACTCAAGACTACCAAGACTACAGTCCAACGTTTCAGCCAAAGGTCAGACACATGACTACCAAAGGTCTGGTTCAGCCAATGGTCAGAGACATAAGACTACCAACGCCACAGTCAAACAGTTCAGCCTATGGCCATAGATACAAGACTACTAACAAGAGACTCGACACTACCAACATTCCAAAGGTTCAGCCAATAGTCAGAGATAATGGACTTCAAAAAGTCCAACGGTTCAGCCAATGGTCAGAGACACCGGACTACCATCACTACAGTCCAACGGTTCAGCCAATGGTCAGCGACACGGGACAACCAAAAGTCTAACGTTTCAGCCAATGGTCAGATACATAGGACTACCAAGACTACAGTCCAATAGTGAAGCTAATGGTCAGAGACACATGACTACCAATAGTCCAACGGTTCAGCCAATGGTCAGAGACACGGGACTACAAACAGACCAACAGTCCGGTCAAAAATAGAGACACAGGACTAAAAACAGTCAAATGGCTCAGCCATTAATCAGAGACACGGGACAACCAACAGTCCAACGGTTAAGCCAATGGTCAAATCACAGGACTACCAACAATACACTCCATTGGTTCAGGCCATGGTGAGAGACATGAGACTACGGAAAGTCCAACAGTTCAGCCAATGGTCAGAGACAGGGGACTACCAACTGTCCAACGGTTAAGCCAATGGTCAGAGACAGGGGACTACCAGCTGTCCAACGGTTAGGCCAATGGTCAGAGACAGGGGACTACCAAATG